>JARHVA010000708.1:1770000-2370000 GCA_037957365.1 Torreya grandis | reverse complement strand
ATTTTGTTTGCGTGATAGAGAAGTGTCATAGTGCAAGGTCTTATGGGACCAATTTTTTGAAGATATTACTACTTGAGAAGACTATGATGACTTCTACATGTTATTTCCACATTTATTTTCTTGATTTGATGCTAGATATTATATTTTTATTTTGTTAAACTCTATTTATTATCCAGAATTATTATTTGAATAAGTATCATCAAGACGATGACCAATTTTAAGGGGGAAGGATGTTACATCCTGATTCTCTCAATAAACTATTTTATCTAATTATCTGTGGATTAATAAGATTGATTTAATTGATTGTTATTTTTTAACTAAATCATAAGTCATATGTTGTTATGGGACATATGTATGTTACTAAGATTTTATGAGTTCATTATTTTAAGATGATAAATTATGGATTCTGTACATAATGATTATGTTATAATTTTTATTATGACATTATTTTAGATGTATCATGATATACTTGACTAACTACCTTCTTTTTGTGAGATGGATGTAAGAGAATCTATCCCTCAGAGCATGACAGAGGGAGAGCATCATCAAAGAGGTTGACGTAGATGGAGATAGTGAAAGACAATAGAGGAATTGTTAATACCCCTGCATACACCACAATAGATTAAAAATGTTATATTCATTGTGTGTTTGTATTATTAGATATTATAATTTTCATGTTTTAAATGTTAGTATGTAGTTGTTGAATAATCTTGTATGTGATTGCATTTGTACATATATTCAATACTTGATGTTGCAGTAATACATGAGATTACTTTAATTATGTTTAATAGATATCTAATTGTTATTATATGTATAAAATAGTATAACGTCTTTAAAAATTGTCATTGAATGTTTAAATTAATATTATTGATATTCAAGAATATCAATATAAGAAAATATATTAAATTAAAATTAGGCATATATATAGTCTATATATACACTAGTAATTGATTTTAATAGTTATCTTGTTATTGAAATTAATTACAGATTTATCTATTTTTTGATAAAGAGATAATTACCTTTGTTTTATTATATTCAAACAGATTGAACTATCCTAAAAATATAAACCTAGAGTTAAGTCCAATCTAAACCTAGTCCTTCGTTATCATGCATGAGACTATGCTAAAATTAGAAGTATGGATATCATTATATTAATGATTAGTTTAGACTTATATATTGGATAAACTCAAGGACTTATAGCGAAGTGATCATGCAATAATTGTTAAACAAATTAAATGTTTTATATTATTTGAGAAAGTTTGAAGTGAGAGAAATTAGGGATTCTAGTTTGTTTAATGGAGAAGATAATTGTGGACTAGTGGAGTTTAGAGGAAGATATGGATATTATGCATGGATTGTGAAATAACATGTATAGTGACATGCAAAGTAGGAATAGAAGGAGGTCGATGAGGAAAAATAATGAGTTTTAAAAGAGAAAGGATATACACAAACGCGGAAGAGAAAAGAGGAAAATGATAGAGCAATGAAGAAAAAGGGAATTTGAGTTCTATAAGTTTCAAACATGAGCATTTTGAATGCTGGTATTGTTGTTACATTCAATAAAAGAAGGAAATTTTGTGTATGCAACTTAGGGTATGGGAAATCGAATGTGTTTTCAAATGGATATAGGGTTATCCATATGGATGGATCGGTTATCCATAGAGCTAACCCATTATACATAAATCCTAAGTGTTTTGTGTTAGAATTGAAATAATTTTAGACCGTAGGGTTAAATGAAGTTTTTAAAATCAATAACATACTACCCTAGTTAATTAAAATGGTAACCTAAGGGAGTAGTTTTATGTAACTAAAGAATGAATTTTATTAATTAGTATTATACCTACATACTCAGTTATAAAATGGAATATAGTGAGTCATCCTTATTTTTAAAGAGATGTTGACTATGTCATTAAATTTTATATGAATTTCTATTTAGGTAATAGGGTATTGTTGTTTTATTTCAAATATATTTTAAATGACAATCAATACATAGGTAAAACAAAATTCTATTTACATGGGTTAAATTTTTAAAAAACAAGGCATTGGTATTCATGCCTATACAGGGGATATACTCCATATCAAAATTTAGAAAATATTGAACGGATTTTCAAAAAGGGTTAGTTCTGTGTACCATTTATGAACAATATGTGACTTATGAATCTAAGTATCAAATAACACACACACACACATATATACTGTAGCATTTTATTAAAGTGGAGATTATCAAAAAATATAAAAAATATCTAAGATATCTTGAAGAGTTTGGATCATCATAGAATAGTTGAAAGAACCTTTGGAATGCCTTAGAAACCTATTTTAGATGAGTCAATAATATGTTGTCAAAATCCATAGCTCAACTATCAAAATTTTTAGCTCAATTGTCAAAAATTGTAGTTTGAATATCAAAATCTATAGCTCGACTGTGAAAGTCCTAAGCTATCTACTGAGATCCGTAGAACACCTGACAAAGTTTGGAGCTTCACTAGAATGATATGTTTGTAACTAAGGCCCTTCTTTGTTTTCATGGGATCATATTAAGAATCTTCTTTAGATGTTATAATACCTGAACATATCAAAAATGGAGGACTAAACATGCAAACAGTTAAAACATTATGTAAATAATGCTAACTCAAACTCACATAATCTTAAAGAGATAAAAGCATTCATATTCTACCTTAGACTAGTTATAATTCCTAATACTACATGCAATGCTCAACCTATATGGCATATTAATGGTTGTGAAGGATGATATATTATGGTTATAATGAGTCATAGATTGGACTCATCACACTGTCTGTTTTTGATATAAACCAATCTTAAATTATGAATCGACTTGTAACCTATTAACATAGGGAGTCAAACACATTATGGTTGGAAATAGAAACAATGAACATTATATTTAAGTGGAAAACATATTCACTATGTTAATAAAATTCTTGACTATTTCTCCATAGTATTTGATAAATTATATTATTGAATAAATGACTTAAAATTAAGAATTAGTATAAATATAAAATTAGGAATAAAATAGAGCATTGTTGGATTCATTATTTTGATGTTAATTTATGAGAACAGGGGTATTGGAATTATGAAAGTCTTATTTGTTTTTAATCCTTTTCTTGGAAGTTTACATCTTTTAAGCTTTAAAAAGAATATCAAAAAATTCTATTTATAGATCAGAATGTTAATTATGGATCAAATTATATATATATATATATATATATATATATATAATGGTTATAATGAGCCATATATTGGACTCATCAAACCTTGTGTTTTTTATATAAACCAATCTTAAATTATGAATCGACTTGTAACTTATTAACATAGGGAGTCAGACACATTATGGTTTGAAATAGAAACAATGAACATTATATTTAAGTGGAAAACATATTCACTATGTTAATAAAATTCTTGACTATTTCTCCATAGTATTTGATAAATTAGATTATTAAATAAATGACGTAAAATTAATAATTAGTATAAATATAAAATTAGGAATAAAACAGAGCATTGTTGGATTCATTATTTTAGATGTTAATTTACGAGAACAAGGGTATTGGAATTATGAAAGTCCTATTTATTTTTAATCTTTTTCTTGAAAGTTTACATATTTTAAGCTTTAAAAAGAATATCAAAAAATTCTATTAATAGATTAGAATGTTAATTATGGATCAAATTATTTATATATATATATATATATATATATATATATATATATATATATATATGAGATATATATAATACGATCACATAAATATACTGAATACATGTATAATATAACATAGGTCCTCTTATATGCATACGACGTATATTTATAGAATAGGTAGCGTGTTTATAGTTATAGTAATGACTAATAGAGTTAATTCATGAAATCCTGAAGGATAGGGGACTATAAATATACGAATAAAACCTAAGTTCCAAAATGGATGAATAAGTGAACATTTATAAATCTTTATGAAAATTTTAAATATTAGTTATTTTGAATGGTATGAACTTTTTGTTATTAAAATGTTAAGTTTTTGTTTAAAATTTACTAGCATATCTCTTTGGATTGCCGTATTTTCACCATCTACCCATCTGTGAAGGGAGGGTCATTCCCTGTTTGTGGGATTGTGTGGAGGATCAATGGTTCATGGTTGGTGTGGAAAAATGCTTGGATGATACTTTCCCTCTCCACTAAAGTACTTACTTGGAGACTACACTTGAGATTATCAGAGATATAGGAGTTAGTGTGAATTGAGCTCTATGGAGCATTGTATCTATTAATGTATTATAAATTGAGGAAACATGCCTAATAGAAATGTAATTGATTATTATTACACATTGACAGTAAAATCTATATTATTGTACTAGTCATGGCTCAATTTTATTATGATTATTTTCCTTATGTAATTATGAATGTTTACATAAGTTGTTAGTGATTAGTAAATAGAGTTACTCATGATTACTTAAGTTTGATATGCTTAGTTAAGTATGCTAAAAATCATTAATTAGATTCTTGTGGTGTAATCTAATGAAAGAATAAGTGGAGTAAATATTTAAAAAAAATACTGCATTATTCTAGTAAATCCTTGTGGGGACTTTAGAACTATTGCACACATACACTTAATCAAGAAAACATTGTGCAGTTTGGGACCTCTTCAGAGTATTATAAATCTAGGCAACTCTCAGCTACTTAGTGGAAGGTGTTTGGGATCAACTTAACCCATCTTTTACATTCTCTTTTTTAGGTAAACCTAGCATCAAAAGTGGGGCTATGGTTTCAAAATGTGCACACACAAAAAGCTTATGATATTGTATAGAACAACAATTTACAAACAAGGGAAATGATTTGTTATGAAACAATCTGATAAAACACAAGGATGCTTTCAAAAGACATCAAATGACTTTAGATTTCTATAGGTGTCCATCCTCTCCTAAATCTATCTAGACAAACTTAAATTTTCTTTTTCTAAATATAAAAAACACTTAATAAATCACAGATTATAATCTGAAACATCAATAAAAAATCAATACATAATTTATCTAAACTCATATATCTATAATTTTATGGAATGTGAACAGAGAAAAAAACTTGGGACTCAAAAATGGAATCTGCTATATATTGTTTAGATAGATATTATTTATGTACTGCTATATTTTTTACATTTTGTAATCTACTATATATTTATTTCCAATATACAAAACTAAGATGCCAACATTCTATGTAATTAAGTGATTCCATATAAATATTGTATGTTGTGGCACGTACAAATAAAAACTAATGAAAGAAGTTGAGATGTAAGTTCCTCTATAATACAAACATTTAAAACTTAAGTTTATTTAAAAATTATAATATTATTTATTAGTTCTTGGTACCATAAAAAAAACTAATATTCCCTAGTTTATTCATAATTTTGTGCATTATCCTTATCAGAATATTTCTCAATCATCAAAGTGTTGTTTCTTACTTTTATGGACAACTGTAATGATAATCAGATGCCTCCATTATACCGAAGTTGTCTACCTATATTAGATATATTAGTGTTCTTTGTGATGGTCATTTTTCTAAATTCAAAATTTTCCTATAAGTTAACCCGTATATCTTGCATGTTAGTGGGAAAATTAGTTACCCAAAGAGTCAAGTGTACATACAAAATAGGCCTAAGAATGTTCCTATATAGAAAACATTTATCTATCATATATCAAGTGTAATTGTATCATTTAAAAATTGAGAGGAACAACCCTAAAGTTTCCAAATCATAAACACATCAAAGGAGAAGGCCCTAGCCAAGTTTGAATCACCCAAGCCAGGTCAAGTTTGTACATATTGTTAAGTTTTGAAAGCCAAGTTCTAGGTTTCATCCATACTAAATTAGTACTTTTCACACATACACTTAATTAGGAGAACATCATATAATTTGGGACCTCTTTAGAGCATTAGAAACATAGGCAATTTTAACAACTTAGTGGGAAGTGTTTGGAGTCAGCTCAACCCATATTTTACATTTTCTTTTTTAGGTAAACCCAGCATCAAAAGTGGGACTAGGGTTTCAAAATGAAAAAAACATAATTTTGGATGTGCACACACAATGAACTTCTGATATTACACAGAATGATAGTTTACAAACAACGGCAATAAATTTTTATGAAACAATTTGACAAAACACAAGGATGATTTTGAAAGACATCAAACAACTTCATATTTCTATAAATGTCTATCCTCTCCCAAATATATCTAGACAAACCTAAATGTTATTTTTCTAAATCTAAATGACTCTTAATAGATCATGGATTGTGATTGAAAACATTGATAAAATTTTCAATCCATAATTTCTCAAAACCCCCAAATTAATTAAATCCCAATAAAATTTGTATATTTTCACATTTTATGAAATTATATTTATATAACTATACACAAAATCCATCTTATTTTATGGAATGTGAAGACCAAAAAAACATAGGACTCAATAAATGTAGAGCCTCAAACTTTCAAAGACAAAAAATGTAAAACCCAAAAATAATAATTAAAAAATTGTGTTGTGCCTTCCAAAGTTTTTGCTTCCAACGTTGACTTGGAAAGAGATATATCGGCCAAAAGACAAAAAAAAAAAAGCATATATGAATTGGCAAGAGACATATAGGCTAAAATACAAAAAAAAAGAACATATGAATTGTCAAGAGACATGGAAAAATTAAACACCTAGAGAACCACAATACACTTATAACAATTATCTCCAATTCAAAAGTGGCATTGAGGCACCATTCTTTAGGATAGTTCCAATTAGGAGTGGATGAATAAATATGTTGTGTTCGAAGAGGTCATATAGAAAAATATCCAGATCATATCCAATGCATGACCCCAATTTGACCTAGACACATAATGGTTGACTAAACAATATCTTCACAAAGCAATATATAACTTAATTCAACATAAAAAAATTATCAAAATTAGAAAATGGGACAATCATGGAAACTACTATTGAATATTATAGTTTTCAAAAAAACCATAAACCATTAGTAGCCAATACTCAATAATGGAAAACTCTCAAAAAACACACCCCTTCCCTTCTGAAAGTGATTGCAGATGCCACCGTCAATGACCATACAATAAGGAAATAAGGAAATACTCTCTAGCAGCCAATGACCATACAATAAGGAAATAAATCTCTAGATTCATAGGAGGAATAAATCAATAAAGCCTCAGAAATATACATCATCAAATATCCTACCTGCATGGAGAGAAATCTTGTTTTAGATCTAGGAGATCAATATCAGTCAAAACAAGTACAATGGACTCAAATCATTACATAACTAGATGAATATGGTAGTCTAATTAATGAACACATTAAACAATTAGAAACAGTGACTATGGACATTGATAATTTTTCCACATGGATCAATAATCATCCCTAATTAAATGACATTGCAACATTAATTTGAGAGAATATTTTTTTGGAGTAGAAAACACATCAAGAAACTAGGTAAATCTAACAGAGTGGACATATTTTGAGAAAAAGTTGAATACCAAGTATCAACAATTTTTATAGAAGGATAAGAGTTCTTAGTATTGTTGGATTCTTCATTTTGATTGTCTTGAGGATGATGTATAGTTTAAGTCCAGGGATGATGTAGATGGGATTCTTCATTTAAGTATTTAACATAAATGTAAACCATAAAATACTTCAACCATATTGTGGCATCTGATATCTATAGATGTCATTCATGTTATCAATATTACTTCCTAACACCCCCATAATAGAATAATGAAGAATAGTCATGAAGAAGAGATGTGTCTTGTGACACCTTGAGTGTAATATTATATTTAGTTTTAGTAGTGAATTTAAGGGTGAATATCTTGATATCTTGATACTAAGTAATATATAGATATTACACTTGTATTTAATGGCTAAGAATTAATATAAATTGAGTTACATGTTATTATATGTGTTATACATCATCGTTGTTCTATTCAATTATGCTTAATTTAGGATGTATGTTAAATTAATATAACAAGGATGCTTCTCCTATGATATCAACACTCACTGAGATATTTGAACTATTGACTCGTGACTTAGTGTAGAGTTGATGTCAACTGTAAAATTTATGTCTTAATGGTCAAAATTGTAAACATGTAATGGATTACAAATGTTAAGGTTGAATAGATTATATATAGTTATGTAATTTGATCCTTGATTATAAACAATTATTACAAAAAATTAGTGACCAATTTTATGCTTGAACTTCTTTATGACCATGACTAAATTTGAGTTTGAAAATATCATACTTCAAATATTAATTTATTCATTCTTTTGAGTCTATTATGATTGGATGTTTGTGTTTCAGTTTATAAATTTATTTTGTTGAGATTTTACCATATATTTTGGAATTCATAATACAAAATCTTATTGTTAAAGAATAGTTAAAATGGTAGGGAATTGTGCAAATGCTTAGGAAATCTTACAGACTAGAAATCTAAGTAGTATGTTTTTTTTTAGACAACAATTGTGATTTGTATACTGTAATATTTTACTCAAATATAGGATATAATAGATTTGTACTTGAGTTGTATGGTGAAAGGTAAATTCAATTAATTATGGATGTGTTAAATTTAAGGTGCTAATTTGTTGTGTGATACATTAATGGGTTCTTGAACAATGAAAAATTATACTTTAACATTGGACTTAACAATAACAAAGGTATAAGTCATTATCTTTCCACATAGATGCACTTGTTTTTCTTGAGAGTTATCAACTATTTGACATGTACTAACCAATCAAGTTAAGGTATTATTTTGATAATTAAATATCTTTTCACATAGATGCACTTGTTTTTCTTGAGAGTTATCAACTATTTGACATGTACTGATGAATCCATTTAAGGTATTTTTGTGATAATTAAATAGTGTGGCATAAGTGAATATGATATAGTGATTGGGTAATGAAAAATTAGCAACAATACTTGTAATAAGATTCCTTAAATTACTTTTAATATAAGAAAATAAATTCACTTGTATAGGCATAAATATATGGTGGTTTAGAATTATTCCATACTTATCATTACATATTAAATAAATGATATATAACAAAAGGTCAAATGTTTTTTCCTTAAATCTAATAGTACTGAATTTTGTCTCGTAACAAAATATAAGTAGTATTATCCAATTCATTAATCTTAAAGTGGCCTTGGTAAGTGAGAAAATAAGTTAAAAATATAACTTAAGATAAGACCTAGGGCTCGCATAAGTAATCATGTGCTCAATTTGATGAATACCTTAAGTATACAATGTATACTTGGTTACAAAAAATAGGAAGTCAATCAATACCTTCCATGTTGACTTAAAAATATATTCTATTATGTTGTCTCATTATCTAAGAGGATATATTGGGTAATTTTTAAGTGTTTGTTTCATGTTTGCTCATCCAACTTACAATTATATCAAAAAATTTGAAATCATATACACTTATATATCTACAATAATCAATATCTCCATCCCATCTAGAATCCTCAAAGCCCTTTAGATTCACTATCTTTCTTTTAGCAAATTTACCATGATAGAAAATTACAGAGTCAAAAATCCCACACATATCCATGAAGATCAATTTCACCACTATTATATACATTAGGATTCCCACCATACTCACATACAAAACCTAAAACTTGTCCTCAAATTCTCTCGTGTCTTAGGACATTGCGTAATTGATATTTTGTGATTAATAAAGAAAAGGTGTGCGCATAGGATTTCTCTCCTACTATAGACACATAAACCCAGGATTTGACACTTGATAATGGAAGTCTTAACCTATATTTACCATACGTTTCTTGTGCATACATAAATTACTCTTTTCAACACTCCTCCCTAGCCATTCACGTTCTATGGACCTAACCTTCCCAAATTTCTATTTGTCACCTACACAAATTCCCTAGTCTATTCCTAATTTGTGTATTATCCTTATAAGACTATTTATCAATCATTAGGTTGTTGTTTCTTTATTTTATGGACACCTCAAATTATAGTCATATGCCTCTATTCTATTGAATCCATCCACTTATACTGGATCTATTAGTGTGCCTTGCAATGGTCATTTTTCTAAATTTAAAATTTTTCTATAAGTCTACCCTATATTTTGCTTGTTAGTGGAAAAAAAAGTTACCCAAAGAGTTAGGTATCCATACACAATAGGCCTAAGAATCTACCTATGTAACAAACATCTATCTATCATATATCAAGTGGATTCTATCATTTACAAATTGAGAGGAACAAACATAAAGTTTCCAAATCATAAACCCCTTAAAGGAGTAGGCCCTAACCAAGTCTGAAGCACCCAAGCCAAGTCAAGTTTTGTACATATTGTTAAGTTTCAAAATCCAAGTTATAGGTTACATCCATATTAGAGGAACACTATTGCACACATACACTTAATTGGGAGAACAACATGCAGTTTGGGACCTCTTCAGAGCATTAGAAATGTAGGCAATGCTCAACCACTTAGTGGGAGGTGTTTGGGGTTAGCTCAATCCATATTTTACATTCTATTTTTTAGGTAAACCTAGAGTTGAAAGTGCAGATAGGGTTTCAAAATGAAAAAGATAGATTTTTAGATGTGTGTAGCCAAACGAGATTCTGATATTGCACAGAATGACATTTTATAAGTAAGGGAAACTATTTGTTATGAAACAATCCAACACAAAACATAGGGATGATTTTCAAAGACATCAAACAAATTCATACTTTTTCAAGTGTCCATCCTGTCCCAATTTTGTCTAGGCAAGCCTAGATTTTTTTCTAGATCTAAGAGACTCTTAATAGATCATGAGTTATGATCCAAAACATCGATAAAAAAATTAATATATAATTTATCCAAAACCCAAAATTTACTAATCCCAACCAAATTTTTATGTTTTCACATTTCATGAAATGATAAATATAGATTTTTTTATTACTTGTAAACATTTTTTAAGATTCAAAGCTATTAACCACAACACTTTTGATTAGAGCTATCAAATGGTTTGAGGCATAAATGTGAGGTCCAGATTACCCTTACAAGTATCACAATGGCCATGATTAGCCATAAAAACATCATCACTGCTACATTTTTTTATTCTTATTTAATTAAAAGTTTTTCACAAAATATTTGATACGTGTATGCTCTCCCCTTATTTCCTTTGGGAAACTTGGGTGACCAAAAATTCTCATTCATTACCTCAGTTACTTTTAGTCTAAAACTATGAAAAGAACATCGTCAAGGCCCTCCCTAAATCTGTATGAGTTGGGTTATCTAAATGTGACCTTAAATTCTTTTCATTTGTCATTTATTTTCATGCAATTTGGCTTGTGATCAGGAGTTTTTAGCCTCTTCACAAGTTCTCTAGGGAAGCATTTACCTAGGAATTTATATCTCGACATCGTTTTAACCCCACTCCATGGTGGGGTATACAAATTGAGATTGACTTATTGAGACATTTTCTTGAGTGATTAAGTAAACTTTGTTAGTAAGATAGTGTCTCGAACCATAAGGGTAACTCAAACATCACACTACACTAAGCAAATGATGGATGTAGTGGTTATGAAAATGACAAGACATTTTCATAATAAGTCATTTGATGCATATCTAAATGATGTGAGCATATATTGTGTTAGCCACACTTGAGACCATCTAGAAACACATGAAAATTTAGTTTTTAGAATAACCCCACTTGCCACAAAGATAGTGTTTATGCAGGGTGAGTATCCCAAAGTTTCATGTTGTCATACAATCTCTTGAGAGAATGGAAGTGTAAAAACCCTATTTATTCATGCATATTTATTTTGGATTAACACTTAAAATCATCTCAAGAACATGCATATAGAAAGAATTCAATAGTACTATGCATCCTTGTCAGTTTTAGGATCTTCGACATTATACTTAGGTGTTTTATGTGATTTTATCCTTTATTGCATGGTTTTTTAGTCTAAACTATATTTTTGTTTTTTTATACCACATCAAAATGATTCTTGTCATATCATCATCACTCCAATGTGTGAGGAGGCATTACGTTGTCCATTTGACACCATAATTTTTGCATTATTCTTTTTAAAAAACTTTGTGTGTGTGTCACTTGATTGAAAAGGGTAATGTTATGCTACACAATCCATTTCAAGTTTTGTGCCTTGGAGTATTGAAACAAAACTTTGATCACATCTTTAGAGTGTGATAATTCCAATACGCTTCTCGAATCATTTCATAGACTTGTTTTTTCCTTATGTCCAAGTTTCCATTTTTAACACCAATCCATGTGTGCCTTTGGGATCTTTTACCTAGTGTCATTATGTCAATCATTTTTATCTAGCTTGTTGTTTGATTAAAAAAACCTAGTTTGCTAAGTTGAGTTTTTAATTAACCTTGATAAATTTAAATCCAAACATTGATTGATTTATGTTTATGTCATGTCTAATTCGGCCCTAGACATCTATATTTCTCTTTTGGGTTGTGCATCTTAGGTTAACTCCTTACCCAACATAAAAACTCTTATTGTGCCTTTATTTGGAGAAAATAGTTTGTCTCCACATGCCTTTTTTTTTCATTCCTTATATCAATTGATCAAGTTCATGTCTGAATTCAAATTTCTAGTATATGCTAAAGTGTTTCAGATTTGTTAGATTAAATCATACCCTTTTGTTTAAAGTCTAGATTTTATGCTTGTTTTGCCAAAAGTCCTAATACATACATATTTTGAGACTAGATTTTGATGTCACATTTGGCTAAAAGACCTAGCACATTTTATTTTCCTAGATTAGACTTGTTTGAAACACTTTGAACCTAGAGTTTGGCATTTTAATTTTAGTTCATCCACTTGAACTTTTTTGTGTGAGACATTTGACATTAGATTATTTTTACTAAGTTTTAGCATAGACCATTTTGGAGATACAAATCCACCCTTTAACCAAGTTAGACCAAGTTTGAACCATTTGTACTTTGGACATTGCTTTTAAGAGTTTATAGAACTATCGGCCCTTTTATCATAAAGAATTCAGCATTGCTTTGAATATGTCTCACTATAATTGTAGTGGAGTCATGTACAATCTGGGTTGTGGTAATCTGGTCACACAAGATGACTTTGTTCAAGACCCCTATGGAGATGATGTAGTTTATGAGATGGATCCTTATCCACTTTACAAGTCTTAATCAGGGGAACAAAACCAATATTCTTTAGATCACTATTTGATCAACATGCCTCCATAATCAGAGTAGGACCAACATAAAATAACATAGTACTTACCTAGCATACCATCGATTGTAGAATAAGTCTAACAGTAATCATACTATATTACGATTCCATCAGACTATGACCCTTATTGTTTGATCATCACTTGCTTGTAAATAAAGATGAAGTTTTAATCAGAGCTATAGAGGTAGGGGCTAAGTTTCCCATAGACTTCCCCCATGATAGCTTCCCAAGTCTAGTAAGAGTGACTTACAACATACCTTACAATCAAACCAACGAACATGCCTCTTCTAGCAATCCTCAAGCTCTAGTATCAGTGTCATATTAGGACCCTCATATGCCTATCACAAGAAAAAGGACTCATGGAGGACCACTTCATATAGATGCAAAAAACATACTAGACCTATTTAAACTTTGCACGTAACTGTTTCTAACTATTTTTCACTTTTCACATTCAAAAGGAATAAGAAACTATGATAAATGGTCTAGGGTTAGATGATACTTGGATGAAGTTTGGGCACCGAATCCAGACGACTGAAGGGACTCCTCTTTGGCTGTGGAGGATGACACCTGTAGATAAGAAAGACTTAAACAAAGAGAATGTTAGATAGACATATGGTGGATTGCCAAGCAAAGCTCGGTCCCAGAAGTGCAAAGACTTCTTTGAGGGATGACAATCCACTAGTTGATAAAAAGAGTATTGCTAGAAAGAGAAATGATAAAGGACTGAACAAGAGAAATAGAGATAAATGCTTACCTGTATTATGTTGTCGCTCTTCCACAGTCACCGATGTTGATAGTTCTACTAGCATCAGTTGTAAAGGTTGCCGACGTTGGTTAGTCTAAGACTCTGTGTAGGGATGCGGGACAATGGGCAGAGTGTTAAAAAGGGACAAGGGGTAGTGGGCATGTTTTCAGAAGGAATAAGGATGTGGGGAAGGCCTCTCAACCTCTCCAGGAAGACAGTCAGGTCTGGTCTAGTTGATAGCTGAGTTTGGTTGATGAAACTTAAAAGGAGTAATAAGAAACTAATTACAAATACATTCTAAGCTACTGAAATGAGAAGAGGGAAAAATACTTAGCTCTTACTTTCCAAAGAATCAGAGGTGTTTGAAATGCTTGTACTTGTTGTGGTTATAGCCAAAAGAGCGTTGGTTGAAGTCTGATAGTTGATCCCAGAGAGTCCTTGTTGATGACCAGGTGCAAGAGCTGAGAGAGGAAGGGAGTCTGAGAGAGAGAAAGTTTAGAAAAAGATCAAGAAGTTTCAAAGATTGGAAGATTAGCATTCCAGACACAGAATGCAGTTTTAATGCAACTGATGTCGACAATACCGCCAACATCGGTTGATAGTTGACCAACGTTGGTGGCTAGAAGATGGGTAAAAAGGCTAAAAAATGCCTTTTGTCCATTTTCCCATCTGCCGAGGTTAGTGGGTCATGGTTAAAATGGTCGAAGGTGGGTTTAATAGGCATGAGGATAAGTGGAAGGGTTGAAATGGGGTCTAAGTAATTAAGATTTGGCATGGGGTGAGGGAGGCATCCAAGGAGAGGTATCCAAGGTGGGGTGAGGTGTCAAGGAGAGAGAGAGCGGGGGTGTTATTAATTTAAAATAGGTAATTATTTTAAATTAATAAGTGTGTGGGTTAGGAGTGTTGAAGTTAGAAAGGGACCAAGGGGGAGATGACCAGGGAATAGACACGATTTTGGTGTCTATATTTGCCCCTTTTTGTCTTGTTAGTTGTTCATGATGAACTGCAAGACAAAAACAAGAGTAAGTTGCCCCAGGTATGGGATAAGGTCATTTTTGTCCTGTTGGTTGTTCAAATGAACTGCAAGACAAAAAATAGGAGTTGGTTTCACCAGATGTGGGATGAGGTATCCCCCCTCAAAGCGGGAGTCAAGGGAAGGTAACCTGATATCGAGTGCCGATTTGATAGAGAGTGGATGGAGATGGTGAAGTTTCAGTGTGAACGCTGTAATAGTCGTGATTGCATGTATACCACTTCATGTGATGGATAGGTCAAATTGTCACAGGTCAAGGTTGAGGAGTGCTAAAATCAAAATAACTGGGCCCCAGCATTTAGTCATAGCTGATTGGGTTATTCGATCCCAGTTGTAGCTCCAATGGTCGTCGTGTTCCAAGTATCCCAGGCTCAGGAAGTGCTCCTAAAAAACATGAAAAATGTCACAAGTAGTGGGGATCAACTTGCTCGTGATCCAATACTTGTGAGGGTCATAATGTGGGTTGCACATAATTTGCTAACCAGTTGTGGGGTAGCATAAATGCAAAAACAACCAAGGCAAAGTTGTCTTGGAAGTGGTCAGGGTCGGAGGAGATAGTCGCGATCTCCAATGTCATTGGTCGAGTCGGGTTGAGATAGATAGTTGGTCCGTTAGATGGACGGACAAAGAAATGTGGTCGAGCTAACCCCAGAAGACGTTATGTCATCTAAGTGCTGCCTACATAGCCCCTATGTGAAGGGCCTTAGGCCAATGTAGTTCTCCCCAGAAGGGAGGAAGAGGGTCGATTATGGATGGGTCTTGGATGAGGTTAAGTCATGGTCAAAGGCATGATGGTTTGTCCATCAAATAGACGAACAAATGAATGTGGCTGAGCTAACCCCAGGAGACGTCATGTCTTCTGAGTGTTGCCTACATAACCCATAAGTGTAAGGGCCTCAGACCAATGTAGTTCAAGAGAGGGGTCAAAGTTATCGAATGGTCTTGGATGAGGTTGAGTCATGGTCAAAGGTGAATGGTTTGTCCATCAGATAGATGAACAAATGGATGTGGCCGAGCTAACCCCAGAAGACGTCATGTCATTTGAGTGCTACCTACATAGCCCCAGTCTTAGGGCCTCAGACCAATGTAGTTTAGGCTAGAGAGTCAAAGAGGTCGATGATTGTTTTGGTCATGAGTTGAAATGATGAGGATAAGATGATGTTACAACCTTTTCCATATTGTGTGATGGTGTATTCTGCAACATTGGTTGTGTGGTCTTTCATCCCTTAGCAATTTTCCATATTAGTAATGGTGTATGCTAAAAAATGAATTGAGATTATTTATGCTTCAGCAAGTAATGGTTTATGCTTAACATAAATTGTGTGGTCGATAGTTTCCATGTGTATTGGTGTCCATAGAAACTAGTGTGAATAGGCTATGATAATGTTATTGGTCTGAAAAAGGTTTGGTTGGGTAGAAAATGGTTTGGTTGTATGTGACCAAAGTGTGTAAAAAAGTGAAAGGCGAATTGCTCTTTCATTGACAAGGACCATAATGATAGCATAGGTAGGGGTTTTGCAAACAAAAGCCCCGTTCATGCATTACGTCGTTGACCATTGGTTGTTGTTAGAGAAGTAATCGAATCACTTTGATGTTAAGTGAGCTCGAAATCCCTTGAGTATGTTGGGGTGATAAGTTTGATTATGTGATATGAGAGGATGGGGTAACCCTTTTTGGCAGGAATAACCTTGCCCTTTTTATAGGTGATCCTAAGAACGACTATAGGCAAGTCCATGACTTAATAGCTTGTCAGTCAATTTTTTTTTTTTTTTTTTTGGGTAGACTGATCGATGCGGGAAGTCTACATAGGGATGTTGTTTTGCTTGGTGGTCATATGTGAAGCTGATCAATGTGGGAAGCTTCTGAAAGAGTGTTATTTGTAGCAAGATTTAGTCATAGCCATCTTTTGAGGGAGTGGTCTATATTCTGCTTTATATGCTTTGATATGTCTTGGCCTAGCTGTCTTTCAAGGGAGCAGTCTAGTAAATACAGTAATTATGTAGCTGTCCTTCGAGGGAGCAATCTACATTTAGAGTTTTATGACCTTTGTATGTTAGGTATCCCATTTTTGACATGTTTTGTTGACTGAATTTTTAGCCATGGACAAGCCTCTAGAAGTTTAAGGGTTTCCTTTTATTAGGACAAAGCATTCATGCTTGACAAAAAGGGATGACTAATGTTGGGAAAAAAGGGTTGAAAGGAATAGGAATGATGATGACAGGGATTGCTCAAGGGATGAGCTCAATTTAAACATCAAGTGATTGACTACTTGATTAACAGTAGAATGGTCGCAGATGCAAGGCATTAAGGGGCTCAGGTTCTGGCCGGCCTTCAAGAGAAGACAGACGATAAGTCCCTAGTCCATACCTGTGCGTTATGATATAAGGTCTGAGCTAATTTGGAGCAAACTTGTCTTGTTTACTTCTTTCCATATTGGTCACGTGTTGGCTAATGCTTGGTTGTTTGATATTTGGTCGATGCTTGGTCGAGACTGGTTGATGCTTGGTTGATGATTGGTTGAGGCTTGGTCGAGGTCAGTTGATGTTTGGTTGAGGTCATGAAAAAGGTTAGTTGATGTTTGGTCAATGCTTGGTCGAGGTCAGTTGATTTTTGTCGATTGATGTTTGGACAATGTTATTGAGAGGCTTGGTCAATGTTTAGTCGATGATTGTTTGATGTTGGTCGAGGTCATGATAGTCAGTATAAGGTCAAATTCCCCTAGTTGCTTGTGACTGGGACAATGTTTGACAGATTTAGTTTGAGATGGCAAGGTCCTGATCTGCCAGGTTAGAGGCAGGAATCTCAAAATCACGGATGGAGGCAATGGTTGGTAATGATTTGATTAAAGTGGCCAGTGGTCGGGGGTCATCAGGTTGGACCTCCATTGATTGTAAGGCTTTTATCAAGGTTTGATGATGTTGTGGAGAGCTTTGAATGAGATCATACAAATACATCTTCACAGGGGTCATGTGGTGAGGTTGTTTCACCACGGAGTCAGGGATTGTCTTCGAGGATGTTGGTTGAGATGTGCCCAAGACAGTAATCTTGGGTTTTGGTTGTGGTGAAGGCTTGGTAGATGGGTATGTCCAAGGGATAGAAACATGTCTTTTCCCTTTATCCTTTTGGGTTAGTGGGCTAGTGGTCACATTGACTGTGTTGATTTCGAATAGGGGGGTTAAAGGTGGCAGAGGGACCATAGTCTTGTGTTGAGATCCCGATTTAGGTGATGATGTTTGTAAGGCATGTGATGGTGTCAATGATTTGTCAAAGGGGTAGTCAAGAGGATCCTTGACGAGAAGGGTATCCTTTTTTTGGTGTTGACGAATGACAGCTTTAAGAGCACAACAACGCTTAGTGTCATGTCTAGGTGTGTGATGATAGTGACAAAATTTAGTGTTATCAAACCAAGGTGGTCTTGATTTGAGAGTTAATGAGTGTGAAGGTGAGGAGGTTTGGGAGGCATGGGACGGTGTTGAAAGTTTGTCGATAGTGTGGTCAAGAAGAAGGGTGTCTTTCTCTATGTATTGGTGAATGACAACCTTGAGGGCACAATAATGCTTGATATCATGCCCAGGTGTGTGGTGATACGCACAAATTTTAGTGTCATCGAACCAAGCAAGTTTTGGTCTGAGAGATTAGTATGGTTGAAGAGGTGGGAGACTGATGTGAGAAGATTGCAATAATTGACGTAACAGCAAAGCATAAGAACCTGCAAATGCGTCTGCACGTTTTGTTGCAGTAGGGGTTGATGACTTTTGTTTTGGAGTTGTAAGAGACATTGGTCGTACCATCTTTCTATTTGGCAGTGTGGCCATACGTGTAGATGGCACATTTTTGTTGAGAGGCATTGGATGTTTTGGAGGAAATATATGTTTGATGGGTAAAGGAGATAATGGAGGCGATTTGCCTCTGTGAGGTATTGGAGTAGGAAGCACTCCTATTAAGGTGGATGGATGTGGGCCCAAAATAGAGGGCAATGGTGATGGTGGGGGAGGAGTTCTTTGGTGTGGTTTAGTGGCCTTCTTTGGTATGGTGTGAGGGCCACTATTGTGCGAGGCAAGATTCAAGTTTACCTTCACTTGCGGGTGAGTGAGGTTAGATATAGGCCGAATGTCGAGAGATTTAATCTCTTGTGGCATGGTGGAAGCTTGCGTGGGTTTGGACTCAGATGTGGATGGAGGTGAGTGAGATGTAGCGATCTTAGGCAAGAGGCAAAGGAAAACCATCACTGGATCTTCCTCGGTCGAAGTGGGTGAAGAGACAGGTTCTTCTCTTGGTGGAGAAGGAATTAGAAAATGTGACTCCTCAAGAGGATAGAGGGCAGGGATGATGGTGCCTTCTACTTGTGGTTGAGGATTAGGAAGGGTAGGGTCCTCCATTGGTAGTAGGAAGGACGAAGGTGGGGCTAGCAGTGTTGGTATGGTCAAAGCATCCTCCAATATAAGAGAGGTCGATGGAGAACTAACAGGAGAAGAAGGCTCTTCTACCTGTGATGGACGAATAGGAGAAAAAGACTCTTCTACCCATGACAGAAGAATAAGAGAAGAAGGCTCTTTTACCTGTGGTGGACAAATGGGTTGAATAACCTCTTCAGACTGTGAGAGAGGTTGGTTAGGCATAAGAGGCGAGACTGTGTTGACCGTGCATATATTATGCTCTTGGGAGCTATCGGCCATGGTTTGGACATTATTTTGGCTATGGGGATGATTAGGGAATGGTTGTCTGAAGATGTCGATGTCTTGATTGGGTGGTGCATTTGGGTTATCCAAAACAAGATCCCCTTTGTCTATCATGTCTTGGATAATGTTTTTGAAGGTTCGACAGTTGTTTATGTAATGGCCTTGGACACGGTGATAATTACAGAAGTCATTCTCCCTATACCATGTAGGGATGGCTTTTGAAGGGTCGAATTGAGGTGGTCGGATTTGAGGGAGATTGAGGACCCCCTATTTGATGAGTTTATCCAACACGAAAGCGTATGATTCTCCAATTGGAGTATATGGATGATGTATGTACCGTTGTTGGAATTGTTTTGTGATGCTTTGAGATGTGGAAGGTTGAGGTTGGTTTGTTGTTGTTGAAGATGGTGATCTAACGACCACAGTGTTTTCCAACTCTTTGGACTTGGAATTGGCAGAAGAAGGTCTGGAAGAAGAAGGGTCATTGGATTTTGCGTTAGTATTACGTAATTTGACCTTAATTCTTCCATCGTGCAGAGTTCAAGCTTTCGGGCCATGGTGAAAGCTTCATCAAAAGAGTGGAATGTTCAAACCCGCAAGGTGGATGAGATGTGCTTGGCACATGCTCGTGAAAAGAGCTCTATGAGCTCAGGTTGAGGTAATGAAAAGGAGAGTTGGTTGATTAAGCCTCTCCAACAGGCGACAAAATCGACTATTGATTCATTGTCAAATTGCCTGATAGAGTATAGGTCTGTGATGGAGACCTTTTTGGTGATATTAATTTAAAAATGGTCAAGGAATAATTGGGTGAGTTGAGTGAAAGAAAAGAGAGAGTGACTGGTAATAGAGTTATAACAATCGAGGGCAGGGCCAGAAAGTGACATGGGAAATGTGCGTAGCAGTAACGCATCATCATGGGCTATAAGATAACAAGCATGTCTGAATGCTCGTAGATGCTGTTGTTCGATCTCTGAATGATACTCCATTAGAGGACTAGTTATGGAAGGTGAAGGCAAAAGTGGTTGCTGCCTTGCATGGTCAACAAGAGTCTTGGTTTGTCTACATGTCAAAACCATTCAAGGCAAGATAATATGTCCTTACTAGCTCAAACAACCAGATAAGAACAGAAAAAAAGATGAAGACAAACAGACCCTAAACGTTAAATTCCTAAGAATAAGTTTTAGAGTCGTGTTGGCTTATGCCTTAGAAGAGTGTGTTTGGGAAGTTGGCTTTTAGAATGGGTCCTAGAAGAAGCAGTCTAAGGTTGGTTTCGGGTTAGTTTCGATGCTCAAGAGTCTGTGTTAGTTTCGTACATGGCCTAGTGCTAAGGAGCAAGCTCCCCTCACTTCATGAGCCCAGAGATAAGCTGGGTTGATTAGCCAGTATATACTTTCCCTAGAGTTTATACTTTGCCAGAAAACAGAGTGGGCTCTCCCCTTGGTAGTGAAGTCCAAGTGGGATTGTCGGGAAGGGTAAGCTATCCGCTAGGTGATGAAATCCTAGTCAGGCCTTGTCTCAGGTGTGTTTAGATGTTTGATTTTGTGAAAATGATCTGGTCGTGTAACATAAGTGTACTACGCTTTATTCATAATGCACTTTTAAGTTACTAGATGAGCTAAATGTGCATTCAAGCAGAAATGAGATGCAATATATTTTAAGCCCAAATTTAAATGTGTGTTCGTATGCAGACAAGTGAAGAAAAGGTTGAAGAGTATGACTTTTACTACTCTAAGATGCAGGAAAGAAAGAAGGATTCTTTTTAACTTTGCTAATATTGTATTTTCGAAAGAGATAGAAGAAAAGGATGCAAGAAGAGATCTAATGCACCTATATGAATTTTTGTTTTTGGAAGAAAAAGTATGAACCCAAGGAAAATTCCTAGGGTCCCACCGGGCATGCTAAAATGTTTCTAACTATTTTTCGCTTTTCACATTCAAAAGGAATAAGAAACTATGATAAATGGTCTAGGGTTAGATTATACTCGGATGAAGTTTGCACACTGAATCCAGACGACTGAAGGGACTCCTCTTTGGCTGTGGAGGATGACACCTATAGATAAGAAAGACTTACACAAAGAGAATGTTAGATAGACATATGGTGGATTGCCAAGCAAAGCTCGGTCCTAGAAGTGCAAAGACTTTTTTGAGGGATGACAATCCACTAGTTGATAAAAAGAGTATTTCTAGAAAGAGAAATGATAAAGGACTGAACAAGAGAAATAAAGATAAATGCTTACCTATATTATGTTGTCGGTCTTCCGCAGTCATCGACGTCGGTAGTTCTGCCGGTGTCGGTTGTAAAGGTTGCCGACGTCGGTTAGTCTGAGACTCTGTGCAGGGATATGGGACAATGGATAGAGTGTTAAAAAGGGACAAGGGGTAGTGGGCAGGTTGTCAGAAGGAATAAAGATGTGGGGAAGGCCTCTCAGCCTCTCCAGGAAGATAGTCAGGTCTGGTCTGGTTGATAGCTGAGTCTAGTTGATGAAACTTAAAAGGAGTAAGAAGAAACTAATTACAAATACATTCTAAGCTACTGAAATGAGAAGAGGGAAGAATACTTAGCTCTTACTTGCCGAAGAACCAGAGGTGTTTGAAACGCTTGTACCTGTTGTGGTTTTAGCTAGAAGAGTGTTGGTTGAAGTCTGATAGTTGATCCCAGAGAGTCCTTGTTGATGACTAGGTGCGAGAGCTGAGAGAGGAAGGGAGTCTGAGAGAGAGAAAGTTCAGAGAAATATCAGGAAGTTTTGAAGATTGGAAGATCAGCATTCCAGACATAGAATGCAGTTTTAATGTAACTGACGTCGGCAATACCGCCGACGTCAGTCAACAGTTGACCGACATCGATGGCTAGAAGATGGGTAAAAAGGCTAAAAATAGCCTTTTGTCTATTTTCCCATCTACCGAGGTCAGTGGGTCGTGGTTAAAATGGTCGAAGGTGGGTTTAATAGGCGTGACGATGAGTGGAAGGGTTGAAATGGGGTCTAAGTAATTAAGATTTGGCAAGGGGTGAGCGAGGCATCCAAGGAGAAGTATCCAAGGTGGGGTGAGGTGTCAAGGAGAGAGAGAGAGGGGGGTGTTATTAATTTAAAATAGCTAATTATTTTAAATTAATAAGTGTGTGGGTTAGGAGTGTTGAAGTTAGAAAGGGACCAAGGGGGAGATGACTAGGGAATAGACACGATTTTGGTGTCTACAGTAACTTCAATAACATGACCATGTCAAATCCTCCTCTTATTGAGTTAGCTCCTTCAACAGGAGTCTTAATTGAATTGATAGGCCAAGAAAATCAAGGTATAGACACATTCACACAAATCAATTTAGTTGGAGACATGTTCAATGCCCCAACTATTGAAGTGTCTTCTACTTCTACTTAGAATAGTGAGATAAACATTGTGGACAATATGCAAGTGTTGTCTAATCCAAACCAAAGTGGTATACATGCAAAAATAACTAGTTGATAACAAAATGTGCCTTAATCCAACAACATGATTGGTTTGAAAATGTAGGGGAAGGAAATTATACCTCCCAAATGTAACCAACTACCTCTAATCCTCAACCAGTTGCTTCTTTGAACACATTTTCACAAGGATTACATAGTCAATCAATGACCAATGCCTTGCCTCAACAAAACATGGTGAATGTTACTCCAACCCAATAGGTGATGACTAACATTCCAAAACAACAAGCACCATCAAATATACCAATGCATCCAATGCATAATGTTATGCCACCTCAACAAGGGGAAACCAATGTTCTACCTTATTAGGTAGTGATGAACATCCCTCTTCAATTATAGACCAACATACCATTGCAATCACAAATGAAGTCTAATAAAAAAATGTATAACTTTTGGTCAATGACACACATGCCTAACACTCTACAAGTGTCTACTTCAAAATAGGGGATCACACAACCAAGAGGTTCTACCATTCTATAAGTGTCGATCAGGAAACAATTACCTTTGGTTGTATATGTGCCACAAATTCAATGTTAGGGCCTTGGTTCGCAAGTTCCCCTTAAATAGACAGGTTTGAATAGTCAACAACAATTCCCTATTCAACCTCGATAGGAATGGTACTTTACCTCCATCCATATCCTTCCATCCCAACCATAATTTCCCTAAAATTAGGCCTATATACCGAAGCCAAACTAGAATATAGCACTACAACATGTGCAATTCCAATAATCACATACTAATTCATGTATGCATATTCATAATCAATTTCCTATCCAAATAAACATTCCATAGTAAACCTTGCCTTCATTATACCCCAGTTAAGGTAATTCACTTTTGACTACCCAACCTCTACCTCTGGCCAATGTTCCCTCTGGTTTTCTAACAAGAGAATTAAAACAAATGAAGGATCTAAGCCGAGAAACATACCAAGAAGTTTAATTTAGATGACGTGTGTTCCTAACTCTTCAACAAGGAGTATTTTCAAATACCATTTCCTTTAGGATTCAAACCGTTGAAATTTGACAAATAAAAAGGTAAAGGAGACCTAAAGGCCCATTTAACAAATTTCTTTGTTGCCTGATAACCAATGGCCTACAATGACATACCTCCTTATGTTATTTCTTTAGAATCTATTAGGAGAGGCCTTGGAATGGTACCTAAAATTACCTAACAACTCAGTATCTAAATTTTATGATCTTTCAGGATAGTCTGTGCAACATTTATCCTACAATCTTGAACATGAGATTTCATTGGTCAATTTAATGCAAGCTAAATAGAAGGCTAGGGAAAGTTTCTTCAATTATCTATGATGATGGAGACCACTTACTAGCAATTTTACTTATATTTGACTAGACAAGCAATTAGCTATTATGTTTACCAAGAATTTGCACAGTGAGATATCCCACCATCTAGAGCTATAGGGTGCACACACTTTCAAGGAAATCATTGATAAAGGTTTGTTGCTTAAAAGAGCCCTTATTAAAAAATGGATCATCAAGATAACCTCATCAAATTATAACTAGAATCAAAACCAAAATAATGGCCAAAATCAGAACCAAGTCCAAGCACAAACATCACAACCATCATAGGCTAATAATTATAGCAAGTCCAAGTCATTTAATTACAACAATAATGTTATTTGAAATGGAGTAACTAAGTCATGACATGTCCAAATGGTGCAAACATCATTTGCTCATCCTACATTGCATATGAAAATTACTTCTAACTAAAAGGCTCTTTAATAAGCACAGCCTTCACAACAGCCTAGACCAACACAACAAACACAACAACCTTTTCTTTCTAAACCCCTCCTCCAAGGAGAACTATGCCTACTCATCATGTCTTTCATGACCTTGGAGAACCTATTGAAGCCATGTTTCATAAGTTAGCCACCGCTAATTTGATTAGTTGGCCTATTTTAAAGCACTATCCTGAGGGCATTCCTTATCCAGATTGATATAGGTAAAATCAATTATGTGAGTACCATTGGGTTAATGGACATAATCTATGCCATTGTGTTCAAATTAAACATCTTATTTAGAATATTTTGAAAAACAAGGAGATAACATTGATAATGGGGCTTCCAAATCCAATTAGAACCTAAGAATTCATCAAAACCCCTTTCCGCAATATAACAACCAAAAATAGTAGCAAAGGCCAAAACAACACAAAAATGGTATCAACAACCAAGATAGAACCAACAATATCATAATTAGTAGAACCAACATTAGCTAAATGGATGGAACCAAGGCTAGAATGATGCCAACAATTAATAGAATTACCATGTAGTTGCACATGACTAAAAAAAATTTGTAGCCCATATTGTGGGAGGTGACATTTCTACGATCTCCATTAATCCAAGACCAAGTATCACCCAAACAAGACTATTACTAATCAATCCCAACCAACCAACCTATGCTAGTGATCCTTCCTTGACCTAAGACTGCATACATGCATACCATCAAGTAGGGATTACTACTTTTAGACCTTATATTGATAACTCATCATTGACCCATCACCAGACACAAGTGCATCGATCGCTGATACTTATGATATATGGTCCCTCTCCACCATCATTTACTAGCAACAATGGTCTTGTATCTAATCCTGAGTGTGTAATCAAAACTCAAGGATCAAATATTACCATACCAAGCCCACATCTATCTACTACTTCACCCATCCAACCCACCATTTTGATTAGGAATAAGCCATTTACCACTGTGAAGGAAAAAACATTTGATATTATGGAACAACTACAGGAGATGCTTGCACAAATCTCTATTTTGGATTTGTTGCATACGTTCACCATCCACAAGAACATATTAATAGAGTTTCTTCACTAATCTCAATTATCAAATAACATATCCCCAAACAAATTTCAAGCTTTGGTTGGACATCTAGCCCAAGGCCAATAATTAACCTTCGATCAAAGTGATATCTTGTCCCTTGTTCCTCTTCATAACTATCCATTAGACATAAAAGTTGTCATAACGTGACACAAAGTAAAATGTGTCCTCATAGACAATGGATTAGGCCTAATAATGTGTCTCTAAAAGTCATCAAAATTATTGGATAAATGACAACTGATCTTTAGTAAAAAATGATAACAATCAAGGCCTATGATAATGAAGAATGGGAATCACAGGGAACCATCAGTTTGTTAGTTATCATCAGGTCTTTGACCGACAATAAATTATGCCATGTGTTAGACCTCAGTTTATCATATAATTTTCTCTTGGGTAGACCTTAGATACATTATATTCGTGTAATCCCTTCAACATTGCACTAGTGTATCAAGTTCTCTCATTCATGTATGGAGGTCACCATCTATGGAGATTTGAAGTCATACAAGCATTGTAAAAATTCGAGGGTCGAGTCTGAAAGCTATAGCTACCATTTGGATTGAATCTTATTCCCAAGAAGGATAAGGGGAAATAAATGATTGTTGATTCACAAGAGGCCAATTGCATTGATCTAAATACCATTGATTCCCTTTCCCATATGCCACCTCCTGAAATGTCTAATCATTATACTATCTTGGCTAATGGCCCAGGAGAATATTTGACCCATGATACATTCCACTTTGCCAAGCTTCCACAGAACTCCAAGTCCTATGGAAAACCTAAAGTCAATCCACCTTACATGGAATGACATTAAAATGGAAAATCAAAACTTCATAGTCCAACACCTATCATTTTCACACCGGCCATTGGCCAAGAATAAGACCCTCTTGCAAATGATGAATCTTAGTTGTATAATAACAAACTGGCCGACTATTATAAAAATGCCAAGTAACTTATCACTAATAGGATCATGGAGAAACATACTTATGAAGGAGAAGGCCTTGGGCCCAATCAACAAGGAACACTTGAGCCAATTTCTGCCACTCAATAGAAAGGAACCTATGGTCTTAGATTTAAATTGCCTAGGGGTGACCCCACGTATCTTATTCATGTTCTGATGCCAATGACTAGTGACGATGATGTTGACATCAAAGCAGAGTCCAATTATAGCCCTTTCAATGACTTGGCCAATATCAATTTGTTTGACACTCGTGCCATTTGTACCCTTAGACCAATTATTCACAATAATCCACTTCCTCTTTATCGTCCTCAACTTATAGACTAGGACCAACAAGAATCCATAGTGCTTGTAGATGAGTTTGAAAATGATGAGGCCTTTTGAAATTTTCTAGGCTTAAGAGACAATGTTTCATTGGAAGACCACAAACAAGGGTTCTCAATTAAGTTGGATCCTGTAGCATATTTTGGAGAACGGGTGAACACCCTTAGCCACAAACAATTAAATAAAACATTGAGGTCCCAAAGTGAAAATTTATTTGAGGTGCTTTTGGATCAAGGTAAAAGTGAAGAGAAATGTTATTATAGTGGTGAAAACCTATTTTAGGCAGCATTAGACAGGGGTGTTCAAGCTTCCTCAAACATAGCTCAAGAGACCACCAATGATGAACTTGCCCATGGGTCCAAGTTTAGTTTTGAAGGTTTTTAATTGAATCATCTAAGCATTTCCAACCATGTTTATCACATGGCCATCCCTACAATTGACATATATTGATTCCTCATACTTCATAGAACTTGAAGAGCTAGTCCAAATAGAGGCCTCTACCATTGCAGGCCAATTTAAATCTTTGTCAACTATTCTAAAGATAGTTTGATTCTTTGATTCTTCTTTTGGAGGATACTACATGAGTTAACATCAAGACTCTAGATGACCTAAAATGGATCAAATTAAGCACATCTCTCACTAAGGAGGAACATGAAATATTTACAACCCCTTTGAGGTAATTTGTTGATATATTTTCATGGGCCTACCCAGACATGCCTAGTTTGGACCTCGCCTTGGTTGCACACCACCTTGTGGTACATCTTGATGCTAAATCTGTGAAACAAAAATTATGCAAGGTGCATCCTCACATTGTTGTATTAGTAAAGAAAGAGTTGGAAAAACTCTTGGAATCAAGATGTATTCAACCGATCAACTACTCAAAGTGGATCTCGAATGTTGTGCCAGTTAGTAAGAAGCTAGAAATAATCATAATCAACACTGATTTTAGAGATATAAATAAACCCTGCCCTAAGGATGATTTTCCTTTGCCAAACATTAACATGATTGTCAACTCCACAACTGGGTACGAAATGCTTTCATCGATGGATGGATTATTAGTATAAAACCATATCTGAATTGCATCAGAAGACCAACATAAAACAACATTCACCACTATGTGGGGAACATTCTATTATCAGGGTATGCCATTTGCTCTCAAAAATACTGGGGCTACATACAAAAGTGCCATGACCATCATATTTCATGATATTATGTATACCATTGTTGAAGACTACGTCAATGACATATTGTGAAAATCAAAGACCAAGGCCGATCATCTAGTAGCACTACGATGGATATTTGAGAGACTATGTGAATACAAGGTCAGATGCAATCCTAAGAAGTGTGTTTTTGGAGTTATTTCAGGTAAATTGCTAGGCTTCATTGTGTCTTGTAGAGGAATTGAAGTCAATCTAGCCAAAGTATAAGCCATTACAGAGATGCCACCACTGACCAATTTGAAGCAGCTTTGCAGTTTACAGGGCAAGATCCAATCCATTAGATGCTTCATATCTCATTTGGCTGACAAATGTCATTCGTTTACACACTGAAGAAAGGTGTCACATTTCATTAAGATGATGAATGCCAGAAAGCTTTTCAACACTTGAAGAACTATCTTGCAAGTCTACTTGTTTTATTACCGCCCATGCCATGGAAGCCATTCTTACTATTTATCGAAAACCCAAAATTTACTAATCCCAACCAAAATTTTATGTTTTTACATTTAATGAAATGATAAATATAGTTTTTTTTTCAAATTACTGGTAAACATTTTTTCAAGACTCAAGCGCTGTGAACCAAAACGCTTTTGATTGGAACTATGAACTAGTCTGGGATATAAATACGAGGTCCATATCCCCTTTACAACTATCACAATGATGATGAATGGCTTTACAAACATTATCACCACAAAATCACCACAACCACGATAGACCCCACAAAATCACCACGATCACGATAAACTCCACAAACATCTTTATCGACCATAACTAACCTAATATACCACCATAATTTAAATTTAAATGAAACTAAACATAATCAAACATTTTGAACCAATTCACCTACATCTAATTGATAATAAATATAAATAATAATTATTATTATTATTGGATAATATACACAAAATCCATCCTTTTCATTTCAAGGAACGTGAAAACATAAAAAAATTGGGACTCGAAAACAAAAAATGTAGCACCCAAAACTAATAATTAAAAAATCGTGTTGTGCCTTCCAAAGTTTCTGCTTCCAGCGTTGACTTTAGAACCTCGAAAGAATTGCATGTGGCCGTCCATGTGAGATTAAAAGGCAATGCCATTAATTTACGGTTGCAAGTGTGCCACTTCCTATCCTAATATTCCATGGAAAGAAATAATAATTATAATTTACGAATGGTTCAAAATATATATTTAAATAAAAACCACTTAATCTAAAGTCAACATGAAATTCCAGCAAGGTTCCATTTTTGTAGCACATTGTGTACAATGCAACATGCGTGCCTTATCATATTTAATTTTATTTACTAATATTGGCATTAACTTTTTGAAGTTTAAAGTTGATGTTATTAAATCTGAAAATATTTTTTAAGTTTAATTTGGATTAAATAAAAAAAATTAAATTTGTGTTAGGCCCAAGTTTTATTGAAAATAACAATAATAATAATAATTGTGATGATTTAGTATATCTCATAAATTATAATGAATTTTTATATTTTTTTAAAATAAATTTTATAAAAAAATAAATTTTAAATTTAATTTTTATTTTATTTATTTGAATAAGTTTATTATATATATATATATATATTTATAAAATCATTTTAAAGAGCACAAATCCAATTTTTTTCCTTTTTTTAAATATTATATAAAATATGAGAAAAAATGGATAAATTTATTGTTAAAAATTACAAATTATAATAAATTTATAAAAAGTCAAACGTTATGCACTTATCCACTTACCCTTTAGTAGAATTAAGTAAGAGATTAGTCATTTATATATGGTGCACATAACCTTCAACTTAATTATTGATAGATTATATTGATCCCATAACTTAATTATTGTTTACATAGGAATTAATATTACAATGTTATCATATATTATAAGGATTATGTAGGTTTCCCATAAAAATGGATGACTCTTGTATTATAATATTATTATTTTATATTATGTAGATTTTCTCTTTTGACAAGTGATTATTATTATTTTTTTAATGCAATTGGTTCAATATTAATAAAGGAATAGAAAGGGTTCTAGTTTAAGTGGTGAGGATGATGGTTGCTTATATCCATCCACTAGGGTACAAATCTTTCTAGATATTTGACACAGAGAGTGAAGTGATTAAGGTCAAGATCTTACTTTAATTATTAAGTAAATATTTAATTTATTTATGTTAATAATATTTTTATCTTATTTTATTTTCAAATTTCACCAAAATTCTAATTTTAATCTTAACCTTCTTGTTTATCTATATAAAAATATAGAGAGTTAGTAGGTAATGGATCTTGTGAATGAGATTTACTGTTATATTAACAATAGAATCAAGCTAGTGTTCTTAATCAAAAGAGGTAGATATGATATTTGTGTTGTGAATTCAAAGAGCTTATATTTAGTCTTAACTCGGGCATTGTGAAATTAAATCCAACAAAGATAAATTCTTCAACAAAAAATATTTTGCATACACTATTCTCATTAATTAAATCATTCAAACATACTTAAAAATACATAGGATAATATTTCCTATAATAAGGGATTCCAAAATCCCTACAAACTCTCAACCCACTAACCAAATATCTTACCCATACAAAAATATAATATGCTAAACTGTATTAATAATATTGTTTATAACAATATTAATACTAAATATAAACTAATTAACCAATTACATTTTACCTCTCGGTACACACTCAGATCTACACAATGTAAAAGTTATATTTCTTAACATTTCTCCCATAGTTTTTACATGGTGCAAAAATAATCACTCTTATTTGCAGTGTGCTCACCCATTGTAGCATGCCCTATTTGGTTCATGACCTTGATATAAAGAGAGCTTCACTTCTCCCATGGGTTTACATGTTTATCACAAAATTTGACATGAACAGGAACACCATTTACCTCCAAAAATTATCATGAACAGAAATGTATGTCAAAACATACTCATAAGTCTGCATACTACTGATGCAATCTTGATGCACATGACCACTATATGTTAAGGAATGCATCCTACATTTACATTATGTCGCTACAATAGACGTATCACTGAGGGTAATCTCCATAAAGTAAGGTATTCATGAGATCTCTGTAGTAGTTACTCTCTTAATTGTTACCAAAACACTGTTCACCACTTGTGATTTTCTGGATCTCTATCACAAACCCTTTCAAGATCCATAAACTGACTTATATTGGTGCTTTCTATATTTTTTCAATGTTTTCATCTTAGGTAATCATGTTTAAAATTTCATACATATTACATATCCTGAACAACAATATTATTCTATTCTTATTTAAAAAAATACGCAGCGAAAATGAAAGACACACACACAAGTCACCAAAATATTGATGTGGCCCCGTCGTTGACGATTGATGAGAGGTCGTTGAAAGATCTCCAACCTCCTTGTATCCTCCAACCTCTAGTAATTCATTGCTCACTCAACCGATATGTTTATGTAGCTCAGGTACATGAGTTTTTTCCGAAGGAAATACCTCCACAATATTTGACTCAGGTGGTTGGGGTCATCCGAAAATGCATCTGTAAAGCAAATTTTTTTATTTTTACAATTTTTGATAATAACCTTAAGCCTAAACGACTTTGACTTTTTAGACACATGAACACTAATTTAAAAAACTTCTAACTAAATGACTTAAATAATGCATATATAAAAAATCAAAGACACTTTTACAGACATTGATAAAAATAATTTTTACAAAAAAACAATAACTAAATAATGACCTTAAAATTGAATTTTTGATTTTGACTCTAAACTCCTTTAAAATTACTAATATTGATCATAATGATAATCAATCAAGAATTAAATGAAATAAAACTAAAAAAAAGAGTCTAACTAAAAACTTAACTGACTTAGGGCGGGGGCCCTACCCTGGTTGGCTAAGTATTTCCGCTGCAACTCAGTTGGTTTCAAGTTCTAGTCTCACCCTGTCCCGTGGTACCGATATTAGGCATGTCTAGCCAGTGCCGCCAGTCACATTAAAAAATTTACCAAGCTTTTTTAAAAAAAAACAAAAAAAAAAAAAAAAAAACTTAACTAACTTAATATTAAATAAAACTATATACTAAAACAAAAACCATAACTATAACGTGACACTAAATAACTTATTGTAAAAAACACGGTACACAATTAAAATAAATTTTAAAACAACTAACTTTTAAAGACCTATTAATAATCTATTGACTCCCTTGAAAAATCTATCAAGTGACACATCTAAACTCAATAAAAACAAACTTTATAATAAAAAACTAATACCTTAAACGGGCCTGACAAAACTTTTGATTGCAGATTAGACCAAGATTGGCGCAGCATTATCCACGTGAATATTTGCAACCGAGATTATCCTTGCAAATATGAATGAAGACTAGGTGGCATGTTCGAGTATGGTAGCTGAGTAAGTTGTCAATAACCGCTGAATGTATGGTTCGGTAAATCCGTCAAACTGCTTGTCGATGCATATGATTAATACAAACAAACATGTCATAACAAGCATATTGTAGTTTGTGACTCAAACTGATTTCGTGGATCACAGATTTGATGTTGACAGGTGAGATGTTACTGAGTCAAGTAAACAAATAATTCTTGACGTATCAGAAATTAGAAACATATGCCGTGGTGGGATCTTGAAGCAACAGATTGAATGAGTTCTAGGTAACGGTGAGGAGTTCGAAGAGTATGTGCCGAGGTGGGTCGTCATGAAGGCAACTTATAACACGGATCTGAGAAGCATGAAGCTCAGACTGAAAATCGATTCTTCAGGGGATCTTGCACAAAATTCTGTAGCCGAGCCTCTAAGAGGAAAGACTAATTACAGATTTGGTTATATAAAATTCCAATTGATAGAGAAGTTTCTTCTATTTGTAAATGCTCAGCGATGGAGTGGAGAACACATTCTGTCGAGTTGTTGATAAAAAGTATATCACTATGCCAAGCTTGATGTAGGATAAATGCAATGTAGATCTGAATCAAGTAGATCTTTTGTAATTCTTAATATACACCTAGTTTGTCCGTACTCTTCTTCTAAGATTTTATAGATAATCTAAATACTAAAAATCTTATTCATTAGGGCAAAAAAGTAAAAAAACAGAGTTGCCTCTTGAAATTCCTCACAAGTCCACCCTGCTCTGATACTACTGTTGTGAATTCAAAGAGCTTATATGCAGTTAGTAGTATCAGAATTAAAAGAGCTTATATGCAGTTTTAACTCATGCACTATGAAATTGAACCAAACATATAGACAAATTCTTCAACACAAAAGATTATGCATGCATTTTTCTCATTAATTAAATCATTCAAACATTCTTACAAATATATAGGATAGTATTTCTTATAATAAGGGATTCCCAAATTCTTACAAACTCTCAACCCACGAGCCAAATACCTTACCCGTATAACAATATAATATGTTAAACTATATTCGATAATATTGTTTATAACGATATTACTACAAAATTTTAACTAACTAACCAATTACTTTAACCTCTCAGTAAATACTTAAATCTACACAATGTAAAAGCTATATTTCCTAACAACTTGGATGAGTATCTATTATTTTATTTTAAAGCTTATATATATTTGTTGATGCATGTATTTTAAGCGTTTGTCTAGCTAACAATTTTTTTGACCATATCCAAATAATTTAATATGGTATCAAAGTCATAGAAGCTTCACCTCATTTTACATGAAGGTTTAAAAAACATATCTATAATTTCTTAGTATTTTTCCTAAATATTTGACCTTTTTTTTAATTGTAAGATCTACAATTTTTTTTAACATTTCAAGTTCCACGCCCAAATTAGTGGATTACTAAAATTAACCAAATATATGCTCTCACCTCTCCCTTATGGGATATTGATCTATCAAAAAATAGTAAACGCAGAGGGATACTATGAGGTGAAGCAAAGTTGTTTCATAAAAATACCCTAAGATATAATTATGTTCCAATAATTTTAAAACTTATAGGAGTTGTGTTTCTAGGCAAAATAATAATTACTTTTATTACTTTAAATATACCTCAAAGGTGAGATAGTATGTTTATGAGACACTAAAAACTTTTGTAGTCAATGCTCTTAGGGATTGTTAGCTATTTACATCTTTAGATTTAAATGTCATAGTGCCTTTAAATCAAACATACCTCAACTTAATTTTTATAAAAATAACTTTGATTATATTTGGTAGATCTGTACTATTACAATATTCTCTGTTCAGTTTTAGCTACAATATTTCATTTTAAGATTCAACTTCAGTGTCCTTATTTGAGTTTTTTTTTAATTAAAAATAATAGAAGAGAAAAGTAGAGGATATTTTTATAGGCAAAAATGAGTTTACCATATTTTTTAAATCCGTGTAAGAATGCCACATGTACCAACATTTCCATATGAAAAAAAAATAGTCAAAAAATATTTTGTGGGCCATATGGGAACTACACCATTGTGATTTTTTTATTGAGACGACCTTTTTAATAACTATTACAATTTTTTTTTAAATAATTTACCTAGAAGTTTTTCCCCTCCAATCCTAAAAATATTTTTTTCCTCATAAATTAATTGCACCATTTTTAATTTTATTAATGAGATGATCATTTTAATGTCTATTTACGAAAATAATTTTTTTAAATTTATTTACATATAAAAAAAAGGTGCTTTTGACACTTTTTTTTTGTTAATGACGGATAAAAAGATAACCCTCTCAATATTAGGAAGGAAAATGGCTTAAGGTGACGAGAAAATAAATTTTGTTCTTGATATGGCACTCAATTGATCTAAATATAGGTTGGTACTCTGTTATATACGTGTTAGATAGAGTGCCACTTGGTAGAGTTCCCTATACATCTATCTAGAGAATTTACAAAGACAAATATAAATAGATTTTTGCATGGATGAAAATAAAATATTTGAAGGTTAGAGTAAGTAGTATGGGCATACCAGTAGGGCACAATAGTTTAATGTATAGTATATCCCTGGAAATACTTTAAAGATAGAAAACGTTAGATATTGAACATTCAATAAAGTAATGCAAAACAAACCCTTATAAAATATAATATGACACTATTGTTTTGTCATAATATATTATGATAATATAATTTATTTTGGAATTAATTACTCAAACATCAAATATGTAAAATATTAAATATTAAAGATAAGACAATATTTTAAAATACAATAAAGTGAATCTTATAAACTCAATATCCACCACTCATTAATTTAGGTAGGTTAGATTGAAAACTATAAAAATACTTGGTAATATTTATTACATTAACATTAGGATCACACTTTAATAAGACATATTTACATTTAATTATTTTATTTTTGTAATGATTAAATTATTTAGATTGTATACTAATAAATCATTAAAGAAGAATATTAAATTTGTGATACTCTAATAATAATTTGAAAAATAAATTAATTTAGATATGTAATTATAGTTTGTGCTAGCACATAATTTGTTATGTAATATGTTTTATTATGACGGGAACAACTTTGAAGTAAATGGGAGTAATTTGCTTCTTTTGTGGCTACCTAATCAACCACTAGTTTGTAACCCTCACACCTTGACTAATAATATGATATCATACACTATAGGTTCATCTTGGCCTTCACTACATGAAGGTGAATAGCTAATAGAGTTTTAGGTGAATAGGTTGGGGACTGACAACATAATTAAGATGTTTGAGAACTACTGATGGTCATACATAATTGGGCTTGCTTTCTCCATGTTTAGAAAATTAAGTTATTTTACATGCTCGATTGCCTCCACTAGTCGAGAAATTTTATCAATCTGCAGAAATATCTCTTCATTGCCATCAGTGAAGGGTGGCAAGGTGAGTATTGATGGGTTCACGCCTTTGCTTCTTAACTTTGCTATGTTCCTTTGTTGCTCAATTTTAGGGTTGAATGCATATCAATTTCTCATGTGACTAGTGTGCACATTAGAAAGAAAACAAAAAAACAAAGAAAAGAATTAATTAATTTTATTTTGTTTGTTTTTAAATGTTTTTTTTTAACGTAAACTTTGATCAATTAAAAAATAAAAATAGAAGAAAGTGGTTAACGAATTTTATTATTGGGAGAAAGAAAAAGGTTATGATCATATGCATATCTATGATATAAAATTAAAAATTAAATTTGATGGTTGATTATATCTATCATAAATTTTTCTGATGGTGATTATTTATGCAACATTCACTTTTATATATTAGTTTAAATTATAATAAAATAAATAAACATTAAAAATAATCTTACATTCATTATAATTCTTTAAAATATAATTTATAATAAAAAAATTATATATAATAAAAGTTTTTATGATGGTATAAGATTATATATATATATATATATATATATATATATATATATATATATATATATAATCTTATACCATCGTAAAAACTTTTATTTAAAAGTGTTTTATATATATTTACATAGTGTATAATGCTTATTTTATGATTTGAGAATTTGTTATAGTTGTCAAACTTAATTTTTAATATAATTTTTTTTTTCACATTCATCATCACTTAATGCGTTTATTTTAGTTATAACTTTAAAAAGGTAAATTCAAGTTCTTAAAACTTTTCCTTAATATTTTTATTTAGTGTTATTTATGTTTATTTTTTAATATTTATATATGATTAATTTAAATTAGATATTATAATTTCATTTTTTTATTTTCTATGGTTAGAAATTATGTTCATATTTATATATATTTTATTGTTATTTTATATTATGATTATAATTTTATACAAAAATTAAATTTAATAGTTGTTTATTAATTTATATTTTTTAGTCATAAAATATAATCAATTTTTTAAATAAATCATATTAAATGTAAGATGAAATTTTGATATTATATATATATATATATATATATATATATATATATTTATATGATTAATTTATATTTTTTAGTCATAAAATATAATCAATTTTTTGAATAAATCATATATATATATATATATATATATATATATATATATATATATATGATTTATTCAAAAAATTGATTATATTTTATGACTAAAAAATATAAATTAATCATATAACTAATAATTTAATAGTTATATGATTAATTTATATTTTTTAATCATAAAATATAATCAATTTTTTGAATAAATCATATTTTATATATATATATATTTCATCTTATATTTAATATGATTTATTCAAAAAATTGATTATATTTTATAACTAAAATATATAAATTAATCATACAACTATTAAATTATATTTATATATATATATATATATATATATATATATATATATATATATATATATATATATCAGAATTTCATCTTATATTTAATATGATTTATTTTAAAAAATTGATTATATTTTATGACTAAAAAATATAAATTAATCATATAATTATTAAATTTAATTTTTTTATAAAATTATAACTATAATTTAAAATAACAATAAAATATATATAAATATGAACATAATTTTTAACCATAGAAAATAAAAAAATGAAATTATAATATCTAATTTAAATTAATCATATATACATATTAAAAAATAAACATAAATAACACTAAATAAAAATATTAAGGAAAAGTTTTAAGAAATTGAATTTACCTTTTTAAAGTTATAACTAAAATAAATGCATTAAGTGATGATGAATGTGAAAAAAAATATATATTAAAAATTAAGTTTGACAACTATAAAAAATTCTCAAATCATAAAATAAGCATTATACACTAATAAATATATATAAAACACTTTTAAATAAAAGTTTTTATGATGGTATATTCGGCACAATTAATTATCATATTCAATATTATTTTGCATATAAAAAAGTGGATAGTTTAGTGGTAGTTTTATTATTTTTTTAAATAAAATTGGGGAATTGAGATTTAATTTAACATTCAAGAGTTTATTCAGTGTTAATTTGAATAGGGCGATTTTTTCTTATATCCACCCAATCAGTTGTGTAAATGCAAGGGTAATCGGTCTTCTAGGACTTAATAAGCATTGAATTTGGGTGGGGATTGGTAAATTACTTAGGGTCCACCACTAGATTTTACCATTAGACCCTAAATAATTTGGGGTAAACTAGATTTTATCATTAGCCTAACACTACACCTCACAAATCGCCTTCACACCAATTCGGCTATGTCCTCACCCTTAAAGGGATTTGGAGCAAATTAAGGTGAATATAACTGATGATGCATAATACCAAGATTATTAATTTAACACTACGTGTCACGATTTACCTTCACACCAATTCAACTAAATCCTTACCTTGGACCTTAACATATTACTAAGATCTCCGACTTATTTTTTGAAGAAAGATGAAAAAACTACAATTAATCATTAATCAAATTAATGATTTAAAAATAGAATTTATAAAATTGAATGTTCATAAAATATTCTCTTTATAAATAAAATAAAAAGATTCATCTAAATTAAAATTAAAAAATATTTAACAAACATCTATTTATCTAAAAAAATTGGAAAAATTAACTCTAATAAAACACTCTTACAAAATTAAATATTCTATTTATATTAACTAAACTAAAATTGTAAATAAAAAAAACTATTATAAAAAACACAAATTGAAGATAGAAAAAAGAAAAAAAAAAAAAAAATGTCAACATGTACCAAACGTAAAGACCTTAATAAATTAAAAACGCATCCGCTTGATGGAGAGGCCCTCCCTAAGATTATTTAAGCTCCAAAATTTTAAAACTTAATGAATACTAATCTCTAAACGCGTTCTCCTTCATATCTCCTTCCAAGACATTTTTGTCAAATAATATATTTAATGATTAAACTAACAATTCTTCCTTGATTTGTTCGCCAAAGTAACTGGTTTGTAACGGTTATGCAACGTTCCTTTGTATTCATATTTTCTTATTCTTTTACAATACTTCAATGTATAATTTTATTTTTATAAGGATATTTTCAACATGATTTTTTAATAATAAATTATAAATGGTACATTTGAAATGTGTCAATTTAATAATTACATACAATTTTTTTCAAAAATCTTGTTCTCAATTTTATAAACTCTTTTAAAAAAAAACCAAAATTTATTAAAAAAAAAAAAACCAAAATTTTTATTTAAAAATAAATTTTAACTTATTGTTAATAGAGCATTTAGATATAATTTCTTTAAATTTATAAATTCAATCTTATGCTAAAATGATGGCCGAAAAATTACATGACTCTCATTAAATATTTGATTGGCCGACAATATAAGTCATGTAAGTAGCAGATTTTCATATAAAACTTTGATTTATAAATATTTTTGAAGGCTTGAACTTAATAAATACTTATAAATTGCTGGGATCGATACTCTAAGAAAACACAAATTTATATTAAAGAATTTTAAATATTAAAAAAATATATAATTAATTATCCAAACGCTGAATAAACTTGCCCTCTTTAGAACCGAGAATAATTTTTTTATTTATAAAATGACTCGACAAAATCTTGCTCAATACAGAAAGTTGCAGAACTGAAGTCCATTTATTCAATTTGACTATGACAGAAACAAATTCTCCCCATTGGCAATATGATCGAAACGCCATGACGCTGAATGCTTCGTTGCATACATAATCGAACGATGAAAGCAAATTAACACAAGAATGTAAGCTACTGAATCCACGAATTTAAAGATGGACGTTAGTTTTACCTGCGTTAGAGAGAATCCAGTTGCTATCCCCGACGACATTCCAGAAGAAATGCCCCATATAATTTTTGTAATTAAAATACTCCACCTTCGCTTTAACAGACTGTTCATTGTCGTAACCTATCCATACAACCCCAGCATAGCAATAACACCCCAAGTCGTCCTTTAATAGAAATATTTTTTGTAATTTCTGTCGCATTGTTGTCCTTTAAGAAATCCTGAATTTGGGCAAATGTGAAGACATCCGGGTTGCCTGGACCGATAGCCTCCGCTCCAATTCCCGCATTCTCCGCGCTCTTCAGCGTCCAGGAATATCCATGCATGGTTATTCCCATGACGATTTTATTCTTAGCGAGCCCTGCACAAACCCACAATTGGATGCCATGACTGGTGGTAAATTGGAGCCGGGAGAAAACAGATATAGATGAATCTATGAACTTTTTCCGTAATGGCGAACTGGCAGCCATTGCTGAGAAGTCGTTGTTGGCGTTTCCTCCCCCGATGGAAAGCAAGAGATTGCTGCCTAAGATTGAGGCAGCCTCTCCTAACCTGGCAAAGTCTCCTATGCCTTTCTGGTTTTGTGCAGAGATGATGACCTCAAATGTGTCTGGATCTGCGAAGGCGTGGATGAGATGGGTGTAGAGATGACCATGGAGCCAATACGCCACTCTATATAGCTTGGCAATGGCCGGGGTGGAAGAAATTGAGAGGCAGGTAAAGGCAAGGCTGATAACCCAGGTTTGCAGTATGCGGCCCATTCTTCCAATGTTGCAGAACTACAATATAAATAACATTTGTTGTGGGCCATTTGTATATATTGTAGTTTGTAGGCATGGGGGCAAACAATTTTTTTTAGTGACGTCAAGGTTTCACTATTTTAGCAATTGATGATGTGTACGGCAACAGTGACATTATTATGGTATTGAAAACAATATTTGGTTTAAAAAGAGAAAAAAAAAAAAATTGTCATGTATTTTTATGTATATAACATATAAATGTCATATTTTATAACATGAAGGTGTAAGTTACAAGTATTTTATAATTAAAAATATGAAAATCGGCATTTAAAGGGCATTACTGTGAGTAACTTAAAAATTGATGATGTGTATTATGTTTTTATTGTTTGAGATTGTATATTAGTAATTGTATGAAGGAAGTGTAATATAAATATTAATAAAGAGAAAGAAGTGAAGTTAAATTGAAGGAAGAGGATAGTTTAATATAAAGGATAAATTTTGTTTTTATTTTTTCAATGTATTCTATATTGTTATTAATAATTTGAACGATAAAAGTTACGAAATACAAAATTTTTGTAAAGAGTATATTCTTGATAAAATATAGTGAACTATTACACTTTAACATAATTCAAATATCAATCAATTACAAAGTTGTCTTATACAAACATCAAAAGTAAAATCAATGGAATCATATTACGACATGAATGTATTAATGTATAAATGATTTATTATATTTTAAATAAATTTCTCATTTAACATGTATGAATGATATGTGAGTGTGCATTACGATATGAAAGAATCAACATATATTCATTATCAAATTTAGTATAAAATTATTATACTTCAACATGACCCAATTATATCAATTATAACTTTACCCCTCACAAACATCAAAAATAAAAAATACACTAATATACATTATAATACACAATTTAAAATTTATATATAATTTTATCAATTAATTAATTAAATAAATATATTAATGCATCCAAAAGGGATAAGTGTGTACCTCAAATAAAATGTACAACATGGTTTAGAGAGTTTCTCAAATTTTTGACCTTTGTGCTTCAACCACGATAAAAAAAATCCTCTAAGTGGTGCATAACAGTCACGTGCCTTACACTTCAATTTATGTCAAAAAGCTACCCATAGGTTTTAAATATAAAGTGCAACTAAGGTATTATATTTTTATGTTTTGATGGCAACACATAGATAAGTAAAATTATATGAAATGTATGTAATTTTATATTTAAATTGCGTTAAGAAATTTAGAATTTCATCCTAAATTAAAGTTTAGATACGAATACTTTTACTTTATCTATAATTATATATAAACTATGTTGAATTTTATATGAATGTGAAATGTGAATGTAAAATTTTAATTAATTGTAAATTAAATTTTAATCATATTTCTATTCAAATAAATGTTTGTTATTTTTTAATATAAAGATGATTTTTTTTTTTTAATAAATAGTCTCAATATTATATTATATTGACAACAATTATTTATAAATATGGGACTTATGTATTTATAATTTTTTAATATATATATATATATATATATATATATATATATATATATAAAATTAAAAAGGGGTAAAAATTTATTGAAAAAATGGAACAGGAAATAAGGAGAATTACATAGCTTTGTCCTGGTCCACAAGTTGGACCAAATTTTGAGAAAGATTTAGAGGAAGCATCGTCTAATCAAGAATGTTTCAATCCGGGCCATGTTCAGAGGCCCATTTAGCCAAACTATCCGCTACACCATTCCACTCACGGGGGATATGCCTGAAAGTCACAGACTCCAACGAAGTACATAGATGGAGGATCTGATGAACAATCGCCGATAAATGCCAATTCATAGCACCGAAGTTCCTTTTATTCAGTAAGTTGACAACGACCTAGGAGTCTGATTCGTAGATGATTTTGGGCCACCCATGTTGACAGCACTACACCGCATCCAAGATAATCGTGGCTTCCATAAGGTTGTTTGTGTGAACACCCTTGTAGATAGAAAAACAAAACTGGATATTACCAGCACTGTCCCGCCCAACTCCTCTAGTGCCCGCCATACCAGGATTTCCCCGTGAGGATCCGTCTATATTGAATTTTAAAACTTCATCCGCCGGGGGAGTCTAGTGCCCAGCGCGCTTGACAGGCTGCGTCCGCTGGCCAGAATCATTTGCTGGGTGCGTGGGAGGAGCCGCTAGAGATTTGCTAAGGTTATCCAAAGAGAGACGCGAGTAAATGGAGGCATCTACGGTGTTCAGTCCCACATCCCTATTACATTTAACTTGAATAGTTTCCTGAAGAGAATTAATAACTCTCCCCCACAAAACCCTGAGCTCTAAGTGCTTACCCTGAAAAGTCCTCCTGTTCCTCTCAAGCCAAATATTCCACAGAATAAAGGATGGGCCAATGAACCAAGCCACCTGAAGGGCCACAGCCTTGGAGGGAGGGTGGCCTAATCGATTCCAAAAATCAATCAGAGAGGCCGCGTGCCAGCAAGAGCATCCCCACACCTGCCACCAAAGATGCCAAATCTGTTTGGCAAAAAGGCATTGGAAGAAGAGGTGAGGGGCCATCTCTTCACTATTGCGACATAAACCACATATGGAGGGCCCCTGGAAACCCAGTTTGCAGAGATTGTCCTAAGTAAGACACCTGTTGTGGGATAACACCCAAAGAAAAAAATTGCACTTGGGCCACGAAAACTGGTTCCACACTTTCTTTGACCAAGAGATCTCTGTTATGCCAAAAAATTGCTTCGTCAGAGCCAGGTACCCTGAGGAGACAGAATACTTCCCTGAAAGGGTGCCTCCCCAGGCCAAGACATCGCGCTCCTGTGAAGAACTGCAACCTCTAGAGTCCAAAATCTGGGCTAACTCCATTCGCTCCTCTACAGCACCTCCTGATGGCCATTCTAAAGAATTCTTCCACCGATAACCCACAACCATGCCCAAGTCGAATGCCTCCTTATAATAAGCCACTATATCCCAACCAGCTACAAGGAGAGAATTGCTAAGAGGCTGCAGGTGTGGGTGGGAGGATAAGAGAGGAGGAGATCCATCCCAGGAGTCGATCCAAAAGAGAGCATCGATGCCACTATTGCAAATCTAAAAGAAACTACGCTTCACCAGCTGAGCTCCAAACTTGAGGGTGTAACACACCATAAAACCTCTCCCCTCCAACGGCAGCCTGGGAATAATAGAAGAATCAATGCCCGGGTAATACTTGTAAGATAAGATACGAGCCCACAAGCAAGAAGGGCTAGAACACCATAGCTAGTAGAGTTTGGCTGCGAGAGCTTGATTGCACAGGATAGCGGAGTGTAGGCCAAGACCTCCTTCCTTCTTTGGCTGACACACAGTATCCCAATTTATGAGACTCCATTTGGTATTTTGCAAGTTATCACTCCACAAGAATTGGTGAGAGAGAGCATCAAATTCCTTGAGAAAGTACACCAGGGCAGCCTATACCATACTTTGGTATATGGGAAGGGCCTGAATCATAGCTTGCAGGAGTATCACCCTGACAGCTATAGAGAGCCACCTATGCATCTAGTGATTAATTTTTTTCCAAGGTTTGTCAAGAACATTCTGCCATAACATCCTAGGCTATCTTCCCACCACAATAGGCACCCCCAAATAAGTCAGAGGGAGTGATTGCGTCTAAAATCTCAGGATTGTAGCAATCCTTTGCTGGATCAATTCAAGAGTGCTAAAAAAATAAATAGAAGACTTGTGATCATTAATTTTTTGACTCGAAGTGGTGAGATATGTATCCAGGGTGAGCTGAAATGCCTCTGCTTCACAGCTTCTAGCTCTCCCAATAAGAGCTGTATCATCAACAAACTGGAGGTGGGTCAAGGTAGGCAATCCAGTCCCCCATTTCCATCCCTGAAGCAAATTTTGAGATACACGGGCCTTGATAAGTCATCCAAGTCCCTCAGCCAAGATGATAAACAAGTATGGAAAGAGTGGATCTCCTTGGCGTAGACCTCTAGAAGCGCCAAAGAGCTCTAAGGGTTCGCCATTGATAAGGACTGAGTAAGAGGGGGTAGTAACATAGCTCATAACCTAACACACCCAAGCCTGACTGAAACCAAAAGCCAAAAGGACCTTGTGGAAGAAACTCCATTTGACTCTGTCATATGCCTTAACCATATCAAGCTTAATGACGATGGCTCACTCCTGGTAAATACTCGTAGAATGAATAGCTTCAAACGCAATGATGACTCCATCCAGAATTTATTTACCTTCCATAAAAGCCCCTTGTTCTTCCAAAATAATCGTGGGAAAACAAACTTTGAGCCTCTCTGCAAGGAGCTTAGTAATGATTTTGTAGACCACATTACAAAGAGCAATAGGCTTAAATAGATCTAGTTGGTTCACCTGTTCCTTCTTCAGAATAAGGACTAAGAAAGTAGCATTCAATGCCCTAAGCATTTCGTTGTTGGCATAATATTCCTGAATCACATCCAAAAGATCATGATTGATAATATCCCAGAAGTCCTAGAAGAATTCAGCAGGGAACCCATCTGGTCCTGGTGCTTTGCCTCTATGCAAGCTGAAAACCACTCCCTCCAATTCTGTCATACCATTTAGCCGCATAAGAGACTCATTCAGTTCCAATGTCACAACCGAGGGGATACAAGATAGGATGGTATTCTCGACTGCCCCATCTGGAAGTTGATCTTTTGAAAATAGAGCAGAGTAAAACTGAATAGCTTTCCTGGATATAGCTTGAGAGGAGTTCAGACTTGTACCGTCTACAGTAACAAGGGAGGAAATGAAATTCCCATTACGATGAGCCTACACAAAATTATGGAAGAAAGCAGTGTTCTTATCTCCTTCCTGGAGCCACTCTATTCAGGCCTTCTATTTCCAGTAGATTTCTTCATGAAGCTCCCACTCGACAAGATCAACAGATGCCTTAGATTTTGTTGTGCTAAGAGCTTCTGATAGGCCTTGGTATCAAATTTGCCTGGTAATGTCATCCAGTCTATCTTGTGCCCTCTTCTTCATTGTATGGAGATTACCAAAACAATTTCTATTCCAAAATTTTAACTTCCTTTTGACAAACTACAATTTTTTAGAGAAGGAAAACATAGAGGTTCCATAGGTTGAGCCCCCTGTCTCCACCAATGCGCCATTAAATCATGGAGTGAATATTCATGAAGCCACATCATCTGAAACTTAAATGGAGGCTTCTTGGGGACAGTAATATAATTAAAAGACAACTTGATAGGCCAGTGATCGAAGCCTCTCCAGTCAAGAATTTTGTAAGAGAGATGAAAGGAGCTAGAAAGCCAGAAGCACGATATAAGGAACCTGTCCAGGAACTCAGAGATGGTAGCTTCCCCAATCCTTCTATTGTTCCAAGTAAAGAGCCCATTCAGGGGTTTAACATATGAGAGGTGTAAAAGATTAATATTTTGTTGAAGAAGCTCAGAAGAAGGGCCCAAACGAGCCAGTCCACCCCTCTTTTCCTTCAAGCTAAGAACCACGTTGAAATCTCCAGCCATAATCCAAGGCAGGAACGGATGGCAGCTTCTAACATACTGAATATGTTCCCAAGGCCTGAGCTGCTCGGGGAAGTCAACCAGAGCATAAACATTGGTAACAAGAATTTATTTGCTAGTCTCATGAGAGGAGGCTATCATTGAGAGGGCTGAGAGGCAGGAGATTGACACAGATTGTCCTTGTCCCAAATTAGAAGTACTCAGGTGTGCCTTCCCTTTTGCTGCAGCATCAGACTACCTATTGCCAGTTCCAGTATAATCGGGCTGCCCATTCCCTAAATCCTCATTGGTCAACCAAGGCCTAAAAGAGCCACTCGGAGCATCACCATCTCTAACAGTCTGAGGGCATTGGTGCTTTAAGTGCCCATACACATGGCATATTCAACATCGAAAGGGAATGGCTTCATAGTCTAGTTGTTGGACCCATGTGGAAGCACCCATGCAAATTTCCATAGAATCTAGTAGAAGGTTATTTAAATCAATATCCACGTAGATACATGCATAGGAAATTACATTTTTATCCAGTCATTGATGCAAAATTTTAGCAGGTGTCCCAATCATGGCAGCAATCTGACACAGGATATCCTCATGCCAGAATTCTAAAGGTAGTCTTGGAAGATGGACCCAAACAAGAACATGGGATGGGAGATCCTTCATAGAGTTAAACCCCACATGCCATGGTTTGATAAATAGTCCAATACGATCATAAAAATAAGGGCCTCCCTCAAAGATCTGGTTCTTATCTGCCACAGATGAGAAATTCACCATAAAGTAGCTATTTCCAGCTAGCATAATATCAAAATCGCCCTCCACCTGCCATGACCGATGAATCCAGGCTTCCAAGGCTGGTAGGGAGATTCGTATGTCGAGAAACTTACAAATCAAAGCATGTGAGGTCAGATATTCCATGTCTTCCTTAACTGCCTTAGGCAGAATAACCAGCACCAGCCACTTTTGGCTGTGCGGCAAGCAGCCTTTAACTTTGTTGAGCTTGGAGCATTTGCTAACATAGAACGTGTCCTTACCTTGAGTATTCAATCCATCCATAGTTTGGTCTTCTCTAGGGGTTCCAGAGGGAGATAAACTCCTGGCTCCCCAGCCTGCATTCCTTGCTCCGTCGCCTACCACCCGTCTGTCGCCCATGGCATCCTCTTATCATCTCATATAATTTTTTTTAAAAAAAATAGTCCCATTAGTATATTATATTGATAACAATTATTTATAAATATACAGTTTATGTGTTTGTTATTTCTTATATATATATATATATATATATATATATATATATATATATATATATATATATAGTCTCAATAATATATCATATTAATAATAATTATTTATATGTAAATATATCATTTTAACCACATCCAAAAACTTTGATCCTTCACATATCACAATCATAACACCCTTAAATAATGGAGTTCACTTTTACTGGTCACTATCTTAGATCTTTATTTTATTTTATTTTGTATCGTATTAGCCACATGGATTATTAATGTGTAATGTATATCTTTGCATGACCAAGTCCATCCTTGAAAAGTTATGAACTTTCATTACTTTTAGCTATATCACAACCAATCAAATTAACCCATGTGGTTGCTTTCTATTTTCTTGTATCAATGGACTTATGGAGTGTATCTAAGCTTTTCAAAGGTATTCAAGTGAATTTACAAATCTATTGAAGGATAAGTGTAGAGAGTTGGAGGATAATTTCGTGAACATTTTAGGTAACATGATTGTGTTAATAAATAATACGATCACATTATTTAATTAACATGATTATGTTATTTAGTTAACATGATCAAGTTATTTAATTAACATGATCATGTTATTTAAATTATGGCTAGATAATTATTGAGACATAATGTGATTGCGTTACTATATAATATGATTGCATTATCATATAACACGATCACATTATTATATATCATGATTGTATTATTATATAATGCAATCACATTATTTTAAATAATAACACAATCACATTATTAACATGATCATGTTATTATTATTTTTAATAATATGGTCACGTTAATAAGTCGATCGCATTACCCATGCCATAAAAAATAAAAACCAAAACCCAAATTCAAATTCATCATTTTGCATTCAAGTTTTCTTTGCTCACCTTCGCTTTCGTAATCATGTTTTATGTGAGAGAGACAAAAGATTAACAAGAAGTTTCTAAATTCATTTTAAGAAGCTGTTAATCGATAATGCTACCACGTAGAAGAGGTAAGTGATAAAAATCTACACTTGTTAACCCTAATTTTTTTATTATTTTCATTATTTAACCCTAATTTTTAGTTGCATTTTTTTATTTTGAACAACCCATCCTGCTAACCTTGCTAACCCTCCACAGAACCCTCTTATTCCTCCTCCTTCTCCTCCACCTAAACCTCCACAAAACCCTCTTGTTCCTCCTCCTATCCCTCTGCCTAACCCTTCTATAGTTCTAAAAAACCCTCCAAGCAGTCAGGAGATTTTAATTGACAACATTGTGGGAAATAAAATTGAAATTAAAGAATTAATTGTGAGAATGAGGGATCTCACTTCCACCAAGCCCCACCGCACCTAGCTAGCCAATTCCCTAAAGACATTATTAGGTCAAATTGACTCTATAATGAGTCAATTTGATAGATGGACATCATATAGTGATATTTATAGGGCTTATTATGTTGACAAATTGTCAACACTTGAGGTTAAGAATAAAGAAATATAAAAATCATCTATTTTCACCTTATTCATTGACCCAACCACCAATTCCCCATTTCTTATAACCACTAAACATTTTCCAATCCATTGTTGCCAACATAACTTAATCGCAACCAATTTTTGGGATTAATTGTGGATGGTGTTTGACTATCCACTGTGTAACAACCATGAGGTCTCATTGTATTTTTTGAAGAAACTCTACTGTGAATGTTTCCTCAATAAAATTCTAAATTCTTTTAATTTTGGTGAGTTTTAAGGTTGAGGGAAAGGCTCCATGTAGGATCAATTAGGTGTACGTCATGTGCCTAATTGGCCTATGAGGATCCATATCCAAAATCACCTTGAGCACGATATTACCTCTGTAGTTCAGCAAGTTATAGAGATCGACACTCTGTATACTCTTATTTCACTCACTGATATGTACTTATTCAACACATGAGTAAGCTCTCACAAATATATGCTAGAGATACACCACCTAGTATGCAAACTAGACCATACTCTAATATTTCTTATAGAGCTATGTGCACTAGACCTTCTGATGATGATAGCGATGGTGGTTTAGAGGGCTTGGATAATATTCTTATGAGTGATAAGTTTTTGACGTGCACATTAGGTGTGCAGACATCATCCACTACATAGATGCAGCTATATATTATATAAATGCCATGTTATATTTAAGTTATATTTATAAATTAATTTAGCTAACAATTAATTTACATAGAAATTGAATAATATATATGTCATTTTTTATGTCGTGGGAAGTGACGGTGCCTTCATCATCACAATAAATATTTACAACATTTGATTTATCATGACCATTAGCTACTGGCCCATCCAATACTATATCTATCTCTATTAGGATGATACCTTTTACTTATATAGAGATAAAATTTCAAGTTAATGTTATGTTGTATGTACATTTAGTCTATGTATATTTACCTTGTAAGTTTAAGGTTAAATTTATCTATCAAGTATCTTGATGCATAGGTTCTAACAAGCTTCCTTGATATGGATGGAAACACACATTTACCTCTGCCAACTACCTAGCTCTAATATTTTTTTGTCTTTTGTCTTTTGTCTTTTGTCTTCAACCGCTTTATCTCTTTGATCACTTTGCATTTACTATGTTTTTTTTGTTCACTCTTACCTACTCAATGGTTCTTAAGCCTCCTTATATTCACTTAATCCTCCTTCTCTTCTTGAAGTCATTTTACTAATCAACCAGCTCTGTAATATTTCCTTTTAACATCAACCTCCTTAGTTCATACTCTATTTTCATGTTCTCTCTCTTTATCCTTGCTCTATTCTTTACAATCTTCATATGTGTTTTCATAGGTCTACATGCTACTTTGATTTTTTCTTCCACAATACTCATAAGAGCATATAACTACTCAGTTACATCTCATTTCATGTATCCAACCATTCCACATAATCCCAAAGATTGAACTCTTCACTTAACTCTTCTTTCCTCTTTGACACCTTCCTTCCACTAGCCCTTTTCTGAGACAAACCTCCTTGTTATGAGTAAAATACAAAGCTTCCAACCAAACCAAACCCCCATCTAGATACCCCTTCACATCACATAGCTCATGTAGGGACTTTCATAATTTAACTCTCTTTGGAAAACACCTAACTCAACACCCCTTAGGATTAATTAGGTCTCCTAAGCCTAATTAAAGGCTATTAATTGTGAAACCATACCATATGAAATCAAATCAAATTTAAAACTTCAAAATCCTCTTCCTCCTATTTAAATACACCTATCCACAAATTTTTGAGATGGATTGATCATCTTGGGGGCATTGTGAACCTTTATAAGTTGTTATGAGGTATCACAAACCATTAAAGATGAAACACAATAGTTTTAAGCTATGAGAATGGGCTCAATGGTATTTATATAACTATATTTGGAAAATCCCACAAATATCCCATGAATAATATCATTCAATATTAGATAAGGGTAGTTCACATGCTATGCAGATACTTATAGAATTAAGAACACATATCTAGGGGTCCTGCTAGGTAACACTATCTTGAAAATGAATTTACTAAGCTCAATATAGCCACATTCTCATTTTGACTTATGTCACCATTACCATTATACATAAATCCACATGTTAACCTTGAAAATGAGTGATAATAGCAAGGGAGTTAAAGGTAAAAGAGAAGAAATGTGCATAAAGGGTAAAAATACAAGGAATTAGATTTAACATGATTAAGATCCATCATAGTGGGCAAATGTAAAGATGACTCATAAATTTAACCCCTTTCTCCATTACTTCCATATAAATTTATACAATGTGATTTTAGTTTATTGGTTGATATAACCACTAAATATATTTCATTGAATCCACCCAAATCAACTAACTTTCAACTTAATTGACCAATTTTAACTATTAACCTACCTACAACATGTATGTACTAAATTATACTTGCCCCACTAATTATACTAATTTTTGCTAATTTAGTCTAGTTTATATATTTCCTAGACAAATTAATTTATAATATAATAATCCCCATCCCATTCTTATATCCCATAAACCTTTACCCCATTATAAAACCAATTAATTCCCTCATTAAAACCCTAATAAAACCTATTATGTACTAACCTACCTCCTAAATCAACTAGCCAATTTAAAATAATGAAATAATCTACCTAGCCTTCCACCACTGTATTCTAGCCTCTCCTAAAATCCTAAACCCTATGGGGAGATTTATAGAATTAGAGGATTATATAAATCTTCCCCAATTTAACCCTCTTATCTAGAATTCTCTAATTCTATATATTTCCATGGAATTAAAAATTCCATGAAAAATCTCTAGCCCTTGATATCAATGGCCCAAATTTGAATTTGGACTATTGATATTTCCCTCCATGCCTATAAAACAAGATATCCCTCCAACCTCAAACTAGCTTAGAAATCCATCAAGCCATCATATTGCTACTATATTGCATCCAAGCCACTATCAACCTTATCCAAGCCACTATCAACCTTATCCAACCATTGAAGGCCATTGTCAAGACTTAGCAATCCAACATTTTAAATTTTGGACATCAAATAATCCAAGTGCAAATCCTATATTGGAGTTATAGGGTGGTCAAAATTATGGTGAGCATGTTTTAGATTAAGGTAAAAGCAGGTTTTGAAGGGGCCCTGAAACCCTTTACAGATCAAGAAAGATAAAGCATTACAAACTGCCAGGAAAGGCAAACCCACTGAAAAATAGTAACTAAACCAGGTTTTACAGGGACCTAAAACCAACAATATAAACTAGTAAAAGCTCCCCAGGTTTTACAAGGACCTGAAACCTAAAAAAACTAGGCAAAACAACCTAAAAACCAGGGTTTACAAGGACCTAAAACCTCATAAATGCAGACACCAAAGCCCTACTCCAAAAAGAGCAGAGCAGGCTCCCAGGTTCAAACCAACAACCCCAAAAACACAATGTCAAGGGAATTGCTCACAAACGGCAGCCATCAAAATTTTCCTTTACATGGCACGCCTTCCTCCCTAAGTGCCAACATAGCGTAGGCAGATCCACCATACCCATCATTTTTAATGAGCAGGGCTCTTCCACGGCTTAGGGTTTCTCCATTTTTCCCTGAACAGGGCGTCGTGGCTCATTCACTAACCACAGAGGAAATAAAGTTTCCCCCATTCGTTCACTATTTTCTTCACTTACTAAATCAGGATGGTAGTCCAACTCGGGCTAGAGATCCAACCCAGGTTATTATTATTTTGATTTGCCTTTTTTATCCATTCTTATTAGTGTCATTGAATTTTAGGTTTGTATTACTAAGTTTAGTAATATTGCTTGAATATAAAATTTGGTGCACATTTTGGTGACCATGGTGGGACCTTACTCCCTTAACTAAAATTATAACACTACTGTAAATGATTTGAGTGTTTGTAGGATAAACTAGACATTAATTAAAGGTCACATTTTCAATTTTGGTCATGTACAGGTGAATCATGACTTTGCACTCATATTAGTGATATTATAGCTATGATTTTTTAAATCCATTTGCAATTTTATCGATTAAATGCTAATTATTAATTTTTTTTTTAGGGTTTTAACCTTTGATAAAACCACAACTTCAAAAGTTGTGATTTTGTTCTAGTAATCATAGTATTGTAGGTTTTAGTCAAGATTTTGTTGAACTTAATAATTAGGGTTAGATTTATAGCCTGTTCTTGCTGACCCTCCTCTTCTACAAATATTTTATCTATTTGCACTTCTCTATGTGCAAGGCAATGAAAGCGGTTGACTTAATAATTAGCCATTGATTTACTGATGATAAAATTATGACTCTGTAACTAGCAATTTTGTTTTAGAAACTATGGTATTGTAGATTACAGTCACTACTTTGTCAAAATTAATAATTAAGGGTGATTATGTAATCTATTTTTTGCTAACCTCCCCTATGTAGATATCTTTTTGTTCATTTATATATTTCTATGTGTAGGAAAAGTAAGGGATTCACCTAGTATTTAGTTGCTAGTACATCTATGACAAAATTATGACTCTGATAGTTATGACTTGAATTGGTAGTAACAATTTTGTTAGATAAAGTTATAGTTTTGTAGAACTCAGATTTGCCTTAGACTTCCTACTGCAACATAGTAATAAGACATATGTATACATTGCTTTCTATGTTTAGAAGGATATTCTATTTTATGCCTTAAAGGGATAAATATTTTAAGTCAAAACTTGACCTTTTTACCATATGCCACAAAATCATGACTCTCTGAGTAGCGACTTTATTATGGTAATCATGACTTTATCATCAATAGTTGTGGTTTTATCCTTTTCCATAAAACTGGTAAAAATTAGACCTATTTAAGTTATGATCATCAACAAAAGGGTTTTTAGGATTTGTAGGGGAGTTCCTTAAGTCTTTTGAGTTAAACTAGAAGCAATTCACATCATCTTAAAACATTTATCAATCTAGGTATTTTTTTCTTAATCATAGAGAGGCTCTAACAATGTTTGTTTTTGTGTGTAGGATTTATAGGGGCCAGACGAAGACCAATACCAACATCACAGACCCAAGCATAAAATTATGTGAAGATTTTTTGGAAAATGATAAGTATCAAACTTGAAATTTTGTCCTTCTAGTCATGACTTTGCAAATATCTAGTTAAAAGGGTAGCTTAGGATATTCAACTAGCCTTAAATGTAAGTTTAAGTAGCATTAGGCTCTGTATAGGTTAGATAGAATCTTGTTATTTTTTTTTGGTAGCATAATACCACATCCATTAAAAAAAATTCATAAGATTATACACCTATTCTATCACGTACTTATTTAAGCACTCTTCTAGGACAATCTATTCTGTAATTAATTTGATAGTATAGTTACCTTAGTGACACTTAGGTATATTTTTAAATTTTTTATATTAACTACAAAATCGTAGATTGCATTTTTATGATAGTTATGATTTTGTCAATCTGATAGAAATTTTTCTTGACAATCATGGTTTTATAAGATAATTGCCATAATTTACTAACCCTCTACAAAGTTACAACTCATGATTTGAGATTTTGCTTTCTAGTTATGAATTTATGTATTCTGGTTATGGTTTTGCTCTGTATATTTATAGTTTTACAGGGACTTATGATTTTTTCAAAATCCAAACTACCAATACTTTTGGTGCAAGACCTTTCAAGACTTAGGCGCCCCATTTGGATTTCTAACCTTTGTGCTTGGAGGGAGAGGTGCCTATACTATATTGTCCTAGTTTTTATTATATCTTTGTTTTTATATCATCTTAGTATATATATATATATATATATCATTATGAAAAACCATTCATTATGTATACTTCTTGTGTGTGTGTGTGTGTGTTGACTTGTGAATGATTATTTTATTGTACCCCTCACATGTAACTAATTAATCCATTAATTAATCATATCATGTTTTGCATGTTTGTGAGCCGCCCTCTAGGATAACACATGATGTGGAATTCATCCCCATACATAAGCTTAGTATATAAGGGTTTATGATGTGGATTTAATCACCACACACTAACCAAACTCCATGTTCTAGTGGATTTTAAAAATCATGAGAGTTGTTGTTACGTGTCTAAGTAGAATTAACCATAAAGCATTCTATGGAGTGAGGGGTGATTAGGCTCCAAGACACATGATGGTCATATATCATCCTACACAAACTTGGGCCCCAATTTACCTTCATGTATATAGGGGATTCACCTAGAACCCTTTATGCATACCTAGATTAGGAGCCTTCAGTCGTTACAGTTGTACCACTACAAGAGCCAGTATCAACTCTGAAGTAGCCATCAAATATGAGCAAGGTTGAGAGGGTTCGATCAATATCATAATGGTTCATTAGCCTATAGCCTCACCCATGAAGCTATTGGATAGTAAGATCATTAGGTTATACATCCATAATGGTTTACTAATTTAGGATTATAGTTTTGTGTGTTGTGCCAAGACCCATATTACTTATGAGCTGAGTCAACCATACCTATATTTTGTGTGATACCTTAGACACCTCTAGGTTATTGGTCATCATTTTATCATCATATCCTAATCCTCATATCATTCACCTATATATTGGTCATTTATTTCTCCTCCACACCCAACATCTATATTGTACCCATTTTAATTCTATATCGCACCCTTCCTATATCCATTTGATATCACCTTTGACCACTATATTTTGTGTCCATATTCATCCTATCATCTCATATTTACCCCATATCATGCCTCTTCTAATATCCACCCCATTTATCCATCCTATAATATCTTCTTATAGTAATCACCCCTTTCATGTCTCTCTTTTGAAAACTAGCTTATATATGCCATCTTATCTCATATCCATTTTTATATCTTGTCTTTTTAACTAATTTTATATTGTGTATCCTTTTCATATCACACCATATTGTCTATAACTTATCTCTTATACCCAAAACCTTTCACCATTTCCAAAGCACTACCTGTAGATACTATCCATCCTATCATATTTGACATGGTATACATCCCTTTACATATTTTATTAGCATATAGTTACTATCTAATTCACTTCACCCATACCACAACACATTGTTAATATCATCCTCTATCCCACATATTTCCTTGGTAATTCATTTATTTAACCTTTATTTTTGCATAACACATCTTGAGTAGTTGTCATTCTTGTCCAATCTTACATTCAGCACATATTCCACCCACCTAATATACATCCAATTTTTCACCCTATATATCACATCTCTCTCATCCTTCACCTATCTCATTCCCTTTGGATACTAAATTCTATCTTGAAATCAAGATTGTAATGGTCACCCAACTTATTTGGATTATCATTTGTCACTTTATACATTTTTTTGACTATGTATTATCATTGTACATAGTCTTATAATATTCTAATCTAGCACCCATCATTTATCTTCATCCTTATTAATTACCTTTATCATCTAATACCCATCAAATTGTCTCTTTTCTAGTGGACAAAGTATTTGATCCCATCACTCTTCTTTATCCTTACTAGATTGGTCTCTTATGAGAATTTATTTCTTGTTAATTCTTGGTCACCTCATCCTCTTACATCACTCTCTTTTAACCACTAGTAGCTTTAGTCTCTAGATGGAGGTAGTATTTGAAGACTTAGATCTCATCTATAACATATCATCACGTCTCTCTTTCATAATGGTTATCCACACATGCAGCCAACTTAGGATTGGATAGGCCTCCAACCAAGATAATGAACCTATGGCACATATGGTTTATCCAACTTAGGAATATGATGAAACTCATAGTGATATGTACACACCTAGAGAAGAGGATTAAAGGTTTAATCCCCTCCATAATGATGAAAATAAGAATCTAATTGACTATTATTTATATGATAACCATGATCATATCCTAACTTGTGCCTTCAAAATAGGGGAAAATTACCTTCCACCTTAGATTGTACTCTCTTACACAACTTATTCCACCCTCCATCATGCTGAAACACACCACATCAACATGTTAATCACATACCCAAAGAAGAAGAAGGTGTGGACCATGGATTTTACAAATAAGAATGCCCACCACCCCTTCATAATAATAATATTGAGGCTAATCAGAAACATGATGTCATAGAGGATCACTTAGACCAATTGATGTAACAAATTAACCTTTTACTCCATAATCAACATCCACCATCTCTTAGAAAAAATAACAGAAATAATAATGATCATAATAGCTATTAGAGGTAAAATATATTGAGAGGGGGGGGTGAATTAGTGGTGGTAAATAATCCAATTCAATTATCAAAAACTAAAGCATTTAATTCAATCATTCATGAAGCATGCAAATCATTCATAGCAGTGAATAGTGAACATAATGCAAGATCACATACACAACACAAGATCTATATGGGAAGCCCTCTTAGAGAATAAAATGCACTCTTAATCTTATAAGCACATAGACTACTATCATATAAGATGATCATAAATAGGAGACTAATCAAGTCCTTTTGATTAGGAACCTTCAATCAAGTCCTTATGACCTACAACCTTGATCAAGTCCTTTTGACCGAAGGTCTTTAGTGAAACCCTATTTCACAAGGAGCAATTAACCCTAAGGAAGATCAAGTCCTTTAAACCCTCCTTGAAAAAACAATCCCACCTTAAAACTAATGTTTTAAACAATTGATGGTGGACCTATGATTATCTAACCCATACATAAACTCATTCTCTTTCTCAAACAAGCCTCTCACATAGGCATACCACAATATCTCTTCTTCACTCAAACAATCCTCATATGCAAACTCAGATATCTTCACACAACTTCAAACTACAAGAGAACTGTACTATCATCAAAAACATGATTTATAGATTAGACACACAATCCTTAATCTCCTCTACTCATCCTATTTTCCTTGTAACCTTAAAAACTTATAAACCTCATTATGTAGGAGAATATACAGATCTTAATGAAAAAATTAAGGAATATTAAAGGAAAAAATATTTCCTTATAGATTCATGTCAAATTTAATGTCTTGACTCTAAGTGGAAGTCCATTTTTACTTCCTTTCTCTCTCCTCAATTAGGCCTCCTTGCCTAGAACCCTATTTTATTTCTCCAAACATCTCCCACACATGTTAAATCACCAAAAATAATATTATTAAATTTACATATGATATCACCAACCTCCATGTCAATTTTGAGGTTCTAATACCTTGTGGAAGTATGAGAACCATGAAATGACCTTGCCACCTAATCTCATTTTAGGCCTATTTGAGATTGCCTTAGAAAATGAGATTTATTTGACTACCTATAGAATATCATTTGAATATGTTTGGAATTTAATGGATTTAAAACATCCAAAATGACCTCTTCCAATTATTATAAATTTATCCTTTGCAAAAAAACCCTGAAAAACACCAAAACCATGCAAAATATGGCATTTATTATAGTCTATACAACTACAAGTATGGAAAAAGTACATGGGGATATCCTAATTGGAGTCATAAACAACATAAAATAGTTTTGAAGAGAAAAATATGTCATTAATTTTTATTTAAATTACATTTGTCTTGACTAGTCACTATTAGGAATTTATGAGGGTTTTGAAGACATTTCATTCTTAAGGATTATTCATAAAGAATAGATCCTATTTATCTCTCATAATGACAAAAGATTTTATTTTGGGGACCCATATATCACCTCCAATTACCACTGGGTCCCATAAAAATTCTCATGAAATTTTTGAGTGTGATAAAGTACTCATCGAGTTGCAAAAAAGCCATTTGAGAGGGGTGAACAGTCTTAGCTATTGTTTATGCAAGTGCTAGACCTAAACCATTAAATGACACCTCATTAATATTGTGTAGAGACCCTTATACTTCATTATAAAACCTATTATCTCTATAAATTTAGTTCACGGTCTTACCAAGTAGGGGAAGACTATTCTTAATGTACAAGCTTGCATGAAGGAAGCTTGAAGAAGTCTTAAGAGGTCAAACTAACCTTTATTGCTTTTTTGCTAGTCATTGACGATAATTAAGGGTATATACTATGTATATGAGATGATAAACACCTTTATACATGTTATAAGAGGTTCTTGGATCATCAAAACATGCTAATGACAAGGATAGATATGATATAGTTCATGTGCATAAAATGGTGTATTGTATTCATATAGGAGTTTGGATAACAAAAACATAGCAACCATTAATTATCTTGAATTATTTAAGAATATTAACAATGAGTGTTTAAAAAATAGAAATAAATAATTTAGATTAATTAGACAGGAAGTAACCAAAACATTACACGCAAGAATGCATGCAGGTTATATAATAAAAAATCACACAAGTAACCATAATCAGGTAAATCTCTATTGATCTATTCAAAAGTGGAGCCCTCTTCTTATTACAGATAAAAGCATATATAGACATTTCCAATCTATGAATGTTCATATTATTCTTGTACTTGGCACCAAAAGTGGATTTTATGCATATTCTATCCTATTACAAGTCATGAAGATAGGACAAAATAGACTTATATAATGACACAATGAGTACATAATGCAAAAATATCAAACAAATATCTTGCACAACTTTATAATCTAAATTCACTAACACTTTTCTATACTTAAAAATGTTGACTCATCCCAAGAAAATGTTCAAGGATCTTAGAGAATGCACAAGTGATCAGAGGATGAAGAAATGGTTAGACCAATAAGAATCATAGTAATCACTCAAAGTGCCATTTTCAGTTTTCACCTCTTACGCACTACTTAGCCACCCTTTTAGGTTTTCATCTAAATAGTATACCAACCTACCACCCTTTATTTTAAATATGCTAGCATAACTATGTGGCCACCATTTATGGGGTTTTAACCATCTTATCCCCACTTGTCTTACTAATTCATCCCTAATACAAAATAGTATACAAAATAATCACAAAGTGGTACTCTGCATAGTACTTAACTTGATGGTGGTGGCATAAAAGCAGATGATGATTATAAAAAAGAGTCTTTGGACTGATACTATGTGGCCTTATATTAAGTGATGATCTGTTGGAGTTATGAACATGGAATACACATAAGTGTATTGATATTTTTGTTAACTACATTGGAAAAGGGGGTCAGATCCATCTTGTAGGCATGCCAGTCTAGCATCACTTCTTGGATCATTCATAGTAGGATGCATAATGGATCATAGTAGCCAATTATATACTTAAGATATACATTATTAGTTATGATCAAGGTTGCCTTAGTGTTTATAACCCTTTTCTAAGTCTCTCCACTCAGTTGCTCTATATTATCTATGTGTCATTGATCTTGAAGGCCAATCAAGGAACTATGCAAAATCTAGCTTTAGAAAATCAAAAGGTTATCGTGCACATTATCCTTGGCATTGAATGACTCCTGGAGTGCTCCATCCTTCTCTTCCCTAGTGGTAGTGTGGCTGGCCATGGTTGCTTTGGTGGTGGCATCCTTTGCAAATTCTGCAATGGAACTGGGTAAGGAGGTATCCAATTATTGCTTCTAGTCTAGCTAGCTGTGTATGATATATTGTGCTTGAAGTGTGGTAACATCTTATATTCTTTAATACTCCTTTAGTATCATTATGAGTATGTTAACCTTTGTTTGAACATCTTAACCTAATGTGCTGATTACATGGAGTTTTTTATGCTACACACTAATCCTTTGTTAACTCAGAGTTAAGTGTCTTGAGTTTGCACTGGTCGGACATTACTTGGTCTCTAGTTACTCAAGTGACCAACTTGGGATGAGTGTCTTAGATCAACTTAGTGGATTCATGTAGTCTAGCCTTTAACTTGATGTTGTAGGCCTTGGATTGATCAATTTCTTGTTCTATAGAGGAGACTTTTTATGTAATAGAATCCTAGAATGGTGTAACATCTTATAACTATTTCTTTAGTGGAAGTTTGGAGACATCCAATGAGGCTTCCTATTGAAGGGGGAATGTTGCCAATGTTTTGGTGGTTACTGAAGGGTCTAGTCATGGCATGGCTATAAATGGAAGTGATAAGGTGGTGCATCGAGCACCCATAGTTGGAATATCCCATAGCCAAAATCATTTTAGAGGCAAAGCCAATTATTGATCACTTGTTGTAGCTACAAATGTTTTTTCTTCTTGCTTCAATTGTTCAGATTATGCTAGGTGATGTACATGGATTTTTTGTTGCTATATGCACCTAAATCCACTTGATTCCTTCATTGTCACTAATATTCCTACTAGTTGACACTAATTTCATTTATCCCATATAATCTAATTTATCCCCACTAATTTATCCATTTTTATCTAATATATCCCCCATCAATATTTATTCATTCACTAACTATAATCTTATCCCACTTTTTCATTAATTCTCCTAAATCCCCATTATCCCATCCTAATCCCACTTATCTACTAATTGGTAATTTTAAATTCCCATGACCCACCTACCCACCTACTAATCCTATTCCCAAGCTCTCCTACCCCCTAGTCCCTAGTCACCTGCCTAATACCTATCTAATATCTATCTAAGCCTAATTAATACCTAAGATGATTATAGAATTAGAGAATTATAGAATCCTCTCTATTCTCACCCTTCCTCTATAGAATCCTCTAAATATAAAGGCTTATAATGAATTTTAAATTCCTTGGATGAACCTCCACCCTAGATCTCCACGAGCCAACTTTGAATTTCAGCCATTGATCCGTCCCTCCACATTCTATATAAACAGGCTACTCCTCTATAGCCAAACATTGAAGAAATCCATAACATATCCATGCCAAATCTAATCCATGAATTACCAATCCATGATCAAGTAATCAAAATGTCAAAATTTTGAGTCCATAGAAATAAACCATTTGCTTGAACATCTTGGAAGGAAGCTAGTTGAAACAAGGGATTCGGTAAGATCTATCTTACAATTCTAATTTGTTTTCATAATCCTTCCTAATATGTAGTTTGATGTTTTGATTTAAAATTATATGTTTTTGTGTAATTTAATCAAATAGCTTGAAAATTTTGACTAAATTTTGGTGACCAGGGTGGGACATCACTCCCAATTTAACATTTTTTTCTTGTTAGAAGTGTTATTAGTAGTCTATAGGTCTGATTAGATAAGGAAAAGGGCTAGATTTTTAAAAATTTTCACTTATAGGTGAAAATTATGATCTTGCACTGGTATTCATGACTTTACAGTTATATTTTCATCATGAAAATTATGAGTTTGCAGTAACCACCAATTTTAGATGATATCAATTTTTGTTTTAGAAGGTTGTCATGTTGGTGCAATACTGTGATTTTACAAATCATGTTCTTACACTATTAATTTTGATCTTGCATAGTGAGTCATGATTTTTATTAACCACTAATGGTCAAATTTTTGTAGGTTTCTAGGTTTAAGTAATATCACTATTCCTAGAATCAGGTTATTGTCAAGGTAATTGCGATTTTACATTCAATAATCATGGTTTTGCAGGTCTTGGAGGCAAAGCATAAAATCACTTATTTTATCCCTTGATTATTATTTTATCTAACCTCTGGGTGCTAATCTTATGTTTTTTATGTTAAAAATCAATGTTTTAACCATCTAAATACAAGAAAATAAGACTTGATCAATATTTTGATACGTAATTCTTAGGATGCAATATCGTTAATCTTAGATTAGTGGTGTTGCCTTAATAACTATAATATTACAACCCTAATAATAGTTTTATAGGGGACTGGTGTCAAGTATAAATTAGTACATTTTTGGATATTATTTGTCATTTTTAACCCTTATCTACTGGTAACGAGCATCTTTAGCCTTTTATCTACAAGGAATAGGACAAATCGAGACTTAGGTACAAGATTGTCAAGATGCAAAACCATAATTCCTAAAGTTATGGTATTGACCTGATAATTGTATTATTGTAACACAAGTCACGATATTAAAAACTTGGTAAAATTTGTTGATTTTCACCTATTATCTTCTAATTTACATGTTTTATCTTGACATTTTCTCTCTTGTAGGAAACTCATCATCATACAATCTAACAGATAATACCTTTTATCTTTGTATTTTTACCCCAAGGTTACTGATCTTAAAAGCATACCTTATTTTTTAAGAATGTTTTTTATGTATCTATACAAGTTGTGTGATTAGAAAGAAAGGGGCAAGGTAGGGAGAAAATCTAAGGACACCAAGACAAAACACAACCTTTAACCCTTTCCCCTATCATCTATAAAATTACAACTCATGAAGTCATGCTTTTGCTATGAGAATCATGGTATTGTAGTAACAATAGTGATTTTGTAATTTTAACATTTTGGCTTTAATTTTATCTGTTGGTTTATCCTTTTTATATTCATAAGGTAGATTTAGGATAAATAATATTGCTATTTTTTTATAATTGGTTAGGATCTTGTCCATTTTGATAAACATCTTTAAATTTTTTTCATAAATCATATTCAGTTTTAAATCTATCATATGTAAATAGACATTTATAGACATCTGATTAACTTGTCTTGACATGTTTAAAGCATCTATTTTGATCATAAGTAGAAATTTTGAAGTTTTTTACTTTATTGCAAAATTGTTAATCTCATTATTTTACTAGTTGAGATTTTTCCAAATTAGTCACAATTTTGCACTACTAATTGTAGTTTTGTAGGTTTCTAGCATAGTTAATTACTCATTACAAGATAATGATTATCAATCAATGATTTTGATTTAGAGTTATGGTTTTTCACTCTTTGGTTGCAATTTTGTACTATGTAATTATGATTTTATTGGCAATTAATGGTTTTGTAGTAAATCAATCAAACTACTAATTCTTGTCTTATAGGTTACCTTTTCCTGAGTGCCAAAATTAAAACTACTAATCATGTGCTTATAGGCCACCTGTCAAAGACTCCTTTTGGCACTTCAAATATCATTTTTAATCATTTTGTCTTATGTCTATCATTTTCATCATTTTGTATTGTAATTATTTTTTATATTATTGTCTCGTGTAAATATATCACATTTTATTGTTAAATAAGTTAAATTACTCTCCTTTTTTGCTTACCTATTTGTTACCTGAGGGCTACGGTGGTGTATGATCTCCTATTTACATCCCTATAGTGATTCTTAGAAGATAAAAAACCACCTATAAACCCTTCCTATTTTCCTTTTCTAGGGGTCAATGATGTGGATTTCATCACCACACACTTGACCAAACTTTGTATTTTGGTAGAGTATAAAAATCAGGAGAGTTATCATTAGGTTCCAAAGCATAATTACCCATAAAGGGTTTCATGGATTAAGGGATATTTAAGATCCAATATGAAAGGCAATTAGATAGCATCCTATATACACTTGGGCCCCAATGTACCTTCATATATATTAGGAATTCACCTAGACACCTTGTGCAAAACTAGCATAGGACCTTTTGGTCATAATAGGCATTTTATCATAAGAGGTAGGATAAAATCCTTATAAGTCATTAAAGTAAAGATGGGGTCAATAGGGTTCAATCAATTTCTTAGTGGGTCATTGACCTACAACCTCACCCACAAAGCCATTAGATGGTGAGAGCATTGGGTTACACACCTTTGAGTTTACTAATAATAGGTTTGTGGTTTTCTTGCTTGGGTGGGTGTCATTTTAGACTCATTCTATTTGTGAGCCAACTCAACCTTTTACCCAAACCTATACTCACCTATCGAGGTCTTTTGCAAATATCATCTTGTATATTCTTTCCTCATCACTTTATCATTTTTGTACATCCTTATCCCATCATGTTTTTTTACATATCATCTTGTATATCCTTGACTCCCATCATCTTGTACATCCTTATCATTATATCATTGTACATTATTATCTTTATTACAACCTTTTACCTGTCTCATGCTATCTCCCATCACCACCTTATCTTAATCCCTTCCTAATTTAACTCTATCCACCCATCATTGGTCACACCCCCATTACTTATAAATCCAAAGTAAAACTTATTATCCACATCTCATCCTTAGTACACTCTATCCATAATCAATCCTTTTGTTTTAACCTTGTCTTCACATAGTCACCTCATCTCCCCCATATATTTTAACCTTATCTTGTCTTATCCTAGTTGGATCTTTAGGTCACACCCATGTCCAAACCATCCACATATCATTTACATTAACCATTTATCATTTTATTATAACCTATCTATACTTGTCCTTATACCATTATAATATAATCTTCATCACATAATATTACTCCCCCTACCTTGAGAAAATTAATACTAGGATTGAGATAGTCCTCTTATTACCCATTCATATTATTATATCATTCCAGTTGACTATCACTCATCATTTAGTCAGATCTCATACCTAGTCAGTATCCTACTAACATCTTATCACTTTGTTGATTTCAATCTATCAAACCCATCATCATCAATCTAGTCTCTATCATCTTTCCTACTCATAACTAGCACCCATCCAATCATCATCTTGATAGTTTAAACCTAGTCACCCATAAAATCCCCCAAACCTTTTACTATCTTGAAAACTAGTCATTATCAATATATTACTTGCACTTATTTTACTATAGGTCTAAAATTTGATTCTAGTCTTACAACATTTCAATCACATTCAATCCACCTCATCCTCATCATTACCAGTCATACTAGATCAGATATTTAGACCTACCTTGTTCAAGAGACCATATTTAATGCTTAGTCTACCTTTGTATCAACCCCTTTCATCATCCATTTGTTAGCATCCATTGCCATGAAGTTAGAACCCATTCTCATAGACTAATACATATTTACCAACAAGGATGAGATCATCTTGTGGTTTCTTAAGATGGGTGTCCCACTCCCTAAAGCCATTGATCCCATTCAACTCATTTCACCTTGAGTATAAACCCATTCATGTGAGTCCGATTACAATCTTCTATCCAATAGTCATAACCCATCATCTACCCATTCTTACAATAATAAAAAGAATCTAATATTAGCCACCCTATCTACTACTTTTCCAATCACCTAGTCACATAAACAATAATATGATCTAAAGTCTAATGCTTCCCCATCTAAGTCACAAAGTGAAGTGGGCCTTATTGTCCCCTTCTTATGTACTCAATGGCCCTTTTACAATAACTTGTCACTACCAACATGATGGTCTATCTACCCATATGAAATATTAATCCCACCAAGCCTAAGCCATCTAGGTATAAAGCTAATCAATATTTTTCATATCATCGAACCATGCAGCATACCATTAATCAATGTTAAAATTTCCAAGATTATGTCCATGACCTCTTTGACTATGATGATATATTAATCTATGGTGAATAAAATGAATCTATATCCCTAGGTGAATAAGAAAAGGAATGCCAATATTCCATTCTTGATCATGATCAAGCCCTTCCTTTTCTAAGCCAAGGTCAAGATACCACATTCAAATCCCATGATCCCCCCATCCTTGGCAAATCCTCCATGTCCCAAAGTTCATTCTATGGGCCTATCTTTGTCAAACCCTTTATTTTTCCATCATCTCCCCATTGTCCACCATGATGAGAAGTCAATCATGGACAATCACTCCTCTACTTGTAACATTGCATATTGTACATTAGATCTAACACAAGTATTATCTACATCAACATCATGTTCAAATCCAATATCTGAATCAGATTCATCATGAAAAACATCATCCATCATCGATATTATAGTATATGCTAGTAATGCTATCTTTTTTAGGATTACTTTATTCTAAATAACTCTAATACATCATCAAGCATACTTTTAAATCCCAGTTAGGATGATGAAGTCATAAAACATTTCTCACAAGATTTATCTATCAAAGATAGTCATAGTGAATATGATCTTACTTGGGATGCATATACTAAAACTAGTCTTAGTGATCTTTTTGTTGATCTTGAGGTAGTTTTCTCTAATGTCAAAATGTGGTCTCCTAATAATCCCTATGAAGACCATATTTCCTAATCACCACTCATTGAACTCATCATACTATCTCCTCTACTTTAATCCATCATAGACCGCTTTTTTCCCATAAATGATCATCTGCTTACCTCCTTTTATAAGGATGAACAAGAACATACATCATTGGACTCTTGCCCAAGATATATAATATGTGACACAAATCTAAAGGTCTAGGACCATATTCTAAAAGGCATAAATCATGATCAAATCCTCTTTGATCCCATAATTCAAAATCAATAAAATCTAAATCATCAACCTAATAAAAAAATATCTTCCCCTAGTAAAGGCCAAAATCTAGCACTAGGGGAATATTAAAGTCAAATTAGTAGTCATATATCAAGTAACAAGACAATATCCCCTAGTAAAGCCCAAAATTAGGCACCAAGGGGTAGTCAAAATATCATCTAGTCAAAATTTTGAAATACTGTTAAAAACACTATCAATATGGCCATCATCCATCAAATAATTAGATTAAAGGTGAATGATAAAGTCAAAGCATCTTTGATCTCTTATAGTCCTTTGTCAATTGGCACCAATCAAATGAAGAATATCCAATGATGTGTGTGACTACTAGTCCTAATCCCTAATCACCCATCACACCTTCTTATAATGAACCCATAATCCTATCAAATCCCACCATCCATTCTAGTCCATTACTCCCTTATCAATATATGGATCTAATCTAATCCATACCTCACATCACCTCCCTAGGCAACATTGTCTTTTATAAGGGTGACGAAGAAACTTGGTATAGATATTTGAAGGGGTCACTCTAAAGAACCACTAAAGGTCATGAGGACATTAATACATGATGTGGAGATAACATGGTCATAGCATCACACATATTTAGAATAGATGTTGGTGTAGACACCAAAATCATGTCTACTCCCCCTTGGTCCCTTTCTAACTTCAACACTCCTAACCCACACACTTACTAATTTAAAATAATTACCTATTTTAAATTAATAACACCCCCTTTCTCTCTCTTACCCATCACACCCCACCTTGGATACCTCTCCTTGGATGCCCTCCATCACCCCATGGGAAATCTTAATTACCTAGACTCCATTTCAATTCTCCCACTCATCCTCACATCCATTTAAACCCACCTTCGACCATTTTAACCATGACCCATTGACCTTGACAGATGGGAAAATGGACAAAAGGCTATTCTTAGCCTTTTTACCCATCTTCTAGCCACTGACATCGGTCAATTGTTGACCGACGTCGACGGTATTTCTGACCTCGATTTCCTTAAAACTGCATTCTACACCCAGAATATGGATCTTTCTAACTCTTTTCTAAACTCCCCACGGATGTGAATTCTCTCTTTCTTGGGCTCCAAGCTCTCTCGCTCCTCAACTCCTTGCAGGCATCAACGTCTCAATAGTTCTCTCCAGCTTCAGAGGTTCTACACCAATCATTCCACATTGGATTGAATATTACATGACATCTCTCGCATCTGCCACAATGAAAATAGGTTTCCTGCACTTCTGCCTCTCCACCCATAGCTAAGTATTTCTACTGGTTTTTATTTTAGTCTCCTTTTAAATCCATTTGGTAATCAACCCATTGTCCATTTCCAAGCATTCTTGACACAACCCAATCTGTTCTCCCTGGAGAGGCTGAGAAGCCTTCCCCACATCCTTATTCCTTTGACAACCTCTCCTCTACCCCTGTCCCTTTTTTAAGACTCTGTCCATTGTCCCACATCCCTACACAGACTCTCAAACCATTCTATAGACCATTATGTCAACCATAAACCCATCTAGACCCTGTCCAAGGCCATTGCCCTAACTGACATCGACCACTTCCCCTACCGATGTTGGTAGACTAACCGATGTCGGTGACCTTGACAATCGATGCCGACAGAACCATTGATGTCAGTGACTATGGAAGACTGATAGCAGAATACAGGTACATATTATCTCTATTTATTTTGTTTAGTCTTTCACCATTTCTCTTTATCAGACATTCTTTTTATCTACTAGTGGACTGTCATCCCTCAGGGAAGTCTTTGCACTTCTGGGATCAAGCTTTGCTTGGCAGTCCACCACCTATCTATCTAACACTCTCTTTGTTTAAGTCTTTCTTATCTACAGGTGTCATCCTCCAAAACCAAAGAGGAGCTCCTTCAATCATCTGGATTCCATGTGCAAACTTCATCTGGGTATCATCTAACCCTAGACCATTTATCATAGTTTCTTATTCCTTTTGAATGTGAAAAGTGAAAACAGTTAGAAACATTCTGGCACGCCCGGTGGGACACTAGGAATTTTCCTTGGGTTCATACTTTTTCTTTAAAAACAAACTTTTCATATAGGTGCATTAGGTCTCTTCTTGCATCTTTTTCTTCTATCTTCTCTGAAAAGACACCATCAACAAAGTTAAAAGAATCCTTCTTTTTCTTTATTTCCTGCATCTTAGACTAGTCACATTCATACTCTTCAACCTTTTCTCCACTTGTCTGCATCTGAACCTACATTTCAATTTGGGCTTAAAATCTATTGCATCTCATTTTTGCCTAAATGCATATTTAGTCCACACATTGAGTAATTAAAACTGCATTAAAAATAAATCATAGTGCACTCATGTTACACGACCAGACCACTATCAAAAATCAAACATCTTAACATACCTGAGACAAGGTTCGACTAGGATTTCATCACCTAGCGGATACCTTACCCTTCCTAGTAATCCTACTTGGACCTCACTACCAAGGGGAGAGCCCACTCTATTCTCTGGCAGAGTATAAACTCTAGGGGAAGTATATACTGGCTAAGTGACCCAGCTTATCTCTGGGCTCGTGAAGTGAGGGGAGATAGCTCCTTAGCACTAGGCCACATACAAAACCTAACACAGACCTTGAGCACTGAAACTAACCCGAAACCAACCTTAGACTACCACTTTTAGGACCCGTTCTAAAATCCAACTTCCAAAACACACTCTTCTAAGGCATAAGCCAACACGACTCTAAAACTTATTCTTAGGAATTTAACATTGAGGGTCTGCTTGTCTTCATCTGCTTTTCTATTCTTATCTAGTTTTTTGAGCTGGTGAGGATGCTTTCTTCTTTCTTCCAAAAAATTTCAAATTCTCTGAGTTTCTGGAAAACACAGTCACTGACATCAATTTTTCCATCGACGTCGGCAACTTCTTTCACCGACATCAGTTATCTGACCAACATCAGCCACTTATTTCACTGACATCAGTGTTTCTACTGATGTCAGTCACTGTCCAACATTTTTCTTCTCAAACAACAAGCTCAAGACCTAACTTTCTTGCTGTCCAACACCCATTCTAGTTTTCTGAGATTGGAAAACATAGTTTCTAAAACTTGAACCTTTTGTTTGCCTTGGATGGTTTTGACACGTGGTCAAACCAAAACTCTTGTTGACGTCACAAGACAACAACCACTTTCGCCTTCGCCTTCCATAACTAGTCCTCTAATGGAGTATCATTCAGAGACTGAACGAACTCCTACCCAACCAACCTCGACCCAACCATATATTGTTCCCGAAGGGGATCAAGACTTTGAAAGGTTCCTTGACCTCAATGTCAAGGCCCTTCAGCATTATCTCATGAGAAGTCAAACGTGAGACTCTTTAGGTAACCCAATTTATGAGATGCCAACCTCCTTAACTGAAGCAGCAACAATATCGACAGAGTCCACTACCCAACCCATGACCACTCCGGCCTTTGCTTCAACCATCAACTCGACCATGTCTAATCTTCAAAGTGTGGCTTCTCCTTCTATCATTGGGCCCACTTCCATTAGGGTTTCAGCCCCCCATCAACCACAGACTATTCAACAAAGTTCTACCGTTTTCCAAAATCTAGTTGTCTCCATCCCGCCTACTCTTGCCCCCATCAACACCAGGGTGGCTACTCATCCTTTGGCTAATATCGCCACCATCCAACCACCTTTGGCAACATCAAGCCTAGTCGTGCCTTCCACCTTCACGACACAACCACCCTTGGTCTCCACATCTATCCCAATGACTAGTTATAAATATGTTGCGCCTATACAAGTGCAACTGACTACGTCATACGCTCCTTCTAGCACCTTCCAAGTGCCTTACAACCTAGGGGGCACCCCACTTGCAAATTTGTCAACTGATCTCATCAAGATGTTGATGGATAAAATGTTTAGTCTTGAGGCTTTTGTTTCTGGTTCAAGCAATGTCCTTTCATATGACCAAATTTGTAATGAACCCGTCCACCCCTCAGTCCCAATCTGACCATATCCCAACCAGTGGGAACTTCCTAAGTTTACTCGCTTCCAGAGTAAGGAAGACTCATAGTAGCATCTACGAGCATTCAGACATACTTGTTATCTTATAGCACATGATGATGCATTATTACTATGCACATTTTCCATGTCACTTTCTGGCCCTGCCCTTGATTGGTACAACTCTCTCACCAGTCACTCTCTTTTCACATTCACCCAGCTGGCTCAACTTTTCTTTGACCACTTTTTGATCAATATCACCAAAAAGGTCTCCATCACAGACTTATACTCTATCAGGAAATTTGATGATGAATCAATAGCCGATTTCGTCACCCGTTAGAGAGGCTTAATCAACCAACTCTCCTTTTCATTACCTCAACCTGAGCTCATCAAGCTCTTTTCACGAGCATGTGCCAAGCACATCTCATCCACCTTGTAGGTCCAAACATTCTGCACATTCGATGAATCTTTCACCATGGTTCAAAAGCTTGAACTCCATGCAATCAAAGAAGATAAGGTCAAATTACATAATACCAACGCAAAAGCCGATGACCCTTCTTCTTTCAGACCTTCTTCATCGCACTCCAAGTCCAAAGGAGTGGCAAATGTTGTGGTCATTAGATCACCATCTTCAACAACAACTAACCAACCTCAACCTTCCACATCACAAAGCATCACAAAACAATTCCAACAATGGTACATACATCGTCCATACACTCTAATTGGAGAATCATACGCTTTCGTGTTGGAAAAACTTGTCAAACAGGGGTCCTTAATCTCCCTCAAATATGACCACCTCAATTTGACTCCTCAAAAGCCATTCCTACATGGTATAGGGAGAATGACTTCTGTAACTATCACCGTGTCCAAGGCCATGACATAAATAACTGCCGAACCTTCAAAAACATTGTCCAAGACATGATAGATAAGGGGGATCTTATTTTGGATAACCCGAATACACCACCTAATAAAAATATCAACATCTTCAGACAACCATTCCCTAATCATCCCTCTAGCCAAAACAATGTCTATACCATGGCCGATAGCTCCCAAGAGCATAATATACACATGGTCAACACGGTCTCACCTCTTATGCCTAACCAACCTCTCTCACAGTCTTAAGAGGTTAGCCCACCCATTGGTCCTTCACAAGTGGAAGATTCTTCTTCTCCTATTCGTCCTTCATAGGTAGAAGAGTCTTCTTCTCTTATTAGTTCTCCATCGACCTCTCTTATATTGGAGGATGCCTTGACCATACCAACACCGTTAGCCTCACTTTCATCCTTCTTACTACCGATGGAGGATCCTACCCTTCCTGATCCTCAACCACAAGTAGAAGGGACAATCATCCCTGCCCTCTATCCTCTTGAGGAGTCACATTCTCCAATTCCTTCTCCACCAAGAGAAGAACTTGTCACTTTGCCCACTTCAACCGAGGAAGACCCAGTGATGGTTTTCTCTTGCCTTTTGCCTGAGATCGCTACATCTCACTCACCTCCATCCACATCTGAGCCCAAACCCACGCAGGCATTTACCATGCCAAAAGAGATTAAATCTCTCGACATTTGGCCTATATCTAACCTCACTCACCCACAAGTGAAGGTAAACTTGAACCTTGCCTCGCACAATAGTGGCCCTCAAACTAAACTAAAGGAGGCTACTAGACCACACCAGAGAATTCCTCCCCCACCTTCATCATTACCTTCAATTTTGGGCCCACATCCATCCACCTTAATAGGAGTGCTTCCTACTCCAATACCTCACAGAGGCAAATCGCCTCCATTATCCCCTTTACCCATCAAACATATATTTCCTCCAAAACATCCAACACCTCTCACCACAAAAGTGCCATCTACATGTGTGGCTACATCACCAAACAAAAATATTATACGACCAACGTCTCCTATAACTCTAAAACAGAAGTCATCAACCCCTACTACAACAAAACATGCAGACCCATTAACAGGTTCTTATGCCTTACTGTTATGACAATTATTGCAGTCTTCTCACATCAATCTCCCACCTCTTAAACCGTACCAATCTCTCAGACCAAAACCCACTTGGTTTGATGACACTAAAATTTGTGCGTATCATTGCACACCGGGACATGACACCGAGCATTGTTGTGCCCTCAAGGTTGTCATTCGCCAATACTTGAAGAAAGACACCCTTCTTCTTGACCATATTATTAACACACCTTCAACACCATCCCATGCCTCCCAAACCTCCTCACCTTCACACTCATCAACTCTCAGATCAAGACCATCTTGGTTTGATAACACTAAATTTTGTCACTATCACTGCACATCTGGACATGACACTGAGCGTTGTTGCACTCTTAAAGCTGTCATTCGTCAACACTAGAAAAATTATACCCTTTTCATTAAGGATCCTCTTGACTACCCCTTTGACAAATCATTGACACCATCACATGCTTCACAAACATCACCACCTAAATTGGGATCTCCATGCAAGACTATGGTCCCTCAGCCGTCTTTAACCCCATTATTCAAAATCAACACAGTCAATGTGACCACCAGCCCAGCAACCCAAAAGGATAAAGGGAAAAGACATGCTTCTATCCCTTGGACATACCCATCCGCCAAGCCTACACCACAACCAAAACCCAAGAATACTGTCTTGGGCACATCTCGACCAACATCTTCGAAGACAATCCCTGACTTCATGGTGAAACAACTTCACCACACGACCCCTGTGAAAATGTCTTTGTATGAACTCATACAAAACTCTCCACATCATCATCAGACCTTGATCAAAGCCTTACAATCAATGGAGGTCCAACTTGATGACCCCTAACCACTGGCCACTTTAATCAAAAAATTACCAACCATTGCCTCCGTCACCATCCGTGGTTTTGAGATTCCTACCTCCAACCTGGCAGATCAGGATCTCGCCCTCTCAAACTAAATCTATCAAACATTGTCCCAATCACAAGCAACTGGGGGAATTCAACCTTATACTGAATATCATGACCTTGACCAACATCAACCAATCATCGACCAAATATCAATCGACCAAACATTGACCAAGCCTCGACCAACATCCTTGACCAACATCAACCAATCATCGACCAAACAATAACCAAGCATCAACCGTCATCATGACCAATGTGGAAAGAAGTAAAAAAGACAAGTTTACTCCAAATTGGCTTAGACCTTGTATCATAACACACAAGTAGGGACCAAGGACTTATCAGAACCTGAGCCCCTTAATGCCTTGCATCTACGACCATTCTACTGTTAATCAAGTAATCAATCACTTGATGTTTAAACTTGAGCTCGTCCCTTGAGCAATCCCTATCATCATCATTCCTATTCCTTTCAACCCTTCTTCCCAACACTTAGTCAACCCTTTTTGTCAAGCATGAATGCTTTGTCCTAATAAAAGGGAACCCTTAAAGCTCTAGAGGCTCATCCATGGCTAAAAATTCAGTCAACAAAAACATATCAAAAATGGGATACCTAACATACAAAGGTCATAAAACTATAAATGTAGACTGCTCCCTCGAAGGACATCTACATAATTGCTATATTTACTAGACTGCTCCCTTGAAGGACAGCTAGGCCAAGACATATCAAAGCATATAAAACAAAATATAGACCACTCCCTCGAAGGATGGCTATGACTAAATCTTGCTACAAACAACACTCTTTTAGAAGCTTCCTACATCGATCAGCTTCACATATGACCACCAAGCAAAACAACATCCCTATGTATACTTCTTGCATCGATCAGTCTGCCCAAAAAAAAAAAAATTGACTGACAAGCTATTAAGTCATGGACTTGCCTATAGTCGTTCTCATGGGTCACCTATAAAAGGGGCAAGGTTATTCCTGCCAAAAAGGGTTACCCCATCCTCTCATATCACATAAACAAACTTATGACCCCAACATACTCAAGGGATTTCAAGCTCACTTAACATCAAAGTGATTCGATTACTTCTCTAACATAAACCAATGGTCAATGATGTAATGCATGAACGGGGCTTTTGTTTGCAAAAACCCCCTATCTATGCTATCATTATGGTCCTTGTCAATGAAAGAGCAATTCGCCTTTCACTTTTTTTTCACACTTTGGTCACATACAACCAAACCATTTTCTACCCAACCAAACCAAAAAATTTTCAGACCAATAACATTATCATAGCCCATTCACACTAGTTTCTATGGACACCAATACACATGAAAACTATCGACCACACAATTTATGTCAAGCATAAACCATTACTTGCTAAAGCATAAATAATCTCAATTCATTTTTTAGCATACACCATTACTAATATGGAAAATTGCTAAGGGATGAAAGACCACACAACCAATGTTACAGAATACACCATCACACAATATGGAAAAGGCTGTAACATCATCTTATCCTCATCATTTCAACACATGACCAAACCAACCTATCGACCTCTTTGACTCTCTTCTGAACTACATTGGTCTGAGGCCCTTACACTTAGGGCTATGTAGGCAGTAGTCAGATGACATGACGTCTTCTGGGGTTAGCTCGGCCACATCTATTTGTTCGTCCACCTGATGGACAAACCATTTTAGCTTTGACTACAACTTGACCTCGACCAACACAATCCATAACTTTGACCCCTCTCCTGAACTACATTGGTCTGAGGCCCTTACACTTAGGGTTATGTAGGCAGCACTCAGTCGACATGACATCTTCTGGGGTTAGCTCGGCCACATTCATTTTTCATCTATCTGATGGACAAACCATTTTACCTTTGACCATGACTTCACCTCATCCAAGACCAATCCATAACTTTGACCCCTCTCCTGAACTACATTGGTCTGAGGCCCTTACACTTAGGGCTATGTAGGCAACACTCAGTCGACATGACGTCTTCTAGGGTTAGCTTGGCCATATTCATTTGTTTGTCTATCTAATGGACAAACCATTTTACCTTTGACCATGACTTAACCTTGTCCAAGACCAATCCATAACTTTGACCCTCCTTTCTCCCTTTCAGGGTGAACTACTTTAGCCTGAGGCCCTTACACAGGGGCAACACTCAATTGACATGATGTCTTTTGGGGTTAGCTCAGCCACATTCCTTTGTCTATCCATCTAACGGACCAACTATCTATCTCAACCCGACTCGACCAATGACCTTGGAGATCATGCCTATCTCCTCTGACCATGACCACTTCCAAGACAACTTTGCCTTGGTTGTTTTTGCATTTATGCTACCTCACGACTGGTTAGCAAATTGTGTGCAACCCATATTATAACCCTCACAAGTATTGGATCACGAGCAAGCTGATCCCCACTACTTGTGACATTTTCATGTTTTCCAAGATCACTTCCTAAGCCCAGGATACTTGGAACACGATGAGCATTAGAGCTAAAATTGGGATCAAATAACCCAATCAGCTATGACTAAATGTTGGGGCCCAATTATTTTGATTTTGGCACTCCTCGACCCTTTACCTGCGATAATTTGACCTATCCATCATGTGAAGTGGTATACACGCAATCACGACTATTGCAGCATTCACACTGAAACTTCACCATCTCCATCCACTATCTATCAAATTAGCACTTGACATCAGGTTACCTTCCCTTGACTCTTGCTTTGAGGGGGAATACCTCATCCCACATCTGGTGCAACCAACTCCTATTTTTTTCTTGCAATTCACTTGAACAACTAACAAGACAAAAATGACCTTATCCCATACCTGGGGCAACTTACTCCTATTTTTGTCTTGTAGTTCATCAAGAACAACCAACAAGACAAAAATGGGCAAATGTAGACACCAAAATCGTGTCTACTCCCTGGTTGACTCCCCCTTGGTCCCTTTGTAACTTTAACACTCCTAACCCACACACTTATTAATTTAAAATAATTACCTATTTTAAATTAATAACACCCCTTTTCTCTCTCTTACCCATCACACCCCACCTTGGATACCTCTCCTTGGATGCCCTCCATCACCCCATGGGAAATCTTAATTACCTAGACCCCATTTCAATTCTCCCACTCATCCTCACATCCATTTAAACCCACCTTCGACCATTTTAACCACGACCTGCTGACCTCGACAGATGGGAAAATAGACAAAAGGCTATTCTTAGCCTTTTTACCCATCTTCTAGCTGTTGACGTCGATCAACTGTGGATTGATGTCGGTGGTATTTTTGATGTTCATTGCCTTAAAACTGCATTCTACGCCTGGAATGTGGATCTTTCTAACTCTTTTCTAAACTCCCCACAGACATGAATTCTCTCTTTCTCATGCTCCAAGCTCTCTCGCTCCTCAACTCCTTACAGGAATCAACATCTCAACAGTACTCTCCAGGCTCAAAGGTTCTACACCAGTCATTCCACACTAGATTGAAGATTACATGACATCTCCGACATCTACCACAATAGAAATAGGTCTCCTGAACTTCTGCCTCTCCACCCACAGCTAAGTATTTCTACTAGTTTTTATTTCAGTCTCCTTTTAAATCCATTTGGTAATCAACCCATTGTCCATTTCCAAGCATTCTTGACACAACCCAATCTATTCTCCCTGGAGAGGCTGAGAAGCCTTCCCCACATCCTTATTCCTTTGACAACCTCTCCTCTACCCCCTGTCCCTTTTTTAAGACTCTGTCCATTGTCTTGCATCCCTGCACAGACTCTTAGACCATTTTGTAGACCATTCTGTCAACCATAAACCCATCCAGACCCTATCCAAGGCCATTACCCTGACTGACATCGACCACTACCCCTATCAACATCGGCAGACTAAATGATGTTGGCAACCTTGACAACTGACGCTGGCAAAACCACTGATGTCAGTGACTGTGGAAGATCGACAACAGAATATAGGTACATATTATCTCTATTTCTTTTGTTTAGTCTTTCACCATTTCTCTTTATCAGACATTATTTTTATCTACTAGTGGATTGTCATCCCTTAGGGAAGTCTTTGCACTTTTGGGATCAAGCTTTGCTTGGCAGTCCACCACCTATCTATGTAACACTCTCTTTGTTTAAGTCTTTCTTATCTACAGGTGTCATCCTCCATAGCCAAAGAGGAGCTCCTTCAATCATCTGGATTCAGTGCACAAACTTCATCTGGGTATCATCTAACCCTAGACCATTTATCATAGTTTCTTATTCCTTTTGAATGTGAAAAGCGAAAATAGTTAGAAACAGTTGGCTAAAAATTCAGCCAGTATCAACATTCCTACATCTTGTTCCCATATCCAATAAATTGAGACGCCCAAAAGTAAAAAAAAAAATCAATAGCCCTAAAATACCTTAATTATATCTAACTAAACCTAAAACCTTATAACATTATCCAACCAAACTAAAAAAATTAGTCTAAGCCACCCATAACTTACCTCTCATCACTCAACCCCTCTTTCCTAGCCTTGACAAAACCACAACTTACAGGTATGCCCTAAACTGAGACCTTGACAAAACTACCATTTGTGACACATGGTTTTACCTAACCACATGGTTATGTAAAACCATAATTACCTAACTCATGATATTGAAAAATTGTGAGTCTAAGATTGTAGTATTGCAATACCATAGCTCTAGACTCACGCTATTGAAATATCACTCATTCCCCTATAAAACCATAGGTCATGATTGTAATGTCATGACTAAGGGCTTTGACCTAAATTATGGTATTGCACTAGAGACATGGTTGACATTAATTTCTACTAAAATTCCCATAATTTCAATAAAGAGTTAACAAAAACACAAAGATTATGCTTATTACTCACCAGTGGTCTAGCCTCTGCTACTCTTTGGAACTTTTGGAATAGTTCACCATGGTGGGGAGCTCAAGGAGTCTGATCCATGGTTTATATCATAGAGTCAAAATTCAAAAAATATAAAAGTTAAAATGATTCTATTTTTATTATTTTATCCTATTTGAAACCCCCTTGACCCCTTCAATTCCTAAACACTCCTTGCTATCAAACTTGTCGCATACACTTCATGTCAAATCCCTCCAATATCCTAATAAATATATCATTATCATCTTTAATATCATCTGGGGCATGGATTTTAACAAATCCTCATAGTGCCTCTTAATCTCAAGTTAGAACTACATCACCCTAAGGTTTGCTAAGACTATGTAGGCAACACCTAATCTTGATTTTTTGCCCAAGGATAGCTCAACCACCATTCAATTCTCATCCCCATCCTATCATCAGACTAGCCACTCAAAAATTACATGTCACTTTAAGCTAAAAATCTTACATAAAGTAGATCTCTATCAATAATCAATAACTTTTATCTCTATTATAGATTCTCAAGCCTTCCCTAGTATGTGTCCTTGTTAGAATAATTATCATATGATTAAACCCATCTCATCTCAATCAATTTACTCTCATCAATCAAATCAATTTCTAGACATTGGTCATCTATTTGAAACCCATCAAAATTGAGCAACTTTACCCCCTTGTCCTTGAACTTGGGGCATCTCAAATATAGCCACATCATTACTTGGGACATCCTAACCCTATTTTTTGTCTTGGTCTTATCCTAGACCTAGGACTTTCATTTGAGTGACCATCTAGGTCAATTCTCCCTACATGTTCCATCAAGTGGGAATCATACCCTACTAACTCATATCAAACACCATATAACATTGATTTCACATGATTATGGTTTTTATTTGAAAAACCATTACTCCTTCCACTCTGATCCACTCATAATTCCATTTCAAATATGGGTAAAATGTATGCACTAAAGTCCACTCACCTAACTAATTATGCCAATTTTGTTAATTTAACCTATAACTACATTTCCTAGCTAATTAACTAATATCCCATTCCATATTTCCTACATCCTACAAACCTTACCCCATCCCATAAACAATTAATCCCCTCATTAACATACTAAAAAAATCATTTACGTACTAACCTACTCCCTAAGCCACTTTCCAATTTAAAAATACAATTTATTCTACCAACCCATCTACCACCGTATTCCTAGCTATGACTAAACCCCTAAACCCTAATGGGAGTTTTATATAATTGGAGGATTCTATAAATTTCCTCCATTTTATCCCTTTATCTTATATAATTTTCCATCTAGAGATTTCCAAGGAATTTAAAATTCCTTAGAAATATCTTAGCCATTGATCTCAATGGCTCAAAATTATATTTGAGCCATTGATTTCTCCCTCCACTTCCTATATAACTAAGCCAAACCTTCCATGAAACTAACTTGAAATCTTAGATACTTATTTCTATCTTTCATCCATAACTAACCTCTTTACATCCATAAAAAGCCACTATCAAACACAATTGTCCATAGAAAGCCATTATCAACCAAAAGCAAATAATCTAACATCCTTTAATTTTGGCATCAAACATCCATTTGGCAATCTTAGAGAGGACCTATAAAGAGGTAAAATGATGGTAAGTCCACTCCTAAAAATATGATTATATATTTTATCCCCTCCTATTGATGTGTTTATATTTTAGATTTTTATTGGTAAAAATAGTAATAAGAGGTGAATCTAAAATTTAGGCTACATTTTGGTGACCATGATAGGACATCACTCCCAATTTAATTTTTTTTGGTTTTTAAAAGTGTTATTGACAAACTGAAGGTTTGAATGGATAAGGAAAAGGGGTAGATTTTTGAAATTTTGCACTTATAGGTGGAATTTGAGACCTTACACTAGTATTCATGACTTTGTAGTGGCAGTTTCATCAAGATAATTATGAGTTTATGTTAGTTGTGGACATTGATCTTATTGGTTAACACTCAGTGATGGGGGTTACAATGGGGGATTTGTCCCCCTTGAGAGGTCTAGGGGGATGCCCCCCCTAGCAGGGGGCCATGCACTTGAATGGGGGTTTGGAGGCAATGCCCCTGAAAGCCACATCTTATATGTATTTATGCATTGTGAAATTTGGGCCATCCATTATTAGGTCATAAATCTAATGGTATATTTATCGTGGTTTTCTTTATTTCCCAAAAATTAAAAAAACCCTAATATATGTGAGGTGTGTTTCATTGTAATGGTGATTGTATTGTAATAGTGGCAACACTATGAGAGTGACATGTTTTCATTAGATTAAATAATAAGGATTGCTTGTTTTTGGTGGATGTAGCCCACATTGGGTGAACAAAATTAAATCTTGTATCTCCTTTTATTGTCTAAATATTTCTTCTTCTATATTTATTATGCATTAATTTATTTGTTCAAATTAATATTTCCTATCTAGATATCCAAAATTCCCTAACAGCTGGTATCTAAGCTATGGCTTGGTTGCAGGTAAGGTTGTGTTTGCTATAGATCAGATTGGGGGTTTTGTGTTTTGATAGAAAGGCACTCACAGGAGGGTATTGTATTCAAGTGGGAGAAAATGTTAGAAGAGGATAGAAATTTTACATTGGAGAAGTTTAGTGGAAAAAATTACCAGCTTTGGAGGATGTAGATTTAGGACTATTTGTATTAGAAAGATCTCTATAAACCATTGGAGGGAAAGATGAAATAACTTGTAACTATGTTAGATGAAGATTGGTTCATTATAAACATGAAGGCTCTCAATGCTGTAAGATTGAACCTAGCAGCATCTGTGACTTTGAATATCTCTCAGGATAAAACTATAGTGGAGTTAATGGAGACTTTACAAAAGTTGTATGAAAAGCCATCTGCTTCAAATAAGGTATATTTAATGAAACAAGTATTTAGTTTAAAAATGCAAGAAGTTAGATCTATGATTACCCACTTAAATTAATTTAATTCTATTATAAATTAGTTATCCTCTATAAAAATTCCTTTTGAGGATGAGGTGAAAGCACTCTTGATCTTGAGTTCATTCCCCGATAGTTGGGATAACTTAGTAATGGTTGTTAGTAATAATACTTCTTCTACTAATGCTTTGAAATTTGATGATGTTGTGAGTGTTATCCTAAATGAGGAAATTCATAAGAAAAGAATAGGTGAATCATCAATAAATACCTTGAGTATTGAAACCAAGAGTAGATAGAAGGAGAGATCAAGGGGTAAGGCATGTGGGAGATCTAAATAAAAGAAGCCCACATCCAAATCTAGGAGTGGCATTATATGCTGGAAATGTGGGAAGAGAGGACACACAAAGCAATAGTGTTGGTTAGGTGAGAATAAGGATCAATAAGAAGGTAATAAATAATCTAATGATTTTAGCTGATAAATTGTATGATACTCTTAAGATTCATTCTTTAGATAAGAAAAATGTTACCGAGGTCAGTCAACAGCCTTCTAAGGTTAGCATTCCTATAGAAAACCCTGACCATGCTTGGCACTCCTAATACTGAGGTTAGTTCCAAAAGATATTATGACCATGGTTGGTCAATTTTGGAAAGGTTTATTTAGGGGTATGAATGAGCCTTAAATCATCCTGTTGGAATGGGCACAAAGGGCAACTCAGGCTCCTAAATAGGTTTTTTCAACATTATAGTATTTATTATTGACTGATAGTCATGCACATGTAGACACCAATATTATGTCGACCCCCCTTGGTCCCCTTCTAGGGCAACTTGGAGATGATCTTATTATTTAAAATAAATTCACTTCAGATTGTTAAATTAAGTGACCTCAGGGAGACACCTTAGGTTGTGTCACTTAGACACCTCACCTAGACACCTCGTCACTCTTTATTTGACCATTTCTTATATGACCTGATTCTCACTCCACCCTAACCTCCTAACTAACTCTCAGATGCCTAATGCACCTATCTTTTGACCATTCTCTAATGGTAAATGCACTTGGCAGATGGAGAAATAAGTGAAGAGCTACACATAGCCCTTTTACCCATTTATAGCCATCGACGTTATGTCATTTGGCCGATGCTAAAAAAATGAGGTTTCATCAGTTACAGCAACCAAACTCAAACATTGAGTTAAACCCTTGACTCTTGCATATCAACATGAACACTCTGAGACTAAGCATTAGAATTTGATTATCGCTCCTCTAACTACAGAAACTCTGCACAAGTCACTCTAGACATTGGACTGAAAACATTGTATGAGGTCTTTGACATCAGCCACAATAGGAATAAGCATCCTGACACCCTTGGGTCTTCACCAAAAAGCTAAGTATTCTTCTGGTCTCCATTTCAAAGTTTTAAAATAACTTGGTAATTGGTTTCTATTTACTATTTCTAAATACTGTAAAATAGATCTGACTTCATCTATAGGGCTGAAAAGCCTTCCTTATTCTTACCCTCCTCTCACACCTACCCTCCACCTTTTGTCCTTCCTTAGACTCTATTCTCCTTCCCGCAACCCTGCATAAACCACCTAATTCTTAGACTCTTCTGTTTAGCATAAAATAACCTAAAACCCATCCAAAAGCTCTGGATGGTGCCCCTATCTGACATTGGTTAGTATAAGTAACATCGGTAGTATAACCGATGTCAGTGACTATTTGCAAACAAAAAACCAATCTAAACAGCAAAGACCAGAGACAACCTTTGACCAGCCTGTTGGACACACAAACTATAGGGAACAGGTAAATAACATTCTACCTTTCCATTTATTTAAGTCTTTTATCATTTCATTTTATTTACAAGAAAATAAAATCTTTAGAAGTCAGTGGACTGTATCCCTGGAATGAGATTAAAATGCTTTCGGGACCGAGCGCGTAGCTTGAGAAGAATCCAGAAAATCATCTTCTAACATTTTCTTTGTTTAAGTCTTATTCTTATTTACAGATGTTTCCTCCACATCCAAAGAGGAGCTCAAAGGCTTGGATACGGTGCGCAACATAATCTGGGTAACGTACAAACCCCTAACCTTTAACTTTAGTTTCTTCTTCTTCTGAATGTAATTAGCAAAAGAACATAGAGAAACATTCTGGCAAGCTTGGTGGGACCCCTGGAGTTTTCCTTGGGTTCATTAATTTAGAAAATAAAAACTCCTGAGGAGGGCACAAAGGGAAACTAGGCTCTTCTTAGGTTTTTTATTCATTATTTATTTATTATTGACTGATAGTGGTGTGTAGACACCAATATTGTGTCGACCCCCCTTGGTCCCCTTCTAAACACTTACACATCTTATTAATTTAAAATAAATTACTTATTTTAAATTAATGACCTCACCTAGACACCTCACCTAGGACACCTTACTTAGACACCTCACCTAGACACCTCGTCCTAAGACCATTTGATTACCTATGACCTATTCTCACTCCACCCTAACCTCCTAGCTAACTCTCGTGCCTAATAAACCTATCTTTTGACCATTCTCTAATGGTAAATGCCCTTGGTAGATGGAGAAATAAGTGAAGAGCTACACATAGCCCTTTTACCCATTCTCTAGCCATCGACGTCAGTCAACTATCAAGCCGATGCCCACAGGATTGGCTGGCATCAGTTACATAAACCAAACTCAAACATTGAGTTAAACCCTCGACTCTTTGCATATCAACATGAACACTCTGAGACTAAGCATCGTATGAATTTGATTATCGATCCTCTGACTACAGAAACTCTGCACAAGTTACTCTAGACATTGGACTGAAAACATTGTATGAGGTCTTTGACATCAGCCACAATAGGAATAAGCATCCTAACACCCTTGGGTCTTCACCAAAAAGCTAAGTATTCTTCTGGTCTCCATTTCAAAGCTTTAGAATAACTTGGTAATTGGTTTCTATTTACTATTTCTAAATACTGATAAAATAGATCCGACTTCATCTATGGAAGGGTTGAAAAGCCTTCTCTTATTCTTACCCTCCTCTCACACCTACCCTCCACCTTTTGTCCTTCCTACAGACTCTATTCTCCTTCTCCAACCCTGCATAAACCACCTAATTCCAGACCTTCTGTCAAGCATAAAATAACCTAAAACCCATCCAAAAGCTCATTGCCCCTACTAACATTGGTAGTATCTAAATAGCAACCTTAAAACCTGACTTTTTTGCAGTATAACCGATGTCAGTGACTATGCAAACCAGAAAACCAATCTAAACAGCCCAAAGACCAGAGACAACCTTTGACTTAGCCTGTTGAGACACACTAAACTATAGGGAACAGGTAAACAACATTCTACCTTTCCATTTATTTAAGTCTTTTATCATTTCATTTTATACAAATCTCTTTTCTTTAAATAGTGGACTGTCCTCCCTTACAGAGATTTATGCTTTGAGAGACCGAGCGCAAGCTTGGCTCTCCACCACTATCATCTTCTAACATTTTCTTTGTTTAAGTCTTATTCTTATTTACAGATGTTTCCTCCACATCCAAATAGGAGCTCCTACTTGCTTGGATATGGTGCGGCAACTTAATCTACAACGTACAAACCCAACCTTTAACTTTAGTTTCTTCTTCTTCTGAATGTAATTAGCAAAAACATAGAGAAACATTCTGGCACCCTTCTATGGGACCCATGGAGTTTTCCTTGGGGTTCATTCTTTTAGAAAATAAACAATTTCATATAGTTTCATTAGGAAAATATTCTCTTCTTGCATCCTTCTTCTATCTCTTTATTTCGAAAAGAAACCGTTAGTAGGAATTAAAAATAATATCTCTCTTTTTCTTCTTATCACTTCTTGCCTGCATCTTAGAGTAGTGAAAAATTCATGGTCTTAACCTCTTCTCCAATTATTTGCATTTGAACAAAACATTTCAATATGTTGCACCTACACAAATGTAACCAAGTACGTCATACACCCCTCCCAACACCTTCCAAGTACCCTATGGCTTAGGGGGTGCCCCTCTTGTCAATCCATCTACCGATCTAATTAAGATGTTGATGGATAAGATTTACAACCTTGAGACATCTATTTTGAGTTTGAAGAATGTTCTTTAATACGAACAAATCTGTAATGAATCCATCCACCCTTCAGTCCCTATTCGACCATACCCTAGCTAGTGGGGACTCCCAAAATTTACTCACTTTCAGAGTAAAAAGGACCCACAATAACATCTACGATTGTTTAGACATGCTTACTACCTCATAGCACACAATGATGCGTTATTACTTGACACATTCCCCATGTCACTTTTTGGCGCTGCCCTTGACTGGTATATCTCTATTACCAATCATTCTCTCTTTACCTTCACTCAACTAGCTTAGCTATTTCTCGATCACTTCTCAATCAACATCACCAAGAAGGTCTCCATCACAGACCTATATTCTATTATATAATTTGATGATGAGTCAATAGCAGACTTCATCGCCCATTGGAGAGGTTTGATCAACCAACTCTCCTTTTCACTACCTCAACTTGAGCTCATTGAGCTCTTTTCAAGAGCATGTGCCAAGCACATCTCATCCACTTTATGGGTTCAAACTTTTCACACATTTGATGAAGCTTTCACCATGGCTTGAAAGCTTGAACTTCAAGCAGTCGAAGAGGATAGAGTCAAATTGCATAGCAAAAATACCAATGCAAAATCTAATGACCCTTCTTCTTCCAATCTTTCTTCTTCTCACTCCAAGTCCAAGGGATCGGTAAATGCTGTGGTACTTAGATCATCATCTTCTACCACAACCAACCAATCTGAGCCCTCCACATCACAAAGCATCACTAGACAATTCCAACAATGATATATACAACATCAATACACTCCAATAGGAGAATCATATGCTTCCGTATTGGATAAACTAGTGAAGTTGGGGGTCCTCAATATCCCTCAAATCCAACCACCCCAATTTGACCCCTCAAAAGCCATCCCTACATGGTATAGGGAAAATGATTTTTGTAACTATCATCGTGTCAAGGGTCATGACACAAATAATTGCAAAACCTTCAAAAACATTGTTCAAGACATGTTAGACAAAGGTGACCTATTTTGGATAACCCAAATGCACTGGCTAACCAAAACATATATATCTTTAAACAACCATTCCCTAACCATCCTCCATGTCAAAACAATGTTTAGACCATGGCCTATTATTCTCAAGAGTACAACATACGAACGGTTAACACGGTCTTTCCTTTCATTCTTAACCAATGTCTCCCATAGTCTGAAGAGGTTAATCAACCCATTGCTCCACCACGGGTAGAAGAACCTATTTTACCCATACAACCCCACACAATATAGATCTCCATTTGCCTCATCCTCTTCTTCACGTGAATGAACCCATTTCACCTATATCACCCCCACAACATCAAACACCTCCTCTACTCATTCTTCTACCTCGTGAGGAACCCGTATTACCTGTTCCTCTTGTCCCCACCTTTCCTCTTCTTCTACCATTGGAAGAGCATACTCCACGCTCTCATGTAGAAGGGGCCATAATCCATCTACTTCACCCTTTAGAGGAGCCTTCCTCTCCTATTTTTCCTCCATCGATGGAGGATAGTCCGCCATACACACCCCTTTCACACGTAGGAGAGTCTACTTTGACCTCTCCCATATTGGAGGATGCTTTGATGGCACCAATGCCAGCTGCCCCACCCTCATCCTTCTTATTACCAATAGAGGATCATACCTTTCCTGCTACTAGACCACACGTGAAAGCCATGATCATCCCTGCGCTCTATCTAAATGAAGAGCCAAATTATCCAATCCCTTCTCTGTCGAGAGAGGAACTTGCCACCTCACCCACTTCAGCTGAGGAAGATCCAGTGATAGTTTTCTCTCACCTTTCACCTGAGATTGCTGTGTCCAACACATTTTTGCTTTTGCAATCACCCAAATCTTCCAAAAAATTGACTATAAGGCCTCACACAACATCACCTAAACCCTTTTCTTGATTGGCAAAAAACTTAGGATTTCTCCATTTTAGGAACCTAAAATATGAGGCGCTATGGGAGCAACTTAAGGCTCCTTATCCTACACATCCCACTTCAACCTATACTACCAATCTTTTTGCGACTACTCAACCCAAAGTCTCTAACAAGGATCGGGCTTCTACTTCCAAATCTTTAGAAGCTTAACCGTCCACACTTGAACCCAAACCCTCACAGGCATCCACCATGCCAAAATATATTACATCTCTCAGTGTTCACCCCATAATGAACCTCACTGACCCACAAATGAAGGTAGATTTGAACCTCGCCCCACACAATAATGGTCCTCATACCAAACTAAAGAAGGGTGCTAAACCACGTCGAAGAACTCCTCCCCCACCTTCACCATTACCCTCTATTTTGAGTCCACACCCTTTTACCTTAATAGGAGTTCTCCCAACTCTAACACCTAACAAAAAAAATCACCTCCATTACTCCCTCTACCCATCAAACATATATTTCCTTCAAAAAATTTGACACCTCTCATTAAGAAAGTGCCATCTACACGTGTGGCCACATCACCAACTAAAAAAGTGGTGCGAGAAACTCCTCCTACAACTCCTAAATAGAAGTTGTCAACCCCTACTGCAACAACAAGTGAAAACCCATTAGTGGGGTCTTATGCTTCACTGTTACACCAATTTTTGTAGTCTTCTAGCATCATTCTCTTGCCTATTAAGCCATACCAACCTCTTAGATCAAAACCATCTTGGTTCGACGACACTAAAATTTATGCGTATCAATGCACACCTGGGCATGACACTGAGTGTTGTTGTGATCTTAAAGTTGTCATGCACCAACACCTAAAAAAGGACACCCTTCTCATTAAGGACCCCTTTGATAAACCATCGACACCATCCCATGCCTCCCAAACATCCTCACCTAAATCGGGATCTCAACACAAGATTATGGTCCCTCTACCACCTTCTCCCCCTTTATTCGAAATCAACACTATTAATGTGACCACTAGGTCACAAAATTTAAAGGATAAAGGAAAAGAGAAGGTTTCTATCCCTTGGACATATCCATTCATCAAGCCATCTCCACCACTGAAACCCAAGATTTCTATCTTGGGCACATCTCAACCAACATCTTCGAAGCCAATTCGTGACTCCATGGTGAAACAACTTCACCAAACCCCTGTGAAGATGTTTTTGTATGATCTAATACAAATCTCTCCAAAACATCACCATGCTTTAATCAAAGCTTTATAGGCAATGGAGGTCCAACTTGAAGACCCCCAACCATTGGCTACTTTAGTCAAGTCATTATCCACCATTGCCTCCGTCACCTTCAATGATTTTGAGATTCTAGACTACAACCTAGAAGATCAAGATTTCGCCCTCTCAAACTAAGCTTGTCAGGCAAAAGCTTCACAAGATGCATCTTTGTGTCGCACTCCTTGTCAAAGAGAAGCTTCAAAGTCTTCTCTCTGTCTCATTTATCCAACCCATTGATTATCCACAATGGGTGTCAAAAATTGTCCCTGTCACAAAAGCAACTGGGGGAATTCGACTTTGTATTGAATATCATGACCTCAACCAAGTGTCAACCAAGCATCAACCAACTTCTTAATCATCTTCATATCATCCAACATTGACCAAAGCATGCCTATAATAAAAATTTGAGAGAGCGAGATTTCAAAATTGGAGATCTCGTCCTTAAAGAAAATCAACACGTGACCAATATAGAAAGAAGCAAACGAGGCAAGTTTGCTCCTAATTGGCTCGAACCTTATATCATAATGCAGAAGTATGGATCAGAGACTTATCATCTATCTTCTCTCAAAGGCCACCTAGAACTTGAGCCCCTTAATGCCTTGCATCTGTGACCATTCTACTATTAACCAAGTAATCATTCACTTGATGTTTGACTTGAGCTCGTCCCTTGAGTAACCCTCGACATCCTCATTCCTATTCATTTCAACCCTTTTTCCCTACAAACACTAATTAACCCTTTTTTAAGCATTTATGCTTTGTCCTAATAAAAGGGAAACCCCCTAAACCTCTATAGTTTAGTCCATGACTAAAAGTTCAGTTAACAAACAAACATAAAATTGGGATGCCTAAAAAATATTAAAAGGTCATAAACCATAAATGTAGATTGCTCCCTTGTAGGATAGCTACATTATTACTGTAATTAATAGACTACTCCCTTGAAAGATAGCTATTCAAAAACATCACAACATACAAAGCAAAATATAGACCACTCCCTCGAAGAATGGCTATGCCCAAATTTTGCTATAAACACAGCATCCTCTCAGAAGCTTCCCACATCGATCAGCTTCAATATGACCACAAAACAAGAAAACATCCCCAAGTAGACTTCCTGAATTGATCAGTATACAAAAAAAAAAATAAAATTGACAAACTATTAAGTCATGGACTTGCCTATAGTCGTTCTCAGGGTCACTTATAAAAGGGGCAAAGTTATCCCTACTAAAAAGGGTTACACTATCCTCACATATCACATAATCAAACATATTACCCAAACATACCCAAGGGATTTTGAGCTCACTTAACGTCAAGTGATTAGAATACTTTTCTAACATAAACCAATGGTCAATGACGTAATGCATGAACGGGACTTTTGTTTGCAAAAACCCTGTCTATGCTATCATTATGGTCCTTATCAATGAAAGAGCAACATGCCTTTCAATTTTTACACACCTTCGTCACATACAACTAAACCAAACCAAACCAAAATAAAATATTTTCTAACCAATAACATAACCTCATGATTTATTTAATGCAAATATCAATTTGTGTTATATAAATTATCATAGCCCATTCATACTAGTTTCTATGGAAAACAATACACATGGAAACTATCAACCAAACACAATTTATGTCAAGCATATACCATCACCAATATGGAAACCTGTTGAAGCATAAATAAACTCATTTCATTTTTAGCATACACCATCACCAATATGGAAAATTGCTAAGGATGAAAAACCACATAACCTATGTTACAGCATACACCATTACACAACATGGAAAAGGCTATAACATCATATATACTCATTTCATTTTTAGCATACACCATCACCAATATGGAAAATTACTAAGGATGGAAAACCACATAACCTATGTTACAACATACACCATTACACAACATGGAAAAGGCTGTAACATCATATATACTCATTTCATTTTTAGCATACACCATCACCAATATCAAAAATTGCTAAAGATGAAAAACCACATAACCTATGTTACAACATACACCATTACACAACATGGAAAAGGCTGTAACATCATATACACTCATTTCATTTCTAGCATACACCATCACCAATATGGAAAATTTCTAAGGATGAAAAACCACATAAGCTATGTTACGGCATACACCCTCACACAATATGGAAAAGGCTGTAACATCATCATACACTCATTTCATTTTTAGCATACACCATCACCAATATGGAAAATTGCTAAGGATGAAAAACCACATAACCTATGTTATAGCATACACCATCACATAATATGGAAAAAGCTATAACATCATCATACACTCATCATTTCAAGCATGTACCATCACACATATGGGAAGTGCTAAAAACACTAACATGACCAAACCAACTATCAAACTCTTTGACTCTTCTTCCCTTTTTGGGAAGAACTACATTGGCCTGAGGCCCTTAAAATAGGGGCTATGTAGGCAGCACTTAGTTGACATAAGGTCTTCTGAGGTTAGCTCGGCCATTCATTCATTCGTCTACCTGATGGACCAACCATATAACCTTTAACCATGACTTAACCTAGTCAAACCTAATCCATAACCTACCCTCTTCTTCCCTTTTGGGGAGAACTACATTGGCTTGAGGCCCTTAAAATAGAGGCTATGTAGGCAACACTCAATTGACATGGGGTCTTCTGAGGTTAGCTCGGCCATTCGTTCATTCATCTACCTAATGGACCAACCATATAACCTTTTACCATGACTTAACCTAGTCAAAACCCAATCCATAACGTACCCTCTTCTTCCCTTTTGGAGAGAATTACATTGGCATGAGGCCCTTAAAATAGGGGCTATGTAGGTAGCACTCAGTTGACATGGGATCTTCTGAGGTTAGCTCAGCTATTCATTCATTTGTCTACCTAATGGACCAATCATATAACCTTTAACCATGACTTAACCTAGTCAAAACCCAATCCATAACCTACCCTCTTCTTCCCTTTTGGGAAGAACTACATTGGCCTAAGGCCCTTCAAATAGGGGCTATGTAAGCAGCACTCAGTTGACATGGAGTCTTCTGAGGTTAGCTCAGCCATTCATTCATTCATCTACCTAATGGACCAACTATCTATACCAACCCAAAATCATGACCAAACAACTAGCCCTGATACTATAGAAGTCACCTTGGAATTCTCATGGGGCACATTGGAGATCACATATATCTCCCTAACCACAACAAACAACACTTGAGATCACTTATATCTCAGCCTGACTCGAACAATGACCTCAGAGATCATGTCTATCTCCTCAACCCATGACCACTTTCGGGACAACTTTGCTTTGGTTGTTTTGATTGAATATGCTACCTCACAAATAGTTAACAAATTATACGCACCCCACATTATACCCCTCACATGTATTGTCAGATAGCACCCAAGTTGATCCCTAATATGTGTGACATTTTTGTGTTTTCCAAGAGCACTTCTTAACCCAAATACTTGGAACATGATGACCATTGGAGCTACAACTTTGATCGTTTAACCCAATTAGCTACCACTAATAAGCTAGGGACTAGTTAATTTGATTTTAGTGCTCCTTAACCTTGCCTGTGATAATTTGACCTACCTATCACGTGAGGTGGTATACACATAATCTCAACTATTGCATCATTCACACTCAAACCTCACCTTACACATCCACTGCCTATCAAATCGACACTCAATTTTGGGTTCCCTTCTCTCGATTCCCGCTTTGAGGGAAAATACCTCATCCCATACCTGGGGCAAACAACATCAATTTTTGTCTTGTAGTTCGTCAGGACAAACCACAAGACAAAAAGGGGCAAATGTAGACACCAATATTATGTCGACCCCCCCTTGGTCCCCTTCTAAACACTTACACATCTTATTAATTTAAAATAAATTACTTATTTTAAATTAATGACCTCACCTAGACACCTCACTTAGGACACCTCACTTAGACACCTCACTTAGACACCTCGTCTTAAGACCATTTCTTACCTATGACCTATTCTCACTCCACCCTAACCTCCTAACTAACTCTCGTGCCTAATAAACTCATCTTTTGACCATTCTCTAATGGCAAATGAACTTGGTGAATGGAGAAATGGGTGAAGAGCTACACATAGCCCTTTTACCCATTCTCTAGCTACCGACGTTGATCAGCTATCAATCGACACCGATGAGATCGCCGATGTCAATTACATAAACCAAACTCAAATATTGAGTTAAACCCCTGACTCTTGCATATCGATGCAGACACTCTGAGACTAAGCATCAGAATTTGATTATTGCTCCTCTGGCTATAGAAACTCTGCACAAGTCACTCTAGACATTGGACTGAAAACATTATATGAGGTCTTTGACATCAGCCACAACAGGAATAAACATCTTGACACCCTTGGGTCTTCACCAAAAAGCTAAGTATTCTTTTGGGCTCCATTTCAAAGTTTTAAAATAACCTGGTAATTGGTTTCTATTTACTATTTTTAAATACTGTAAAAGAGATCCGACTTCATCTGTGGAAGGGATGAAAAGCCTTCCTCTTATTCTTACCCTCCTCTCACACCTACCCTCCACCTTTTGTCCTTCCTCAGACTTTATTCTCCTTCTCACAACCTTGCACAAACCACCTAATTCCCAGAATTTTCTGTCAAGCATAAAAATTACTTGAAACCCATCCTAAAGCTCATTTCCCCTACCGACATTGGCAGTATAATTGATGTCAGCAATATTTACATACCAACATCGATAGTATAACCGATGTCGGTGACTGTGAAAACCAGAAAACCAATCTAAATAGCCCAAAGACCAGAGACAACCTTTGACTAGCCTGTTGAGACACATAGACTACAGGGAATATGTACACAACATTTTGCCTTTCCATTTCTTTAATTCTTTTATCATTTCATTTTATACAAATCTCTTTTCTTTATATAGTGGATTGTCATCCCTTAGGGAGCTTTACGCTTTCGAGACTGAGCACGTAGCTTGGCAGTCCACCCTATCATCTTCTAACATTTTCTTTGTTTAAGTCTTATTCTTATTTACAGGTGTTTCCTCCACAGCCAAAGAGGAGCTCCTACAACGCTTGGATATGGTGCACAACTTAATTCGGGTAACGTACAAACCCCTAACCTTTAACTTTAGTTTCTTCTTCTTTTGAATGTAATTAGCAAAAATGTAGAGAAACATGGTGAACCCAATATCTTTGAATAATCTTTTTAGGTAGATGAAAAAAGGTAGTGGGAGTATGGCATGGATGAGGAGATGGACACCTTGGTACAAAATCAGACATAGGATTTGGTTGAGTTGTCAGTTGGTAAGAAAGAATTACAAAATAAATGGGTTTATAGGTTAAAAGAAGAAGAGGGTGGAAAGAAAAGATACAAGGTGAGGCTAGTGGTCAAAGGTTTTGCATAGAAACAAGGTATTAATTTTAGTGATTTTTTTTTGTAGTAAAAATAACTTCTATTTGAACTATTTTAAGTTTGGTAGTTGTAGAGGATTTGCATATTGAGTAGATTGATGTTAAGAATGCATTCCTTCATGGTGACTTGGAGGAGGAGATCTACATGCAACAACCACAAGGATATGAGGTTAGAGTTAAGGAGAAAATTGTGTGAAGGTTAAGAAAGAGCTTGTATGGCCTCAAGCAAGCTCCTAGGCAATGGTATTTGAGATTTTAAAAGTTCATGTTTGAGCATGGTTTTACTAGATGTTAATCTAACCATTGTGTATATTTCAAGAAAATGGATAATGGGAGCTATATTATTTTATTACTATAAGTAGATGATATGCTTGTTGTAGGATCATGTTTATAGGACATTAATGATTTGAAGAAGAAATTAGTTAACACATTTGTGATGAAATATTTGGGTGCAGCTAAACAATCCTTGAGATGAGTATTACCAAAGATAGGAAAAATTACAAACTTTATTTGTCTCAAGAGGATTATATAAATATGGTGCTTGAGAGGTTTCATAATCAGAGTGCTAAACTTGTTAGCACACCTTTTGTAGGACACTTTAAATTGAGTAAGGATCAATGTCCCAAAACATAGGATGAGACTAAGTACATGGCATGGGTTCCTTATGCTTCAATAATAGGGAGCCTAATGTATGTTATGGTTTGTATCAGGCCAGATATTACACATGTAGTAGGAGTTGTAAGTAGGTATATGGCCAATCTAGGCAAGGAACACTAGAAAGTAGTTCAGTGGGTACTCAGATACTTGAGAGGGACTAGTAGCACATACTTATGTTATGGAGGATTGGATATCTCTTTATAGGGATATGTGGATGCAGATATGGTTGAAGATTTAGATAGCAAGAGGAGCACCATAGGGTATATATTTATATTTGGTGGAGTTACAGTTAGTTGGATATCTAAACTATATAATATTTTCACCTTATCTACTACTAAGGCAAAGTATGTTGTAGCTACTGAAGCTATCAAAGAAATGATATGGATGACTCAGTTCATGGGAGAGTTGGGGAAAGAGCAATAGGATAATAGGTTGTTCAATAATAGTTAGAGTGCCATAAATATAGAAAATAACTCAACATTCCATTTGATAACCAAACACATTCAACTCAGGTATCACTTCATACAATTAGTATTAGAGGATGGTCAGCTGAAGCTAAAAAAGATTCATACAAGTCAAAATCCTACAGATATGTTGACTAAAATAGTGACAAAAGAGAAGTTGAAGCTTCATTCAATTTTAATTGGTCTTCAAGAGTAAACTTGAAGAGGGAGAAACAATCTAGTGTCAAGGATAGAAGAAAAGTCTAAGTAGGAGTTGTAGCAATGGAGTTGCAGTGATAGTCTCCAAGTGGGAGATTGTTAGTTGTGGATCTTGATATTATTGGTTAACACTCATAGTGATGGGGGTTACAAGGGGTGCTTCACTCCCCCTATAGGTTTTGGGGGGGATGACCTCCCTAGTGGGGGGTCTGAGGGTCACAGGTGGGGGTTCAGGGGAAGTGCCGTCAAAATCCACATTTTGTATGTATTTATGCATTGTGAAATCTAGGCCATTCATTATTAAGTCATAGATCTAACGATATAGTTAGAGTGGTTTTATTTGTTTCCCCAAAATGATAAAAACCCTAAGATATGTGAGGTGTGGCTCATTTTAATGGTGATTGTATTGAAATAGTGATAACACTATGAGAGTGACAAGATTTTGCTAGACTAAATAATAATGACTAGCTGTTTCTGGTGGATGTTGCCCACATTGGGTGAACCACATTAAATCTTATGTCTCCTTTTATTGTTTGCATATTTCATCTTCTATGTTTATGTTGAATTATTTTATTTTTAAATATTAATATTTCTTGTCTGGATATCCAAAATTTCCTAATAGTTTCCACTAATCAACATGTTTAGCTGGTAACAATTTTTATTCTAAAGGTTATCACGCTGATACAATACTGTGATTTCACAAATCAAATTATTACATTAGTAATAAAAATCTTGCATATTGAGTCATGATTTTGATTAACCACTAATGATCTGATTCTTGTAGGTTTCCAATTTTAAGTAATATCTCTATTCCTAGAATCATGATATTGTCAAGGCAATTATGATTTTGCATTCGATAATCATGGTTATTCAGGTCTCAAAGGTAAAGCATAAAATCACCTATTTTATCCCTTTATTATCATTTTATATAACCTCTAGGTTCTAATCTTGTGTGTTTTTATGTTAAAATCAAGGTTTTGACCATATAACTATAGGAAAATAAGACTTTATCAAGATTTTACTATGTCACTCTCGAGATGCAATATTGCTAATCCTAGATTAGTGGTGTTACCCTGATAACTATGATATTACAACCCTAGTCATAATTTTAAATGGGACTGGTGTTAGGAAGAAATTAGTACATTTTTGGATATTATTTATCATTTTATAACCCCTATCTACTAGTATTGAGCATCTTTACCCTCTGATCTATAGGGAATAAGACAAATCAATACTCAAGGACAAGACTGTTAAGATGCAAAACCACAATTCTGTAGAGTCACTATATTGCCCTGATAATCATGGTATTGAAACAAAATTTTCAATATTGTTAACTTGGATTTTTTTTTTTATATTCATCCATTATTTTATAATCTACATGTTTTATCTTGATGTTTTCTATCTTGAAGGAAACTCGTCATCACACAATCTAGCAGATAATACCTTTTGTCTTTGTATTTTTACCCTAGGGTTTTTGATCTTAAAAGCTTACCCTATTTATAAAAAGGTTATATATATATATATATAGACACACATAAAAGCTGTGTGATTATCAAGTTCAATAGGAAAGGGGCAAGGTAAAGAGGACATCCAATGACACCAAGACAAAACATAGCCTTTAACCCTTTCCCCTATCTTTTAAAAAACTACAACTCACAAAGTCATAGTTTCGTTATGAGAATCATGGTATTGTAGTAACAATATATATTTTGTCATTTTAACATTTTATCTTTAATTATGTCTACTAATTTGTCCTTTTTAGATTCATAAGGTAGATTTTGGATAAATAATCTTGCTGTTATTTTTAGAATTGGTGAGGATCTTGTCCATTTTGATAAACACCTTAATAGAATTTTGATAAGTCATACTCAGTTTTAAATCTATCATCTATAAATAGACATTTATGGACATCTGAGTAAATTGTATTGACCTATTTAAAGCATCTATTTTGATCAAAAGTCAAAATTTTGAATTTTTGTACTTTATCCCAAACCTAATAATCTCAAAAAATTTCTAGTTGTAATTTTTTCATATTTTTTTATAGTTTTGCACTAATAATCATGGTTTTTTAGGTTCTTAGCATGGTTAATTACTCACTACAAGATCACGATTCTCAATTAGTGATTTTGATTTGGAGTTGTAGTTTTGCACTCTATGGTTGCTTTTTTATATTGTGTTATTATGATTTTACAAGCAATTAATGGTTTTATAGTAAATCAACCAAATTACTAATCTTTATCTTGTAGGTTTCCTCTTCTCGAGTGCCAAAATTGAAACTATTAATTGTGTGCTTGTAGGCCACCTGTCAAAGACTCCTTTTGGCACTTCAAAAATCATTTTTAATATTTTAGTCTTGTGTATGTCATTTTCATCATTTTATCTTGTATCTCTTTTGTATATTGATGCCTCTTGTAAATATATCACATCTTAATCTTAAATTAGTTAAATTAATATCATTTTTAGCTTGTCTGTTAGCTACCTAAGGGCTATGGTGGTGTATTCTCTCCTCCTTGAATCCTTGCAGTGATTCCTAGAGGATCAAAAACCACCTATAAATCTGCCTTATTTTCATTTTCTATGGGTTGATGATGTGGATTTCATCACCATGCAATTGACCAAACTTCTTATTCCAACGGAGTATAAAAATTAGGAGAGTTGTCATTAGGTGCCAAAATGGAATTCCCCATAAAAGGTTCTATAGAGTGAGGGGCATTTAAGCTCCAATACATATGGTAGTTAAATAACATTTTATATAGACTTGGGCCCCATTGTACCTTTTCAGATATTGGGGATACACCTAGACACCTTATGCAAACTTAGCATATGACCTTTTAACCATAACAATTAGTTCACTATAGGAGATATGATAAACTCCTAAGAAGCCATTAAAGTGTAAATGGGGTTGAGAGGGTTTAGTTGATACCATAATGGGTCACCATCCTACAACCTCACCCATGAAGCCATTAGATGGTGTGAGTGTTAGGTTACACACCCTTGAGTTTACTAATAATATGTTTGTGGTCTACTTGCTTGGGTGTATGTCATGTTAGAACATGTTGTTGGTGATCCAAATAAGCCTTTTACACAAACCTATACACACCTATCTAGGTCTTTTATAGAAGTATGTTTCTAACAAGTTTTGTGCTTTTCACATTCAGAAGATGAAAGAAACTATGATAATGGTCAAGGGTTAGATGATACCTAGATGAAGTTTGTGCACTGTATCCAGACGATTGAAGGAGCTCCTCTTTGGATGTGGAGGACGACACCTATAGATAAGAAAGACTTAAACAAAGAATATGTTAGATAGATAAATGGTGCGCTGCCAAACAAAGCTTGATCCCAAAAGTGCAAAGACTTCCTTGAGGGATGACAATCCACTAGTTGATAAAAATATTGTTTGATAAGAAGAGAAATGGTGAAAGACTAAACAAAAGAAATAGAGATAATCCATATCTGTATTCTGCTATCGGTCTTCTACAGTCACCGACGTCGGTAGTTTTGTCGATGTTGGTTTATCAAGTTGCTGATGTCAGTTAGTCTATCGATGTCGGTAGGGGCAGTGGTCAATGTTGATTAGGGCAATGGCCTTGGATAGGTTTTAGATGGATTTATGGTTGACAGAATGGTCTACAGAATGGTCTATGGTAGTCTGAGAGTCTATGTAGGGTTCACAAGATAATAGATAGGGCCTCAGGAGGGACAAGGGGTAGAAGATAGGTTGTCAAAAAGGATAAGGATGTGGGGAAGGCTTCTCAGCCTCTCTAGGAAGACAGTCAGGTCTGGTCTGGTTGATAGCTGAGTCTGGTTGATGAAGCTTAGAAGGAGTAAGAAGAAACTAATTACAAATACATTCTAAGCTACTGAAATGAGAAGAGGGAAGAATACTTAGCTCTTACTTGCTGAAGAACCAGAGGTGTTTGAAACACTTGTACTTATTGTGATTGTAGCCAGAAGAGCGTTAGTTAAAGTCTGATAATTGATCTCAGAGAGTTCCTGTTGATGTTCAGGTGTGAGAACCGAGAGAGGAAGAGAGTCTAAGAGAGAACCAGAGAATTGGCATTCAGGCCAAGGAGATCCACATTCCGAGTGCAAAACATAATTTTAAGGCAACCAACATCAACGATACCACTGACGTCGGTTGATAGTTGACTGACGTTGGTGGCTAGAAGATGGGTAAAAAGGCTAAAAATAGCCTTTTGCCCATTTTACCATTTGCTGAGGTCAACTGCCATTGGAAAAGGATCCAAAGGCAGATAAAAATGGACATGAGAGTTAGTGGAAGGGATGAAATAGGTTTAGGTGTTTAAGACTTGTCATGGGGTGATGGAGGTATCCAAGGAGAGGTATCCAAGGTGGAGTGTGAAGGGGGGTGTGATGGGTGAGGAATTATTAATTTAAAATAGGTAATTATTTTAAATTAATAAGTGTGTGGGTTAAGAGTGTTGAAGTGGACTAAGGGGATGAAGGAGGGAGTCAACCAAGGAGTAGACACGATTTCGGTGTCTACATTTGCCCCTTTTTGTTTTGTTGGTTATTCTTGACGAACTGTAAGACAAAAATAGGAGTAAGTTGCCCCAGGTATGGCATAAGGTCATTTTTGTCCTGTTGGTTGTTCGTATGAACTGCAAGACAAAAATAGGAGTTGGTTGCACCAGATGTGGGATGAGGTATTCCCCTCAAAGCAGGAGTCGAGGGAAGGTAACCTGATATCGAGTGCTGATTTGATAGATAGTGGGTGGAGATGGTGAAGTTTGAGTGTGAATGCTGTAATAGTTATGATTGCGCATATACCACTTCATGTGATAGAGATGTCAAATTGTCATGGTCAAAGGTTGAGGAGTGCTAAAATTGAAATAACCAGGCCCCAACATTTAGTCATAGCTGATTGGGTTATTCGATCTAAGATGTAACTCTAATGGTCGTTGTGTTCCAAGTATCCCAGGCTAAAGAAGTGCTCTTGGAAAACACAAAAATGTCACAAGTAGTGGGGATCAACTTGCTTGTGATCCAATACTTGTGAGGGTCATGGACAATTTGTTAACTAGTCATGAGGTAGCATAGGCAATCAAAACAACTAAGGCAAAATTGTCTCAAAAATGGTCGTGGTCGGAGGAGATAGTCGCAATCTCTAAGGTCATTGGTTGAGTTGAGATAGATAGTTGGTCTGTTGGATGGATGAAGGAATGTGGCCCAGCTAACCTCAGAGGACCTTATGTCAACTGAGTGCTACCTACATAGCCCTTGTTTAGAGGGCCTCAGGCCAATGTAGTTCTCCCCAGAAGGGAGGAAGAGGGTTGGTTATGGATGGTTTGGACTAGGTTAGGTCATGGTCAAAGGTAATATGGTTTGTCCATCAGGTAGATGAACAAACAAATGTGGCTGAGCTAACCCCAGAAGATGTCATATCATCTGAGTGCTACCTACATAGCCCTAAGTGTAAGGGCCTTAGACCAATGTAGTTCAGAAGAAGAGTAGTCAAAGTGGGTGATGATTGTTTTGGTCAGGTTAAGTCATGGTTAAAGGTGAAATGGTTTGTCCATCAGATAGACGAACAAATTAATGTGGCTAAGCTAACCCCAAAAGATGTCATGTCATCTAGGTGTTGCCTACATAGCCCCTATTGAAAGGGCCTCAAACCAATGTAGTTTAAAAGAAGAGTAGTCAAAGTGGGTGATGATTGTTTTGGTCAGGTTAAGTCATGGTTAAAGGTGAAATGGTTTGTCCATCAGATAGACGAACAAATGAATGTGGCCAAGCTAACCCCAGAAGATGTCATGTCATCTGAGTGCTACCTATATAGCCCCTATTGAAAGGGCCTCAGACCAATGTAGTTCAAACTGGCGAGTCAAAGAGGTCGATAGGTTGGTTTGGTCATGTGTTGAAATGATGAGTGTAGGATGATGTTACAGCCTTTTCCATATTATGTAATGGTGTATTATGTAACATTGGTTGTGTGGTCTTTCATCCCTTAGCAATTTTCCATATTATTAATGGTGTATGCTAAAAAATGAATTGAGATTATTTATGCTTCAACAAGTAATGGTTTATGCTTGACATAAATTGTGTGGTCGATAGTTTCCATGTGTATTGGTTTCCATAGAAACTAGTGTGAATAGGTTATGAAAACTTTAGCAGTCTGAAAAAGGTTTGGTTGGCTTGGTTTGGTAGACAAATGATTTGGTTTGGTTGGGTAGAAAATGGTTTGGTTGTATGTGACCAAGGTGAGTAAGAAGTGAAAGGTGCGTTGCTCTTTCATTGACAAGGACCATAATGATAGCATAGATAGGAGAAAAAGCCCCGTTCATGCATTACATCATTGACCATAGGTTGTGTTAGAGAAGTAATTAAATCACTTTGACATTAAAATGAGCTTGAAATCCCTTGAGTATGTTGGGGTAATAAGTTTGGTTATGTGATATGAGAGGATGAGGTAACCCTTTTTGGCAGGAATAACCTTGCCCCTTTTATAGGTAACCCTGAGAACGACTATAGGCAAGTCCATGACTTAATAGCTTATCAGTCCCTTTTTTTTTTTGGGTAGATTGATCGATGCGGGAAGTCTACATGGGGATGTTACTTTGTTTTGTGGTCATATGTGAAGTTGATCGATGCAAAAAGCTTCTGAGAGAGTGCTGTTTGTAGCAATATTTAGGCATAGCCATCCTTCGAGGGAGTGGTCTATATTTTGCTTTATATTTTTTTGATAGTCTTTGAATAGCTATCCTTCGAGGGAGCAGTCTATCAATTATAGTAATGATGATGCAGTTGTCCTTTGAGGGAGTAGTTTAAATTTATAATGTTATGACATTTTGATATTAGGCATCCCATTTTTATATGTTTTTGTTGACTAAATTTTTAGTCATAGACGAGCCTGTATAGGTTTAAGGGTTCCCTTTTATTAGGAAAAAGCATTCAAGCTTGACAAAAAGGGTTGACTAATGTTGGGAAAAAGGGTTGAAAGGAATACGAATGATGATGACAGAGATTGCTCAAGGGACAAGCTCAAGTTAAACATTAAGTGATTGATTACTTGATTAATAGTAGAATGATCATAGATGCAAGGCATTAAGAGGCTCAAGTTCTAGTCGACCTTCAAGAAAAGATAGACGATAAGTCCCTAATCCATACTTATGTGTTATGATGTAAGGTCTGAGCCAATTAGGAGCAAATTTGCCTCGTTTACTTCGTTCCATATTGGTCACATGTTGGTTGATGATTAAGAGGTTGGTTTGGTCAAAGATTGGTTAAGGTCATGATTAAAAGGTTGATTGATGTTTGATGATTGGTTGATGTTGGTCGAGGCTTGGTCGATGCTTGGTTATTGTTTGTTTGAGGCTTGGTCGAGGCTTGGTCGAGGCTTGATCAATGTTTGGTCGAGGCTTAGTCGAGGCTTGGTCAATGTTTGGTCGAGGCTTAGTCAATGTTTGGTCAGGGTCATGATAGTTAGTATAAGGTCGAATTCCCCTAGAGTCTTGTGACTGGGACAATGTTTGACAAATTTAGTTTGAGAGGGCGAGATCCTGATCTACCAAGTTGGAGGCAGGAATCTCAAAATCACAGATGGTGACGGAGGTAATAGTTGGTAATGATTTGATTAAAGTGGCCAGTGGTTGGAGATCTTCAGGTTGGACCACCACTACTCGCAAGGCCTTGATCAAAGTTTGATGATGCTGTGGAGAGCTTTGAATGAGGTCATACAAAGACATCTTCACAGGGGTCGTGTGGTGAAGTTGTTTCAACATGGAGTCAAGGATTGTCTTCGAGAATGGTGGTCAAGATGTGCCCAAGATAATAGTCTTGGGTTTTGGTTGTGGTGAGGGCTTGGCAGATGGATATGTCCAAGGGATAGAAACATGTCTTTTCCCTTTATCTGTTTGAGTTGGTGACCTGGTGGCCACATTGATTGTGTTGATTTTGAACAAAGGGGATGAAGGAGGCAGAGGGACCATAGTCTTGTGTTGAGATCCTGATTTAGGTGATGATGTTTGAGTGGTATGGGATGGTGTCGAAGATTTGTCAAAGGGGTGGTTAAGAGGATCCTTAATGAAAAGGGTATCCTTTTTTTGGTGTTGACGAATAACAGCTTTAAGTGCACAACAATGCTCAGTGTCATGTCTGAGTGTGCAATGATATGCACAAAATTTAGTGTCATCAAACCAAGATGGTCTTGATCTAAGAGTTGATGAGTGTGAAGGTGAGGAGGTTTGAGAGGCATGGGATGATGTTGGTGATTTGTTAAAAGGGTCAAGAGGGTCATTGATGAAAGGGGTGTTCTTTTTCAAATGTTGACGAATGACAATTTTAAGAGCGTAGCAACACTTAGTGTCATGCCCAGGCGTGTGATGATACGCATAGATTCTAGTGTCGTCGAACCAAGCGGGTTTTGGTCTGAGAGATTTGTGTGGTTTAAAAGGTGGAAGAGTGATGTTAGAAGATTGTAATAGTTGGTGCAGTATCAAAGCATATGAACCCACAAAGGGGTCTGTGCTTGTTGATGCACTATGTGTCGACGACTTTTGTTTGGGGGTTGTAAGAGGTGTTGGTCATACCATCTTTTTTGTGGGTGGTGTAGTCACACATGTAGATGGCACTCTCGTGGTGAAAGGTGTTGGATGTTTTGGAGGAGGTATGTTTGTGTTAGGCTGAGAGAGTAATGGAGGTAGTTTGCCTCTGTGAGGTGTTGGATGTTTTGGAGGAAATACATGTTTGATGGGTAAAGGGGATAATAGAGGTGATTTACCTATGTGAGGTATTAGAGTAGAAAGCACTCCTATTAAAGTAGATGGGTGTGGGCCCAAAATTTAAGGTAATAATGATGGTGGAGGAGGAGTTCTCCAACATTTTTTAGTAGCCTTCTTTGATTTGGTTTGAGGACTACTATTGTGCGGGGTGAGGTTCAAGTCTACCTTCACTTGCAGGTGAGTGAGGTTAGGTATGGGCTGAATGTCGAGAGATTTAATCTCTTTTGACATGGTGGACATTTGCATGAGTTTGGGCTTAGATGTGGATGGAGGTGAGTGAGATGTAGTGATCTTAGGCAAAAGGCAAGAGAAAACCATCACTGGATCTTCCTCAATCGAAGTGGGTGAAGAGACAAGTTCTTCTCTTGGTGGAGAAGGAATTGGAGAATGTGACTCTTCAAGAGGGTAGAGGGTAGGGATGATTGTGCCTTTTACTTGAAATTGAAGAGTAGGAAAGATATGGTCTTCCATTGGCAGTAGGAAGGATGAAGGTGGGGCTAGTGGCATTGGTACAGTTAAAGCATCCTCCAATATAAGAGAGGTCGATGGAGAACTAATTAGAGAAGAAGGTTCTTCCACTTGTGAAGGATGAATAGGAGAAGAAGGCTCTTCTACCTGTGGTGGAGGGATAGATGGACTAACCTCTTCAAACTGTGAGAGAGGTTGGTTAGACATAAGAGGCGAGATCGTGTTGACCGTGCGTATATTATGCTCGTGGGAGCCATCGGCCATGGTCTAGACATTGTTTTGACTAGGGGGATGATTAGGGAATGGTTGTCTAAAGATGTCCATGTTTTGATTGGGTGGTGCATTTGGGTTATCCAAAACAAGATCCCCCTTGTCTATCATGTCTTGAACAATGTTCTTGAAGGTTCTGTAGTTGTTTGTGTCATGGCCTTTGACACGGTGATAGTTACAAAAGTCATTCTCCCTATACCATGTAGGGATAGCTTGTAAAGGGTCAAATTGAGGTGGTCAAATTTGAGGGAGATTGAGGACCCCCTGCTTGAGGAGTTTATCCAACACGGAAGCGTATGATTCTCCAATTAGAGTGTATTGATGTTGTATGTACCTTTATTGGAATTATTTTGTGATGCTTTGTGATGTTGAAGGTTGAGGCTGGTTAGTTGTTGTAGAGGATGGTGATCTAATGACCACAATATTTTCCACTCCTTTGGACTTGGAGTGGGAAGAAGAAGGTTAGGGAGAAGAAGGGTCATTGGCTTTTGCGTTAGTAATACGCAATTTGACCTTATCTTCTTTAATCGTGTAGAGTTCAAGCTTTCAGGCCATGGTGAAAGCTTCATCAAATGTGTGGAATGTTTGGACCCACAAGGTGGATGAGATGTGCTTGGCACATGCTCTTGAAAAGAGCTCAATGAGCTCAGGTTGAGGTAAAGAAAAGGAGAGTTGGTTGATTAAGCCTCTCCAATGGGCAACGAAATCAGCGATCGATTCATCATCAAATTGTCTGATAGAGTATAGGTCTATGATGGAGACCTTCTTGGTGATGTTGATCGAAAAGTGGTTGAGAAATAATTGGGTGAGTTGAGTGAAGGAAAAGAGAGAGTGACTGGTAATAGAGTTATACCAATCAAGGGTAGGGCCAGAAAGTGACATGGGAAATGTGCGTAGTAATAACGCATCATCATGTGCTATAAGGTAACAATCATGTCTAAACGCTCGTAGATGTTGCTGTGGGTCCTTTTTACTCTAAAAGTAAGTAAACCTAGGGAGTTCCCATTGACTAGGATATGGTCAGATTGGGACTGAAGGATGAATGGGTTCGTTGCAAATTTGTTCATATGAGAGAGCATTGCTTGAACCAAAAACAAAAGCCTCAACATTAGACATTTTGTCCATCAACATCTTAATTAGATCAGTTGATGGATTTATAGATGGGGCACCCCCTAGGTTGTAAGGCACTTGGAAGGTGCTAGGAGGGGTGTATGACGTAGTAAGTTGCACTTGTATAGGCACAACATATTGATAACTAGTCATAGGGACAGATGTGGAAGCCAAGGGTGGTTGTGTCATGAAGCTAGGAGGCACAACTTGGCTTGATGTTGCCAGAGGTGGTTGGATGGTGGAAACATTAGCCAAAGGATAAGTAGCCACCATGGTGTTGATGGGTGCAAGAGTAGGCGGGATGGAGACAACTAGGTTTTGGAAAGGGGTAGAACTTTGTTGAATAGTTTGTGGTTGATGGGGGGCCGAAACCCTAATGGAAGTGGGCTTAGAGATAGAAAGAGAAGCCACACTTTGAAGATTAGTCATGGGCAGGTTGTTAGTTGAGGCGATGGCCTGGGTGTCTATGGGTTGAATCACAAATGCTGTTGATATGGCTGCCATCTCAACTAAGGAGGTTGGCATCCCATAAATTGGGTTGCCTAAAGAGTCTCACGTTTGACTTCTTATGAGATAATGCTAAAGGGCCTTGACATTGAGGTCAAGGAACCTTTCAAAGTCTTGGTCCCCTTTAGGAATAATAGATGGTCGAGTCAGGGTTGGTTGGATAGGAGTTTGTTCAGTCTCTGAATGATACTCCATTAGGGGACTTGTTATGGAAGGTGAAGGCTGGAGTGGTTGTTGCCTTGCATGGTCAACAAGAGTCTTGGTTTGACTATGTGTCAAAACCATTCAAGGTAAAAAGAAAAAGGTTCAGGTTCTAGAAACTATGTTTTTCAATCTTAGAAAACCAGAATGGGTGTTGGACAACAAGAAAGTTGGGTTTTAAGCTTGCTGTTTGAGAAGAAAAATTTTGGACAGTGACCGACGTCGGTATAAAAATCAATGTCGGTGAAATAATTTGCCGATGTCAGTTAGATAACTGATGTCGGTGAAAGTAGTTACCGACATCGGTGTAAAAACCAATGTCAGTGACTGTGTATTTCTAAAAACTTAGAGAATTTGAAAGTTTTTGGAAGAAAGAAGAAAGCATGCTTACTAGCTCAAAAAACTAGATAAAAATAGAAAAGCAGATGAAGATAGGCAGACCCTAAACGTTAAATTCCTAAGAATAAGTTTTAGAGTCATGTTGGCTTATGCCTTAGAAGAGTGTGTTTGGGGAAGTTGGCTTTTAGAACGGGTCCTAGAAGAGGCAGTCTAAGGTTGGTTTCGGGTTAGTTTTGGTGCTCAATATTTGTATTAGGTTCCGTATGTGGCCTGGTGCTAAGGAGCAAGCTCCCCTCACTTCATGAGCCTAGAGATAAGCTGGGTAGCTTATCCAGTATATACTTCCCCTAGAGTTTATTCTCTGCCAGAGAATAGAGTGGGTTCTCCCCTTGGTAGTGAAGTCTAAGTAGGATTACCAGGAAGGGTAAGGTATCTGCTAGGTGATGAAATCCTAGTCGGGCCTTGTCTCATGTATGTTTAGATTTTTGATTTGTGAAAGTGGTCTGGTTGTGTAACATAAGTGCACTACAATTTATTCATAATGCAATTTTAATTACTAGATGAGTGGACTAAATATGCATTCAAGCAGAAATGAGATGCAATAGATTTTAAGCCCAAGTCGAAATGTGTGTTCGGATGCAGACAAGTGGAGAAAAGGTTGAAGAGTATGACTTGACTAGTCTAAGATGTAGGAAAGAAAGAAAAAGAAGGATTCTTTTTAACTTACTAATGGTGTCTTTTCGAAAGAGATAAAAGAAAAGGATGCAAGAAGAGATCTAATGCACCTATATGAAAAGTTTTCTTTTAGAAGAAAAAATATGAACCCAAGGAAAACTTTTAGGGTCCCTCTGGGCGTGCCAAAATGTTTCTAACAAGTTTTGTGGTTTTCACATTCAAAAGATGAAAGAAACTATGATAATGGTTAGGGGTTAGATGATACCCGAATGAAGTTTGTGCAATGTATCCAGACGATTGAAGGAGCTCCTCTTTGGCTATGGAGGATGACACTTGTAGATAAGAAAGACTTAAACAAAGAAGACGTTAGATAGATAAATGGTGGGCTGCCAAGCAAAGCTTGATCCCAAAAGTGCAAAGACTTCCTTGAGGGATGACAGTCCACTAGTTGATAAAAATATTGTTTGATAAGAAGAGAAATGGTGAAAGACTAAACAAAAGAAATAGAGATAATCCATACCTATATTCTACTGTCAGTCTTCCACAGTCACCGGCATCGGTAGTTCTGTCGGCATTGATTTATCAAGTTGCTGACGTTGGTTAGTCTGCCAACGTCGATAGGGGCAATGGTCGATGTCAGTTAGGGCAATGGCCTTGGACAGGTTTTAGACGGGTTTATGGTGGATAGAATGGTCTACAGAATGGTTTGTGGTAGTCTAAGAGTCTGTGCAGGGTTTGCAGGACAATAGATAGGGCCTCAGGAGGGACAAGGGGTAGAGGATAGGTTGTCAAAAAGGATAAGGATGTGGGGAAGGCTTCTCAGCCTCTCTAAGAAGACAATCAGGTCTGGTCTGGTTGATAGCTGAGTCTGGTTGATGAAACTTAGAAGGAGTAAGAAGAAACTAATTACAAATACATTCTAAGCTACTAAAATGAGAAGAGGGAAGAATACTTAGCTCTTACTTGCTGAAGAACCAGAGGTGTTTGAAACACTTATACCTGTTGTGATTATAGCCAAAAGAGTGTTAGTTAAAGTCTGATAATTGATCTCAGAGAGTTCCTGTTGATGTTCAAGTGCGAGAATCGAGAGAGGAAGAGAGTTTGAGAGAGCTGAGAACTAGAGAATTGGCATTCGGGCCAAGGAGATCCGTATTCTAGGTGTAGAATGTAGTTTTAAGGCAATTGACGTCGGTGATACTGCTGATGTCGGTCGATAGTTGATCGATGTTGATGGCTAGAAGATGATTAAAAAGGCTAAAAATAGCCTTTTGTCCATTTTCCCATTTGCCGAGGTCAGTTGCCATTGGAAAATGGTCCAAAGGCAGATAAAAATGGACGTGAGAGTTAGTGGAAGGGATGAAATAGGTTTAGGTGTTTAAGACTTGTCATGGGGTGATGGAGGTATCCAAAGAGAGGTATCCAAGGTGGGGTGTGAAGGGGGGTGTGATGGGTGAGGAATTATTAATTTAAAATAGGTAATTATTTTAAATTAATAAGTGTGTGGTTTAGGAGTGTTGAAGTGGACTAAGGGGACCAAGGAGGGAGTCGACCAAGGAGTAGACACGATTTCGGTGTCTACAAAATAATCTTGTATATTCTTTCCTCATCACTTTATCACTTTTGTATATCTTTATCCCATCATCCTTTTATAAATATCATCTTGTATTTCCTTGCCTCCCATCATTTTGTACATCCTTGTCATCATCTCATTATACATTTTTATATTCTTTACATCCTTGTACATGTCTCATGTTATCTCCCATCACCACCTTGTCTTAATCCCCTCCTAGTTTGACCCTATCCACCCATCATTAGTCATACCCCCATCTCTTAAAAATCTAAATCACAAATTTTTATCCACACTAATCCTTAGTCCACTCTATTAATAATCAATCCTTTTGTCTTGACCTTGTCTTCACATAGTCACCTCATCTCCCCCATCTAGTTTAACCTTGTATTATCTTATCCTAGTTGGCTCTTTAGGCCACACTTGTGTCCAAACCATCCACATCTCATTTATATTACCCCTTTGTCATTTCATCATCACCTATCTATAATTTTCCTTGTTTATTATCCTATCATCTTCATCACATAATCATATTCCCCCCCCCCCCCCCACCTTGAGAAAATTAATCCTAGGCTTGATCTATTACTCTTGTTACCCATCCATATCATTCTATCATTCTAATTCAATATAACTCATCATTTAGTCAGATCTCATACCTAGTCAGTATCTTATTAACATCTTATCACTTTGTTGGTTTTAATCTATCAAACCTATCATCATCAATCTATTCTCTATCATCTTAAATACTCATAACTAACACCCATCCAATCATCATATTGCTATTTTAAACCTATTCACCCATCAAATCTACTAAACCTTCTACTAGCTGTTGGAAATATTGTCATTGATGTCAAAGGTTTAGAATTATTGGTGATAAAGGCCCCATTTCATTTAATATTGTTTGTAATAAATATATCTTGGATAATATGAGTTAATATTTATTTAATATGAATGAATATATTTTTGGTTGCATATGAGACAAAAGAAGGGCCCATGGAGAAGTCGAAGAGCCACGAGGTAAAGACAAAAGAAGGATGGGATGCATTTTCCCATGAAGAGTCATCTTGGGGAATACCAAGAGTCACCAAGTGAAGACAAAAGGGTAAGGGCATAATTTCTCATGAAGGGACACTTTTAGGAATATGAAAAGTCACCAAAGATAAGGACAAAAGTGGGAAGGACGTTTTTGGTCATGAAGGGTCACCACATGACTTTTCAAAGGCTTGGATATGAAGGGTCATCCAAGATTGGTGCCATTTTCCATGAGGATTGAAGGGTCACAAAGGGGGAAGGCCAAAGTCATTTGGAATGCTATAAATAAAGGGTTGGGAAGCCATTTGTAATATGGAAGAGAGAGGTTGATTTGATATTGTAATATCTAGCTTAGAAGAGCAATTGTGAGAGATGAATATGATTTATCTAGCTTAGAAGAGCAAAGGTGAGAGAGAGGAAAGAGATGTTGTATTGATCTATCATTTGTTGAGATAGAAACATTGAGAGATAGGTGTGTGGTATACACAAAGGGGTTGGTGCTCCTATGGGTTAGTACTCACGAATTGTTGTTGGGTTGGTGCTTGACAAAGGGGTTAGTACTCCTATGGGTTGGTGCTCATGAATAGTTGCTGGGTTGGTGCTTGACAAAGGGGTTTGAAGCTCCTGTGGGTTGGTGCTCACTAATTGTAGCTGATGTTGGTACTCGAAAAAGGGGTATGGTGCTCATGTGGGTTTGTTCTCACAAATATACTTGAGATTGTTCTCCATAGTTTTTCTCACATTGGGTTTCCATGTTATATCTAGTGTCTCTCTCTATCTTGTGTGATGTTTATTGTTTGAGTTTTATTGCATATCTTGAATGTTTGATTAAGTGGAATTTGATAAAGGGAAAGTTTTATAAGATATATAATAAATTGATTCACCCCCCCTCTCAGTATATTCTATGCTTAACAATTGGTATCAGAGCAGGTTCCTTTTAGAAAAGTTTTACAGCTTGAAGGTAGATCGAGAAAGCACGATAGCTGGGTCACAGGAAGGATTTTATACAAATAAGGCACCTTTATTTGATGGGATGAATTATGCTTTTTGGAACATGAGAATGAAGATTTATTTGATGGCCCTTGGATTTGACATATGGAAAACAGTGGTGGAGGAATATGAAGAGCCACAAACATCTACAATTACTCCAGTAGAAAAGAAGGCAAGTGAATGTAATGCTAAAGATTTAAATGCTATTTTATGTGGTTTATGTGAATCTGAATTTGTTAAAGTTATGTAATGTAAATATGCTCATGAAACTTGGGTAAAACTTGAGAATATTTACAAAGGTGATGGAAAGGTTCAGCAAGCTAAGTTGCAAAATTTTAGAAGGCAGTTTGAAAGTTTGAAGATGGAAGAAGAAGATATAGCAAGTTATCTCTTGCGAGTTGATCAGATAGTAAATCAGATTCAAGGTCTTGGAGAAACATTGGAAGAGTTAATAGTGGTGCAAAAGGTTTTGAGATCTCTACCAATGAGATATGATGCAAAGGTTTCGACAATTGAGGAGATGAAGAATTTATCCAAGCTAAAGATGGATGAGCTTCATGGTATTCTCACGACATATGAGATGAAGATAGAAAAAGATAAACCCTCAAAGAGAGAAGCAGCTTTAAAGACATCAAAGAAGGAGAAAGCTAAGATTCAAGAATCAAGTGATAGTTCCATTGATGATGAAGATGACAATGAAGCACTTTTCATTTACAGGCCGAAAAGAGAAATAGGTAAATATCAAGGAAAATTACCTTTTAAATGTTTTAATTATGGAAAAATTGGACATTTTTCAACTAGATGCCCAGATAAGGTTAATGATGGTGAAGAAGAAAAGCCTACATACAAGAAGAATTTCAAAGGCAAATCCAAGAGGGGATTCGAGAAGAAGAGCCTGTATTCTAAGGATCCTAACTCAGTTAAAGATAGTGGAGTCAGCGATTCAAAAGAAGAAAAGATTCTATTAATGGCCATATATGATAATCAAGAAGAAGAAGAGGAAGAAGCTGAAGTAGATATGGAAGGAGAACTCAATTGTGCCCTAGAAGAGTTAAAAGCTATTGAGAAGAAGAATCAAAGATTAAAGTGCCAGATCGAGAAAAATGAACAGGAGTTAAAGGAAATGATTGAAGATCTACAAGCACACTTTGAAGAAGCCAAGAAGAATGAAGAAGATCTCAAAGCACAGTTGCAAATAACAAAAAAAGAATGTCAAGGTATGTTATTGAAATTGCCTCTTTAAAATAAGATATTCAGAAAGCAGTCAATGATAAGGTAGTTAGTGATTCAAAATTTGAGGATAGCACTAACATGATGAATAAGATATTGGAAAGTCAAAAAGCATATTCAGATAAGACAGGGATCAGATATGAAAAGAAAAAAAGCTATGCTGAAGCTCTTACAAAAGAGGAAACAAAAAATGGAGAAGAAAAAAATATAGAGGACATTCCAAACAGAGAAGGCTAGAGAGAACAAAGCTACAAAAGGCAATCAGGTCAGAGATATATAGACAGGTCTTATTTTTATGGCTATTATTTTTATTGTAATGGATATGGTCACAAGAAATTAGAATGTAGAAAAAGAGCTAACAATTTTATAAATAAGGAGAAGGAAAGTCAAGTAGAGTCAAGCAGAAGCCACAACTCTTTTGCTCCTCTATCAAACTTTGATGAAGAGACCATATTGTGATACAAGTGAAACAACTTTAGACACATAGCTTGGTATTGCAAAAGCGTGTTCAAGTCAGTTCCAAAGGATCAGAGTTTTAAAGCTCCATTCATCAAGAAGAAGGATCAGAGTGTCAAAGCTCCATTCATCAAGAAGAAGGTTGAGACATGTTCATGGCAGAAGAAATAACCTGAAGATTCTATGATGGTGTAGACAGCTCTGCATGTGAGAGTTAAAGATCAGCCATGGATAAATTATAGCAGATGTTCGAGGCATATGACAGGTGATAAAAGTAATTTCATTACTCTAAAGAAGATCAATGGTGGTACAGTGAGGTTCGAAGATAAAAACACTGCCAGGATAGTAGGAAAAGGTACTTTAAGTTTGGATTATGGTAGAAACAAGACTAAGAATGTTTTGTATGTAAAAGGTCTTAAGCATAATCTATTGAGTGGTAGTCAAATATGTGATCAAGGATACACATTAAGGTTTCATGCTAAAGGTTGTGAGATTAGAAGAAAAGATTCAAATGAGTTGGTTTCAGATGCTCAAAGGATAGGGAACAATGTATATGTCTTGTCAGATATCTTCTCAAAGGCACGATCAAATGATACATTCAAAGATTAGTGAGAGGAGTTGGGATTAATTTCTATTACTTCCTACCATTGATGTTCAGCATCAAGTTAGGGGGAGCTAAGTGTTAGCTCTAGGTAGGCCCTTTGCCATTGATGTCAAATGGGGAGAATAACAAGTATAGGTACAGGTGCAAAAAATAGGTACAGGTTGCTACAGTAAGGGGGAGTTACTGTATGTTTTCAGATAATAGTATGTGTAGGTGATAGGATGTGGCAGTTTCAAGATTGAGGTTGCCATCAATGACAAAGGGGGAGATTATTGGAAATATTGTCATTGATGTCAAAGGTTTAGCATTATTAGTGATAAAGACCCCATTGCATTTAATGTTGTTTGTAATAAATATATCTTGGCTAATATGAGTTAATATTTATTTAATATTAATGAATATATTTTTAGTTGCATATGAGACAAAAGAAGGGCCCATGGAGAAGTCGAAGAGCCATGGGGTAAAGATAAAAGAAGGATGGGACACATTTTCCCATGAAGAGTCATCTTGGGGAATACCAAGAGTCACCAAGTGAAGACAAAAGAGTAAGGGCATAATTTCTCATGAAGGGACACTTTGAGGAATATGAAAAGTCACTAAAGATAAGGACAAAAGTGGGAAGGATGTTTTTGGTCATGAAGGGCCATCGCATGACTTTTCAAAGGCTTGGACATGAAGGGTCATTCAAGATTGGCACCATTTTCCATGAGGATTGAAGGGTCACAAAGGGGGAAGGCCAAAGGTCATTTGGAATGCTATAAATAAAGGGTTGGGGAGTCATTTGTAATATGGAAGAGAGAGGTTGATTTGATATTGTAATATCTAGCTTAAAAGAGCAATTGTGTGAGATGAATATGATTTATCTAGCTTAGAAGAGCAAAGGTGAGAGAGAGGAAAGAGATGTATTGATCTATCATTTGTTGAGATAGCAACATTGAGAGATAGGTGTGTGGTATACACAAAGGGGTTGGTGCTCCTATGGGTTGGTGCTCGACAAAGGGGTTTGAAGCTCCTGTGGGTTGGTGCTCACAAATTTTAGCTGAGGTTGGTACTCAACAAAGGGGTATGGTTCTCCTGTGGGTTTATTCTCATGAATATACTTGAGATTGTTCTCCTTGGTTTTTCCCACATTGGGTTTCCATGTTATATCTGGTGTCTCTCTCTATCTTGTGTGATGTTTATTGTTTGAGTTTTATTGCATATCCTAAATGTTTTATTAAGTGGAATTTGATAAAGGGAAAGTTTTATAAGATATTTAATATATTGATTCACCCCCCCCCCCTTCTTAGTATATTCCATGCTTAACACTAGATTGAAAACTAGGTATTACTAGTAGATCACTAGCACTTATTGTACTGTTGGTCTAAAATCTGATTTTAGTCCTATAACATCTCAATCGAATTTCATCCACCTCATCCTCATCATTACTGGTCATACTAGCTTGGATATTCAAACATACCTTGTTCAAGAGACCATATTTAATCCTTAGTCTACTTTCACATCAATCCCTTTCATCATCCATCTATTATCATCCATTACCATGAAGTTAGACCTCATTCTCATAGACTAATACATATTTGCCAACAATGATGAGATCATCTTGTGGTTCCTTAAGATGGGTGTCCTACTCCCCAAAGGCATTGATCCCATTCATCTCATTTCACCTTGACTCCAAACCCATTCATTTGAATCCCATTTGAATCCTCCATCTACTAGTCATAACCCATCATTTGTACATTCCTACACTAGCAAAGGGAATCCAATCTTGGTTACCTCATCTACTATCAGTCCATCCACCCAATCATATCAACAACCATCTGATCTAAATTCTAATACTTCCCCATCTAAGTCACAAAGTGAAGTGGGCCCTTATACTCCCCTTCATATGTCCTTAGAGTCCCTTTTCCATTAACTTGTCGCCACCAACATGATGGTTTATCCACCCATATGACATATTTATCCCATCAAGCCTAAGCCATCTAGGTATAAAGATAATCAATATTGTGCATATCATCAAAACTAGGGCATACCATTAATTGATGTCAAAATTTCCAAGATTATGTTCAAGACCTCATCAATCATGGTGACGTATTAATTAAGGGTGAATCAAATGAATCTATATCCCTGGGTGAACAAGAAAAGGAATGCCAAGATTCTATTCTCGATTATGATCAAGCCCTTCATTTTTTAAGCCAAGGTCAAGATACCAAATCCATCTCCCATGATCCCCCCATCCTTGATAAATCCTCCATGTCCCCTAGTTTCTTCCATGGGCATATCTTTGTCAAACCCATTATTCGTCCACCATCTCCCCTTTATCCACCATATGAAAAACCCCATGATGAGAGGTCAATCATGGACAATCACTCATCAACTCATAATATTACATCTTGTACATCAGATCTAACACAAATCTTATCTGCATCAACATCATGTCAAAATCCAATATTTAAATTGGATTCCTCATCATAAATGTTATCCATCATTGATATTACAATAAATGTTGATAATGCCTATATTATTTAGGATACCTGTAATCTAGATACCTCCAATACATCACCAGGTATACCTTTGGATCCTAGTTTTAATGATGAAGTCATAACAAAGTTCTTACAAGTTTTATCTATCAAAGATATTTAGAGTGAATCTAATATTAATTTGTATGCATATACTACAACTAGTCCTAATGATCCTTTTGCTGATTTTGAGGTAGTTTTCTTCAATGTTAAAATCAGGTCTCATAAGAATCCTTATGGATACCATACGACCCCATCACCATACATTAAACTCATCATACCATCTCCTCCACCTTCATCCATAATAGGCCCCTTTCTACTTGTCAATGATCATTTAATTAACTACCTTCATAAGGATGAACAAGAACATACACCATTGGACTCTTGATAAAGATATATAATATGTGCCATAAATCCAAAGGTCTAAGACCATATTCCAAAAGACATAAATCTTGATCAAATCTTATTTTATCCCATAAGTCAAAATCAAGTGAATTCAAATCATCAACATAATCAAAAAGTATCTTCCCTTAGTAAATCCCAAAATCCATCACTAAGGGACTATCAAAGTCAAATTAATAATCATATATCAAGTTATAAACCAAACTCCCCTCATGAAGCAAAAAATTAGGTACCAGTGGGTAGTCAAAATCTTATCTATTCAAAAGATCAAAATAATGTTAAAATCACTATCATTATGGCTAATCATCCATCAAACAATCAGATCAAAGGTGAATGACAAAGTCAAATAATCTTGGATCTCCTGCAGTCCTTTGTCAATTAGCACCAATCAAATGAAGAATGTCTAATGATGTGTGTGATTGCTAGTCCTAATCCCCAATTACCCATTACACCTTATTATCATGAACCCATAATCTCATCAAATCCTACCATCCATTATAGTCCATTACTCCCCTATCAAGATCTTGATCTAATCCAATCCATATATCACATCACCTCCTTGGGCAACATTATCTCTTATAGGGGTGGAAAAGACACCTGGTCTAGATATCTAGATGGGTCACTCTAAAGAATCACTAAAGGTCCTAAGGATATTAATACATCTAGTGGAGATAACATGGTCCTAACATCACACAACTTTAGAGTAGGTTTTGGCTAAAAAATTTAGCTAGTGTCAAAATTCCTACATCTCGTACCCATATCAAATAAATCTAGATGCCCAAAAGTAAAAATAAAATAAAATAATAATAATAATAATAATAATAATAATAATAATAATAATAATAATAATAATAATAATAATAATAATAATAATGAATTCACATAAAAATATCAATCAATAAGGTACATGAGGACTTGACCTTTTTGATAGATTTTTTAGTGAGAGAGCGATGGATGAAAGAGAAGAGGGTGCAACAGGGCAGGGCGCGGTAGGGAAGAGCATAGGTCACAGCTACAGGGAGGTGCTGGGACTACAACAGACATCCCAAGGAGTGATGAGCATTGGAAAGGCTCCATTTTTGTAGAGTTTAGGTCCTTTTGCTGCTATAGAGCATCTTGGTATGCGCATAACCAAAGTCAACAGCTGCCTGGAAAGATGAAAGGAGAGGCCCAAGCTAGTTATACCAATGGACATGATTGTTGAAGACATAGAATACTATTCAAATCACTCCCTATACTACAAGTTTTTGGGGCTTAGGACTTCACTCTAGTTCTTAAAAGCGTTGGCTCAGAGGACGTGGGCATCAAAAGGAGAAATGGATATTATGTTGCTGGCTAATAGCTATTTCATGGTCACTTTCACCTGTATAACTGACTGTAACAGAGTTTTTACTAGAGGCCCTTACTTTCATAACCAAGTTGGACTATTTATCAAGTTGTGGCATGCCGATTTTATACCTTCAGAGGAATTACCAAACCATGTCTCGGTGTGGGTGTGTTTACCTCAATTTTTAGTGGAATGCTGTCATGCAGACACTCTAAAATTGCTTGCATCCCTATTGGGAAGGCTATTCGGCTCTTCAATGTCACTCCTGGAGAAAAAGGTAATGACTTATTCCCACATTTGTGTTGAAATTGATCTTAGTAAGCCAATACCAGATGTGATTGAAATGAGTGCGGGACCTTTTTCTTGGGTACAATTGCTGGATTATGAAACTCTTCATTTCCACTGTCATCTTTGTCATGCTTATGGACATTTGCAGTGATGGTGTCCCACTTTGAAATCCACTAAACCTCAACCTGCTCAACCTACTCACATTCCTTTTGAAACTAACAAAGAAAAGAGCCCGATTTCAGGTGAGGCACTTGAAGCTGATGGTTTTATGCTGGTTAAAGGCCACTATAGAAATAGAAGCCAAAAATGGTCCTTGAAGGAAAGATAACTAGATGATTCAGTTAATAGATTTGAAATACTGGATGACCTTAATCAATAGGAGGTGAATCTAAGGTTGATGATTTTAGATTAGGGGATTGAGGGACCAACTCAGGAGACCAATGCTTCAGGTGCTTTAATTGAAACACAGGATGCTAGAGATTATCATATGGATATGGACCAACAGATGATGATTTCAAAAGGAATGACTTCCTCAGTAGTTCCCCTTAAAGAAGATCAAAAATTTCCCCTCACGGGGAGAATTGGGGACTCAAGGGAAACAAGAAGCAGTAAATCTTCTCCTCATTTGGGACTTTTAAAAAAAGACCTTAAGAAGGGAGGGGGGAGAAATCTGGCAAGCCTGACAGAAAGAAGACCTAGAAAAGATCAAGCTAGTGGTAGAGACTTTGGTGGAGTCGAGGTCAGTAAAGACTCTAGATGCTCACTTTTTGAACCCTCTAAAATGATTTTACTATCTTGGAATGTAAGGGGTTTAAACAATAGCTCCAGACAAAATGAAGTTCATAACCTGATTAAAAGTCATAGGCTAGATGTCCTTTTTTTGCAGGAGATGAAGCTTTCAGTTAAAGATATGTTTAGATTAGCACCCAAGTTGTGGAGGTAAGGAGAATGTTAATGCATTGGTGCTATTGGATACTTAGGAGGACTAGCTTGTCTGTGGAACCCACAAAATATTGGTCTCATAGGCTGGCTGTCTTCTAAGTTTTCCATGACTATGATTGCTTCTAGGTTTGAGATGGGGGAAGTCATTCTCTTCTCCAATATCTATGCCCCTAACGATTGGTGGGGTAAAAATTCCTTATGGGGCCACATAATTTTTATCCATAGCTTAGCCCCCTTCCACCCTTGGATTATGGTAGGTGATTTTAATGCTATTCTCAATTTGACTAAAAAGCATGGTGGCACGTCAAGGTTAGACCCATCTACTTTGCTAATGCATAATACATTAAAGTTTTGAACTTAGTTGATATCAGGCCCAATAATGGTCAGTTTACCTAGAACAATCGTAGGAGTAGGAAACATTGCATAGCTGAGAGACTCGACCATTTTTTGGTTTTTGGTTTTTGGATTGGAGGTATGTGGTCTTATGGGATCTAAAATTTTAGACTGGAGAGGATCAGACCATTGGCCTATCAAGATTAATAGTGTTTCACAGTATCACCCTCGCTCTCCTTCCTTCAAATTCTAACTCATGTGGCTATGAGATCAATCTCTACATGAGTGTGTGGCCAATTGGTGGCACTAGGGTAGGCTTACCCATGGTACGGTGATGTATATTTTTTCCAAAACACTGCAATATGTGAAGTACAAGCTCAAGAGGTGGAATCACCAATGCTTTGGGAATATTTTTCATGCTAAGGTTGCTACACAGACCAAGCTTGATGGTATTATGAGAATAATAAGGGAGGAAGGACTAACTTAAGACTTACTTCAAGATGAAACACAAGCTGTGAAAGACCTAGAGGAATGCGAGCTATGAGAGGAAATTTTTTGGAAGTAGAAAGCTCAGATTGAATGGCTCCAGGAAGGGGATAGAAATACATCCTTTTTCTTTAATTCATCCAAATCCAGGAGACATGGCAATTCTATTTTGGCCTTGGTCAATTAAAGAGGTGAGCGGCTTAACTCTTTTCTGGCAATTTCAGAGGAGGTGGTGTAGTACTTCTCTACTCTTTTCAGGGAAGATGATAATGGGGAATTACTGGAAGAAGCTCAATTTCTCTTCTATATTTTGTCGTTGGTGACGTGTGAAATGAATGAGAATTTAATGAAGGAAATCACACTTGGAGAGCTTGAGGAAACCATTATTTAGATGAAAAAAGGGAAAGCGACTGGACCTGATAGCTTCCCAACTGAATTCTACCAAGATTTCTGGGACATTATCAAACTTGACCTTTTAGCTGTTGTCCAAGAATCCCAGTAGAAAAAGCAAATGCTTAAGGCTACAAATGCAACCTACCTTTCCCTCATACCCAAATGTGAAGGAGCTGATAGACTAAGTCAATTTTGCCCTATATCCATTTACAATGTTGTTTATAAAATTATATCTAAAATTATTGATTATAGGTTAAAAAGAGGGCTAAGTGCTGTGATCTCTGAAGAGCAGAGTGGTTTTGTGGAAGGAAGGCAAATTCTGGATGATATTGTTATTGCTATTGAGTCCATTCAATCCATGGCCAACTCAAAAGATAAGGTGATGTTCATTAAGTTAGATATGGCCAAGGCCTTTGATAGGGTCAGATGGTCATTCCTGTGAAAGGTTCTCAGTTCTTTTGGTTTTGTGGATGAATGGACTCAATGGGTCATGAGTTGCATTTCCTTGATTTCCTTCTCAGTGCTTATCAATGGAGAACATTTGGAGCTATTTGATGCTTCAAGGGGGCTGTGACGATGTGATCCTTTGTCTCTGTACCTCTTTATTCTCCTTACTAAAGGTTTGGGGAGGTTGATCAGTAGGAACATAGAGGATGGACATATCCAAGGATGGCAATGGGGAGGTGAATTGCTAGCACAGTCTCACCTATAGTTTGCTGATGACACTACCTTGATGGGCAAGGCCACAATGAGTGAAGTAGCTAATTTACGTAAGGTGTTGGATGTTTATCTAATGGCCTTAGGACAAATGGTCAATGAAGATAATTCATCTATCTTCTTCTTCAACACTCTGAGGCCCATTCAATAGCAGATTTTGAGGACTCTACATTTTCAAATTGGGACTCCCCCTTTGACTTACTTGGGTATCCCTATCTCTACTAGTAGTACATCTAAAGAATCTTGGCAGATTATTTTGGATAAATTTTGGGTGAAAGTGAATCATTAGACTCACAGGTGGTTATCCTTTGCTGGCTAGGTTCAACTTATCCAATTTGTGGTGTAGGCTTTTCCCATTTACAGATGTATGCTCCAGGTTACCCTGATGGGAATTGTTAAGGAGTTTGATGCGGTTACCAGGCAATTCTTATGGGCTGGTACTTTGAATTCCACTAAATGGATCCTTATTAGATGGGAGATTGTCTACAGCCCCAAATAATATGGGGGGCTCAATCTGAGGTAGACGAGCTTAAATGGTATTGCTTTGGTGGCTAAAATTTATTGGTGTTGGTACATAAAACAAAACAAGGCTTGGGCCAGAATTATCTCACAAAAGTACTACTCTAGAACCATTCAGAGGGATATTCCTTGTTATCCTCTTATTTGGAAATGTTCGGCGATATGGGGTACTCTCAAAAAAGGGGCTACTCTCATTAAGGAAGGCTTATTCTAGATTTGTAAGCAGGGATCTAAGGCTCTCTTTTCAACTGACTCTTGGGATGGCTATCCTCCCATCATTTCTCAATTCCCAAATTTGTTGAACCTTTATCAGAGATTCCTTGAAGCTGGTTGGTCTCAGGTGAGTGACTTCAAAGCTTACACTTCATGAGGATAGTTGGAGGTAGCAAGCTGGAAAGCTCCCAAAAATTGGCTAGTTAATGGGACATAGGAGGAGAATGAGGAGCTATTGAGCATCCTCTCCAGGTGTCACTATAGTTCCCTTTAGGAGGAAGATGAGCTCGCTTCGTCTCCCAATCCCAAGGGAGCTTACACTGTTGCCTCTGGATACCAGGCTTTACTTCTTCAAAGATTGGGTAGGGGGAAGTGCATTGGTGGAGATAGGTCTGGAATAAATTTTCATGGCCAAAATGCAACTATTTTGTTTGGATGCTGGCTTGGAATAGGTGCTTGACCTAGGACAATCTCTAAAAGAGAGGCTTCCAAGGTCTTTCAGTATGTGTTATATGTGGAGTGGCTGAGGAGGATTCAACACACCTATTTTTTCAATGTTATTTTGCCTTACAACTCTGGCACTATTGGTGGGATGTTTGGCAGTGCCCATGTTTTTATGCTCTAACTGTGGTCGACTTCTAGAATGGCATGGGAGAATCACCCTCAAGGATGCCTTTCCTGTAAGATGCATGGTTAGGGAAGCCCATTTTTATGCTATGGTAGATCTAGCTTGAGAGAAATAGGTAGATTTTATAGGGGGTGAGGGTCATGGTGCAACAAGTATGGAAAAAAGTCATGGGGATGATCTAGGAGACTATCTAAGTAAAGAGTGTGATCTACCTTCCTTTGACCAAACATGACGCTCAAGTGGTGGCGTGACTTGGATTATAGTAACTAACTAGTAATTTAGCATGTGTCAAGAGGAGTAGGCAGGTCAAGGAGAAGATTTTAAGGATCAGTCAGTGGTAGCGCCCTCCCAGTGGGATTCTCAAGATCAATACGGATGGTTCCTCTAGGGGTAATTTGGGGCCCGTGGGTAATGGAGGGATAGGAAGAGATTTTGAAGGTACGGTGGTTTTTATTTTTGTGGTACTTGAGGGGCTACAAACCATCAACAATGGAAGCCTAGTCCATTCTTTATGCCCTTGAGAAGGCCCAGGCTTTAGGTTGGCATATGATTATGTGTGAATCAGACTCTCAAGTCTTAATTAACCTTCTAATTAAGAGGAAAGTGTTGGATGTCAATGGGAAATTATCTCTGATTGTGCAATAGATTTTGAAGGTTTGCTCGCTCATGGATAGTGTAACATTTGCTCACATTTTGTGTGAATGGAACAGGGTAGTGGATTGTTTCACTAAATGGGCATCTAAGCATTTGGATGGTGGTAATACTGAGGATTGGGGGTTTCTCTCCCTGATGCTTCATTTTGATTTGGAAAGAATTTTGGAGGTAGATAGGGAGGTTCATAATATTGTTTAGTTGCGCATGTGCCTAGTCTTTATATTTTTGTTGTTTTCTTCTGGGGGTTTATGCCCCTCGTTCTTCTTGTAATACTCTTCTTTACTTCTTAATATTATTTTTACCCCTTTTTATTAAATAATAATAATAATAATAATAATAATAATAATAATAATAATAATAATAATAATAATAATCATAATCATTCTTCCAATGGTGAAAACAATTCTTTTGGCACCTTGGTCAAGTACCATGATGAAAATTGGTTTTTGGCATCATGGTAAAATTGTTCACATTGTACCTCAAAACTTGGGGGAAAAATCCATCCATTTCACATCCCTTTTCAATCTTTGCCATCATATCTTGCATCCTATACTTGGCCTTCATAAGGAAGTGAAAGGTGTCTTGAGAAATGTTCTAGAATCATCTTGGCATATCATTTAATGGACACTCAGACATCTAATTATCTGGTTCCTTCATGATGTGGTAATTGACAATCCTTAGTCCATTCCTCCTTAGTCCTCATCTACTTTTTAACATCACCCCCATTACTTTGTCATCCCATTCATCATTCTAACCATCCTCATCCTGGTTGCTAGGCTTGGCATTCCCTTTGCTAGTAACCCCATTTATATAGTGTACATACATATCCCAAAAATACCTAAAAATTGAAATATGTCAAAAACCCTAAAAATAATTAAACTTGAAAAAGTCAAAAATAGTTCATTGTGTCTTGTCTTATACATAATTCCTTAGTCACATCCATTCTCCATGCTATTTATCTTTCATAACATTTGTTATCCATCTCATATTTTCCCATCTTTGAATACAACATTTAGTCTTGAAACCAAATCCTAGTGGTTACCCATCCTTATCTTCACCATCATCCATTTTGACTAGGTATTATCAACATACACAAGTTTGTCAAAGAATTTAGCCTAACACCCATCACTTCTTTATCATTGCCTCTTCATGTCTAGAAACTAACCAGTTACTATTTTTCTAGAATGGAAGGTATTTGATCCCATCATATCCTAATCTTCTTGCTATATTAGAATATTAAAAGGTTTTATATTTTGGTAATCCTTTGTCATCCTAATCTTCACATCCCTCTCAATTTAAGATCACCACATCCCACTTTGACCACTTTTAGGTTCGATTTCTAGTTTAAACTAGTATCAAAAACCTCATCCCCAATCATCACACCTCATCATTTTTACACCCTCTTTATCCAAGTCCTAATCCTAATCATGATCATTCTATCTAAATCCAAGTCTATCCTAATTCCAAAATCACATCATGATCATTATATTCGATCCCATCACCTAATTACTCATCACATCATTAGATAAGACATGATGACATTGCATATAGATACTTGTGTGAGTTACATGTCTATTCTATTTGACTTATTTGATTGTCTTTTATCATGTATATGTCTTGTTTATCTTATGTTTTTTTATCATCGTGTCTCTTTTTTTCTATTGGTCAATGAACAAGGATGATATGAGGACACTATAGCTACAATAATTCTTTTAAGTTCCCTTAATGATGCAGAGTTTGCTATTTGCCCATGCATTTTGGCATAATGTCCTCTTGATCATACTTATATCATGGGGAATACTATCAAGTGCCATATTTATTATATTTCTTAGACTATTATGAGCTTTATGATATCTATGATGGATTGATCATTTAATAATATTTATCTCATCCTCAATTCCATCATCCCAACCCATTTATCTAATATCCAAACAAGACTTTATCCATCATCTCTCTAGTCCTTAACATCCAACATCTCATCTTCAAAATCATTTATATTCATCTAAGTCCCATCCTTTATATAATGACTAATATATCTCCCCTCTATCATCATCATCCTCTTATCTCTCTCATCTATTATCATTTGGTTAGAATTACATCGGCTTGAGGTCTTTTCAGACTCTGTAGGCAACACTTGGCCATGTTTCAATGCCTATGGATAGCTCGAGCACTATCTCTCTCATCCATCCTCATCCCCCAATATTACATCAGTTAGATCCATGAGCTATACTATTAATATATTGATCAATCACCATCATCACAATCATCTCCCTAATATTTTCATCAATCACCTACACCTATTGATTGGGCCTGACAAAAATCCCAACATCCATCTTTTATCATAACAATCTTTTATTGGTCAATCTATCATCTATTATTCCCTTGCCTATTTACTTATTAGGGGTATCTTCTCTACTAATAATATTATGGCTCATGGATCTGATGCAATTCCACCCAATTTTTCTCCTTTTGGTCACTCTATCCTATCATATCTTCGATCCCATACTCATCATCATAATTGATCAATTTTAGCTTTGAGCTACACCCATCATTAATTTTATCAAATCATCATCTTATTCTAGCCTATAGCTCTCCCTTGAATGCATATTTTATTTGGATATGTCTAAATCTTGTGGCCTTTTTAATCCTATCATCATCATGTTATGATTGATTCCCCCTTAGGATGTGTAGACAATCGTGACAATAGTCATCTCTACTCCTTGTGCATAGATATTTACCAATGGCCTCATCAATCTATAGTTCATTTATCAAAGTTGAATTCATATTCTATCTCACATTTGGTATCCCATCTCCTCATCTATCTATCACATCCCACCCCTTGCTTCCTCTTTCAAGTGGCCATCCATCTCATTCTTCCCTGCATGTCCCCTCGAGGGGGCATCATATCCACTAACATTCATCCATAAAATAGTTTTTTTTGAAATACAATTAATCCTTCCACTTCACTCCACTTGTAATGCCCTTTTAAGGAGGGGCACAATGTATGCACCTAAATACACTTGTTTCCTTTATCTTCACTAATATTCCTATTAGTCAACACCAATTTCATTTATCCTATATAATTTAATTTATCCCCTTTTATCTAATATATCCCCCATTAATATTTCATTCATTCACTAACTATACTCTAATCCCACTTCTTCATTAATTCTCCTAAATCCATATTATCCCATCCTAATCCCAATTATCTATTATTTGGGAATTTTAAATTCCCATGACCCACCTACCCATCTACTAAACCTATTCCCAGACTCTCCTACCCCCTAGTCCCTAATCACCCACCTAATACCTATTTAATCCCATATCTAAGCATAATTAATCCCTAAGAGGATTCTAGAATTCTAGAATTCTAGAATCCTATCTATTCTCACCCTTCCTCTCTATAAGCCTCTAAATCTAAAGGCTTCCAAGGAATTTTAAATTCCTTGGATAAACCTCCAACCTAAATCTCCACAAGCCAACTTTGAATTTCAACCATTGATCCTTCCCTCCAAATTCTATATAAATATTCTACTCCTCTATGGCCAAACATATAATAAATCCATAACATCTCTATGCAAAATCTAATACATGAATTCCTAATCCATTATCAAGCAATCACAACGTCAAAATTTTGAGTCCATAGTAATCAACCATTTGCTTAAACATCTTAGGAGGTTAGTTGAAATAAGGGATTTAGGAAGATCTATCTTGTAATTATAATTTGTTTCCATAATCCTTACTAATAGGTAGTTTGATGTTTTGAGTTCAAATTGCATGTTTGTGGGTAATTTAATCAAATAGATGAAAAATTTCCTACTATATTTGTTGCACCATAGCATCTGTTGTAGTCTTGATTTGTTGTGCACATCTTTGTCCTATTTTGTTTTGGCATCCTCCTATACTTTCCTATTAAGCGCATCCTCCACAACTTTTTTTTAACTTGTTCCTCTTCCTGTAGCTTATGTTCACATTCTTCTTCCTTCTTAAGGTCCTCAAGGGAAAAATCCTTTTCTTGGTCAGCCCTAACTTGTCCCTGTGCTGCTAGGTCAGCCTATGCCTTAGATGCACTTGCTTGTTGTTCCTAAACTTGAGCTTGTATTTTGCATAGAGATTCATCTTATTCTTCTTTATTTCTTCTTCTTCTTTGTACTTTCCTCAACTTATTGTTGTGCGAGAGTGGAATATTCCATAGAATTTTTTGCTTGCAACACTACATCCTATTACTACTTATCTTCTTATGCCTTGGCCTTGGTAGTGAGTGCAACCTCTTTATTATTTTTATCTTCATCCATATTCTTATTATGTGCCTCTTGTGACTATTTTCATACATCATTATCTTGTTATGCCTTCTTTTCCATCTTGAGAGCCTTTTATTGGTAAACCTCTACATCTTGGGACTTTTGCATGGCCTCAACTTCTTCAGTTGATGAATTACTTGTTGAGCTTGATGTTGTTGGGCATGCTCCTTCTAGCATTTATTTTCATCTTGTCTAACTCATCATTTTATTATGCGATCTAATTCTTCCCATGAAGCTTGTTTTTATTCATATGTAGGTTATTTTGGTGTGTTTTATTTTCCCTCTATGGCTTATTGTGAAGGTGGAAAATCACTTGGTTGTACCATGTAGCAAGAGACATGTGATTTATTGTGCCCTAAAATAACCAACATGTATTTAGGTGGTGGTGAAGTTGAAGATGGAGAAGGATGCACTCTTGCACCATGGTTGTCTTACCAAATGTGCATTATTTAAGGGTAGGATAAATGCTATCCTCTCACCAAGTTTTGGGTTTGTGCACTAGAGACTCCTATGGACTATTTGGTAGTGGTGAAAAAATGTCAATGGTTGTGAAAATGGTTAAAGGTTACTGATAGAAGAGGTTAAACCTTCACTACATTTACTTAGCTTCTTCATGCACATTGTCAACCAAAATATACATAGAGTATGGTGGTAGTTCCACCCAAAGACTTGGAGGAATCTTCTTGCACACTTGGACCATGCACACTACCTTTCAAAATAATAACTCCTCCTCACTATCATAGAAATCTCCTATCATATCTATGACCCCTATTAAACCTCTTACTCATCCATTCCCATCTAAGGTAGGTCACAAGAGCTTGTGATCTAGGGTACTTTAGGGTCATCTAGCCAGGTTATGATGCTCCTTGTATTATGATTCAGTGGAGAAGATGGTGGTTGTTACCCAATGGAGAGCTTATACTTTAATTTCTATTGATTCAAGATTGTGGATTTTGGTTGTTACTATACTGAAGGGACTACTTCATCAGGTGGTATGGATTGGAGTGGTGTCACATGCTTGGATGCATAAGATTTTTGCTTGATGACTTCAACCTGCACCATGACCATGGTAATAAAAAATGGTAGGGGTCTAAATGGAGACCTTAGCATCTCATGAATGTGTATGAACACACCTTTTGGGAGTAATATGATAATAATATATTATCCTAAGTATTACATGACATTTGGTGGTACCCAAAGATGTGTGATGATTAGCTCTAAACACTCCTCCCATCATGTTTTTAATTTACAAACATGCATTTGAGTATCATGCTCAAGCATCCATATTAGGTTATAGAATTGCTACACAAGATAATATTTGATGTTGGGGTGCACCTCTCCTTTAGGGGAGTTTTATTTGGTGAAACACAATAAAAAGATGAGAAATTGGTATTAGAAAGTCTACTTGGAAGTCATGAAACACTTATCGATGTTTTCAAGTAGTTCTTGTACAAAGTATTTAGGATAATTCAAATAATAATTATGGTGGATCATGTGATGTGCAATTTCCACCACCCCTTTAGGAATTTTATTTTTAGACTTGATGGTCTTCTAGAATCTCTATGTGATGCACTCCACTAGGATGCACATTTGTTTGTCTTGAATTTCTTTAATTGGGATTCTTATAGACCCCCAAACATATAAATATTTGAACTTCTAAAGGATAAGAGGCATTATTGTATTGTATGGAGTAAGAGAATAACCTCGCATAGGCATGTCTAAATATCAAGCCACTGCATCAGTGTTGATGACTATAGTGGTGTCAGGGCCTATGTAAATACTACCATCATTATAGTGGTTGAGTAAGATTTGTAAAATCTCCCTAAAATAACTAGAGGTAGACATGTAAAGTAGGTTCTTAATGTCTATGTTGTGGAATCGATGTGTGACTGCAAGAGCTAGTGGTTGCATATAATCAATGGGATCTATTCAAAATAGTTTCTATTCTACTATTCAGAGGTAATAAAATGGATTTGGATCCATGAATTTTGTTTGACAAAATGTAAGGTCAATGCCTATTGATTCATTTTGAGCATCTATCAACTTCTTTATGAGCTACAAATGATTCATGATTTTTGAATAATGGAATTAATTTTTTTTTCTTTTTGTATAGTATAAATTAGCTCAAATATTGAAACTTTATCTCATGAAAATATTTATGAAAATGAAATACAGACTTGGTTCAAAACCTTATGCCTTTATAGATCTCATGGCTATTGGTTTTTGGGTAAATTTCATGATAAACTATCCCTTCGATATCAATATTAATGTTGATGTGGAAAATCTTATTTGATTTGGAAATTAAGGTAGTTAGTCATTGGTACATGCATTGAGATACGCCATTATGTTATTTGATGTCTATACTAGAGTATGAATGGATAATGTTAACCAAATACTGATTTGATGAGTATTATATCAATTAAACCTTGGATCTGGTATTAACTATTTGGGGATGACCAAAATATGTCTAAGATATTAGCTAATTTGATGTGACCATACATTTATTAGATTTAATTACTTTATTTTTTCCTAATGCCATCAATAATGGCCTACCTTAATTATTTTGTGCATAGTTGGTGCATGTTATATTTGTTATCCTAGTTCCAAAAATTGACTGAAGAGATCATCTACAAAAACACATACACAAAAAAGAAACACATAATAAAACATATGGAAATAGAGAAACCTAATCTACATAATAATACTTAACACCCACTCAATAGAAATAGATAAATTAAGACTATTGGTAGTAGGGATTAAGCCTACAATAATTCACATGCCTTGCCACAATGGTTCCCTATAGATCTCTTAAAACAATAGTTCCTTGCTGAGATATTTAGTGTATAATGTAAGACCCTTTCCATCCAATCTATAATTTACCTGGGAATGCCCAGAAGTAACTATCATATAACAACACTAGTTGATCTTTGTGAAATTACTTATGACAAATAATCCTATCATGCCATGCTTTTTGATTCTGCTTATGAACTTCTTACATCCAAGATGATCTATATTGATACTCATCCATCTTATATGAACCTATTTTTGAGAGACTTATGATATCCTAGTCTCATAACCATTATAATGCACGGTACCAAGTATTCCATTGTCATAACTACTTCAAGCCCATAGACCAATTGAAATTGATTAAATCATGTAGCCCTCTTATAGTGCATATGATAGGCCCAAAGAATCATAAGAAGGTGATCTTATCAATCATCCCTCTTGACATCATAGATCTTTGTCAACATCTTACCCAACACTTTATTAGCAGCCACATCTTGGCTATTAATTTGTATATGATACACATTACTTTTATGATGGGAAATCATGAATTATTTAGTAAGAGATTTGATGGTATTATTTAGGAAGTGTGTCCTTCGATCCCTGATGAGATCTATGGGGCATCCAAACATTATAATAATATTCTCATAACGGAATTTTTTTTCATCCTTCAAACCAAGATGGGTGTCATAATAACTTTAACCCATTTGGTAAAGTAATTTATCACAGTGATAATGTATCATATTTTGATGTGTTTAATCGAGGGACTGATAGGCCCTAAAAAATTGATTCCCTATTATTTAAAATGTTGTTTAAACAAAGGTTACAAAGGAATTTCATCCTTATAGAGTGGCTTATCCATACATTGACATACATCATAATGTTATGCTACTCTATATGCATCCTAAAAAAGGTTCGATCATCATAACCCACTCTATAACAATTTTCTTGTAGTAGCTTCTTTGGAAAAATGACCTCCTACTATTCCCTAGTGTGCCTCCTATAAGAGATATGGCCATTTATGTTCTAGAATTACCCTTTAAAGCACATCATCCTTTCATCAAATGATACAAGAGCCCATTTATAATAGTATATATCAAATCTCTAGTGACAAATTACTTCTTGTCTCTTTCTTAGTAGTGCATAGGGAATACTCATTATTCTAAGAAACTAATAGTTGCTTCAAAAATTTTGAGGATCACAAAAATTAAAAATAGATGAGTATTAGGAGAATATTCTTGTAGTTTTCTTAGTTCTTCCCAATTTGTGATGTGATTGAGATGATCTGGCCCCACATTTTCTCTTCTTGGCTTGACATTAATGCAAAACTGGAATTCATAACATCAACCATCTTAAAATGTATCTTCCAATCATAGGCTTATTGACTAGGTAGCATAGAGATTAATGATCTATGAAAAATTTAAATGGTGTCACAAGAAGATAATCTCATAATTTCTATAGTGCGAACACTATAGCTAGTATTTCCCTTTCCATTTTCATGTAATTATTTTTGGCCAATTTTGGCCCACATATAAAGCTTTGAAAAGCTAAGCAAAGTTCTTATGGAAAGAGGGTCTCAATGGTGTCTAAATAGTTCAAGGTCTGGGATAAGTTTGAACAAGCTTCAAAATTCCATTTCTAACTTTCAAAGATCAAGTAATCAGCTACTAGAACAAGTCCATAATAGCATATAAGACTAAAATCTAAGTTTATACTTGGGAAATATTTCAAAGTTTATTTGGCTAAGTGCTAGGATTTATTTTACAGATTTTATTTTGGGTATTTAGCTAAGTGTTGGAATTATTTTAGACAAATTCTCTGAAGGAAAAGTTATGAAGATGGAATTATTTTAGAGAAAATGCCTTAACAATTTTTTTGAAGACTTATTTCTTCTGGGAAAAGTGTCTATGCAAAAACCCTGAAGGATCATTCTTTGACAAAGTGGACCAAATAAGAAGCCCAAAGAGTATTTTTCAAGAAAAGTGTCCTATAAGATTTTATCGAAGGGTTATTTATTTGGAAAAGTGGTCTAAAATAAAGAGTCCAAACTAATTGTATGTTTTGGAGAAATGCAAAGTTCAATTTTTTTAGGGAAATTATTTTAGACATTTTGTTCAAGATGATTGTCCAGATAAAGGTCTGAAGCAAAATTCTTTTGGAGAAAATGGCCAAAGCAAAAGAGTCACATGCCCAAAATCAACATCCAAAGTAAATAGTTTGAGGACTTTGTGATCCAAAAGAAGATTTATGGTCATGTGAATGTCAAATTTGAGTCCCCTAAAAATAAATATTTGCATTTGAAAATCATTTAAGGGTTCCCAACTTAGTGTGAAGGTGACAAGTGACATGATCTAAGATCATAGATCCAATAGTGTGCAAGAAAGCTAATCCAATGACATGAGTGCAAGCTGAGGTCAAGAGAAAAAAAGACTCCTCTAAAATCCCATCAAAGTGACATATGACATTCTTATGGTACCACTCCAAGACCAACCATGAAGCACCACATGCCAAAGGGAAGCAAGATATAAATAAGGATGTTCGAGGTGTTGTAAGAATGATTAAATGTATAAGTGGATACTTGACATTAGAGCTTGAATATATGCCACCCTATGATCTTATCAGGTAAATCTTCCCCCTGCCCCCCCTATGCTCATGTAAGGTTCCTTCCATGATCTTTAGACCTGAGTTTTTTAAAAAACTTCAAGAAACATGGTTGTGGCACCACAAAGGAATTAAAATTTGTACCTATCACCCCAAGTGGAACATTAATTATAAAAGTAGGATTTTTCTCTATAAAATCTTGGATTTCCATTGTAAAAGGGTCAACACATTTTTAGTAGCCTCATGCTATTGAAATTTTCCCTCCATGAGCACTTGTATTGACTAAATCTTACAGATTAATGAGAATTGAGTTCACCTCTTTCTATTCTTCTAATGTTTTGTTGTTATTTGTGTTTGGTTATGGGTTATGTCTTCCCCTTTCATTGTCATCCATTCCCTACACTTCCACATTGAACTTGAAACTCACTTGTAGGTTGCATCTTGTATATAGTAAATTTTGTTTTAATGTTGTTTGTGGACTATTTATCATCCCTCTTAGTGTTGCATTGCATTCCTACACCTCTATGCAAAACACTTATGCATTTAGAGTGACTTGATAGAAAATATGTGATATTGTCTTGATCTTGACAGTTTGTATTATTTTATGGTAGTAGGAGTGCTTGTTCTATTCTAGGTGCATCACCTTTTTAAGATCCTAGGTTTAAACTAGATGTCAGTTTACACTATTCTTTAGGCCAATGTGCAGTCCCATGTGAGCTTAGAATAAAAGGAATATGACATACTCTTAAGGTTCATTAAGGAGTGTAAGGGTCTTATGCCTTGGGGATGTTCATCATTATGGAAAGATAATTAATGCTCTCATGCATGTGTAGCTAAAAACTCCTTTTCATCTCATAACATCTATGGGTGCATGTTAAATGATAATAGTTTATAGCACATTTGGTGGGACCATTTCAGAAAAGCTATGGAATTGGTGCTATCTTTAGATAATAAGTGTGGTAGACACTCAGTGAGATCAAGTTGACCTCAAACATATCTGGTCCTTAAAGATCAACCCCTTATTTAATATTATGGTAATTTCTAGTTCATTGAGAGCACCATCTATAGGAAGGAGAGTAAGAGTATCTTTGTCCCCTATCAGAAGGTGTATGGGCCAATATTCACCAAGATCATAGTCTACCCTTTATTTAGAAGGTTCTATTCTAGGTGAGGTTTATTTCCCATTACATTCACAATGATACCAATGAATCAGGTGTTTGTGACCTTTAATGGAGGTAGTCCATTGGTTCTCATGTAGTATGATGACATTCAGTGGCAACCCTCAGAGGTTTGTCATATTTTATGGGAAAGAATTCAACCTCTCTTGTGGAGCATATTCAAGTTATTGTAAATTTATGATTAATATACCATGTGACTCAAGCTAGTGTCTTAGTCAAACTACTTGTTTCCTCAAAAAAAATCCCTTTAGTGGTACCAGGGCTTAAGACCAAATTATATTCATTGGGATGAACTCAATGGAGAATTATGTAAGTTGATTGAGTATTAAAGTGATCACTTATCCCTGATAGAGTCTAAAGTGAGCCCTGCATGAGATATGGTCAATTTTAAATTCAAATTTTAGAGAGTTTGGGATAAAATACCAACCTTATGTATCCATCTCCTAAAACTACATTTCTATATTCTCTAAGAGATATTACTATCAATATAGCAGAAATGATTTAGTCCATGAGAGGCATAGTCCTCCCTGATGCCTATGAAGTTGTAGTGCATGTAGAGAATTATTTAGTTCAAGTAGGCAAGATTATGCCCAGACCCCCTATGCCTATATTCACAGAACCTCCTCCTAACCCAACCTATGAAACCTATGCCAATGCTTATTGTGAGCCCACCTCTTCATCCACCACCTTTTTTAGCTAGTTTCCCTCAAAAGGTAGCAAGCATAATATCCTAGACATCATCAAGCCTTCATCAAAAATATTAGTCCTCCATACTAAGGTGACATAAAAATGTAAAATGAGATCACATATAATAGAACACCTTATGCAATGTTATTAGCACCTTTTGGGTTTTAAATAACCTAGACTAAATGGTGCCCCAAATTAACTCTCCAAGCCATATGCAATTTCTAAACCAAGTGTTCATGGTGTAGAGCTCCTTTATAAGAGTAAATGAGTAGTGCAACTCAAAGGAAGGATTTTAGGTGCGATTTCATCCATAAGAAGAGTCTCCATAGTTTTAGGGAGAATCAACTTTGTGAGAATGTTTGTGCCTAGTTTTGCTATCTTGGTGAGGCCCTCACTTGATGTTAAATAAGAATGTTGATGCATGAAGGAAAGGAAACTTTTAGGCCATTAAGGTAAGCACCCACTTTGATTAACCCAAACTATTAAGGATTTTATCTTATATGTATTCAGTTCTAAAAGCATCTAGACCATCCTACAAAACAAAGAGAAACTGGAGCAGCCAATTGCCTTATTCAACTAGGCACTAAAGGATTATGAGTTGTAGTCACATCCTCATAATTGGAGTGCTGAATAAATTTAGGCACTCTCCAATAAAAAATCAAACTTTGGCACATTTGAGCATTAAAGAGTTCCTACTCAGCAGAGACAAGAAAGAAATGATCTAGCTAGATCACCAAGGTGATGGAATAAAATGTAGATATCCATGTCACCAAGCTAGTGAAAATAAAAGGATATGAGTAATTGGCAAAGTAGTAAAACCTAAAGATGATTCTTAGTGTCACATGAAGGAGAGCACTCAAATGAGGAAGCCTAAAATGGGTGTAAGATATGAGAACCTTTATTGCCTTAATAAAGCTAAGCATAGACATTTTAGACTATAATCCATTCCCTATGTGCTCATAGAGGATGTGATTTTTTTTGAAAAGATTTCAATGGATTCCTCCTAAGGTACTTAAGTAGATTTCCATTACTCACCCAAGACCATTATCATGAAGATCATGCCAACTACCAACTCTATTCAAAGATGTGACATGTATGTGAAATTGGTGTGGCTTCTTTATAGGTAAACAAAGCATTAAAAACTTACCACTACGCCCAATTCAAGTTGATCAACCCTTTGCATATGGATTGCATATGCATGATTAACCTTCTATCAATTGATGGACATAAATAGATTCTTACAGCCATTGATTATTTCATGAGGTGGATAGAAGTGGTTTTAATTAAGGAGGCTAATGATACATCCATCCTAAAATTATATGAGGGTATTGTAATGAGGTTTGGCATCCCTACCACCATTACCTTAGATAATGCGTTGGCTTTCTTTGGAACCAAAATTATCCTATCATTTGAAATTTGTGAACAAAGAGCCAAAGTTTGCATTAATGTATGTAATCATGCTTAATAGCCAAAATTAATGCCTTAAGTTAATTTTCCATGAAACTTATTGAATAAATATTTATTATAAATTTATTGTCATTAATTGCATCATCAAATGACATCATCTTATGGGGTAGCATCCACAAGCCATAAGTGCCACAAATATTAGGATTTATGCCTCCCATGCCTCATTAAGACCCTCCATGCTTATTCGTTACCCCTTTATCCCAAATATTAATGGGGATATTTATTTATTGAATTTCATAATTAGATTTATCCATGGCCACACATTTCAATCTTGAGATGGACGATCATGGTTGATCCTAAAACCATTCCAAAAATCTATAAATAGAGAGGCCATGAACAATTTTTAAGTTTGATTTGTGTAGAGTTATAATGTAAAATTATGAAACATCATGGGTCTATTCCATTTTATTATTGATAAATTTTATTTGAAAATACTTTACTTCATTTTAATGTCTCACTATGCCTTCTCAAATAGGGGAAAAATGTAGACATCTAATTCTTAACAGCGTTTATGTTGAAATTGTTAATCTTACTCGAATTGAACTCAAATGCACAATTTGGCCGAAAAACACTAAAACACATTAAAAGATTTGAAACTGACATATTCAAGTGTTGATTTTATCCAAAGTATCCCAAGATGGGGTAATGTATTTTATGGGTTAGCTAACTTTGATTAGATCATTTTGAGTGAAAATACCAATTTTGCACCTAGGTGCTCTCGATTGCTCTTTTTTGTCAAATCTCTTGCACAATACATGTACCCTTGTTATTTGGTGTTAATAATATCCTAAATGGGATAACATATCTAATATATCTAAAATTGACTTCCAATTCTAATTCAATCAAATTTTGATCCAATAACAAGACATTCTGACCAATTTGAGTAATTTGTGCACAAAGAGCCAAGGTTTGCATCAAAATGTTTAATCATGCTTAAAAGCTAATTAAACCAAATTAGTGCCTTAAGTTAATTTTCCATGGAACTTGTTGAATAAATATTTATTGTAAATTTATTTTCATTAACTGCATCATCAAATCACATCATCCCATGGAGTGGCATCCACAATCCATAAGTGCTACAAATATCAGAATTTGTGCCTCTTATGCCTCATTAAGAGCCTCCATGATTATTCATTACCCCTCTATCCCAAATATTAATGGGGATATTTGTAGATTGAATTTCATAATTAGATTTATCCATGGCCACACATCTCAATCTTGAGATATATGGTTAAAAACCATTGCAAAAATCTATAAATAGAGAGGCCATGAAATCATTTTAAAGCTTGATTTGTGTAGAGTTATAATGTAAAATTGTTTTCAAAATCCTTTGCATTTTATCATTGATTTTGTTTGCAAGATTCATTCAAGGTTAGGTGATTCCAAATTAGCATAGGTTTTATAAGGAATTATTGAGACCCACCATTTTATTGAAAATAAGAGCTCTTGAAACTTAGGAAGGTATGTGACATTTATTTCTTATAATTGTTTCTTTCTATTACTTTCAATTCTCGTTAGATAGGCTTAATTTGTCTCTTATGCATTTTTCCTTTGATTTATTGGACTATGTTTGAATAATCATTTTATGTAATCCTCTCTACATTTTGGCATGCTCGGTGGGAACGCACCCCAAAATTTTATCACAAAGATCTTTAAAAAAACCTACTTTTTCCATGAAGGATCTTGGACCAAAAAGAGTGAAATTTTAAGTTAAAATTATGTGTTTTGGTAAATTGCATTTTTTTCCTAAGTGTCATAGTTTTTCTCTCTATTGTAATATCATTGTTGACATAGTATCATTTTGTAATGACCACTATTTATTAAATAATGTTTTGTAGTTTTGAGTAATGATATTATTAGCTAGAATAATTATTTCATTCATCAAAATAATGATATCATTTGCTAGAGTAGTGATATTATTGATTTAGCATCGATTTCAGAGAACAACGATATTACATAACAACCATATCATTCCTAAAATAAAGATATTGTTTAAATTGGTAGTGATTTTGTCAACATAACATGATATTGTGTTTTTTGTGTTTTATATCTGATCTTAAAACATCAATATTATTGTCTAAAATTATGATTTTATAGGGAAACAATGATATTGACTATGTAACAGTGATTTCAAAATAGAAAGCTTGTTTTGCACTCATTTTCCTTCATTTGAAATATTGACTTTTTTCTTAGGATCAAGCTTGGATTTGTTTTTTTTAGACTTTATCTAGGAACCTTGTTGTGGTGCTTAATGAAAAATTGATGCTTAGTGAATGCATATTTTGCTTTCAAAGTTACAACTTAAGACTAAGGGGTCAAAATTATATTTGTTACTTAAAATTGAACTAGTTTTATCTTTAATAGTTGTTTAAATAGATTTCATGTATGCTCTTCCATCCATTTTAGGGAACTTTTGGAATCAAAAGCATCATCCTTATTTCAAACATGCCTAATCCAAGGCATATAAATAATTTCGTATAAAGAACTCCTCACAATAATTTTGGTGATCATGAAACCCTAAAGTCTCTCTTATGTCTTTTATTTCATTGGGCTTGTGAGGTGTAGGGAAGATTTGACCCAAGGTTTCAGAATTTACTTCAACCACTCCCACTAGGATCTTTTAGTGGTTAAACCACCTTTAAGTATTGAAGTTGCACACATGTTTTTACACTTTAGACTTAGTTAGATGTAGTGGTTACAAAAAGGACAAAACCTTTTTAACACAAGCCAAGTTAGACACCCAATTACATGTGTTTCTTTTACATCATTAAAGTCATTGTGTAATTTATCTCCCTAGAAATGTTCTTGTAGTTTTTAGATAAATCCCCACTTATTATGGAAGTATTATTGGTGCAAGGTGCGCCTCAAGGGTCATGTCACCGTATTTCCATTTGAGAAAAGGGGGGATCCTAATATATAATGCACATTTAATTTTGGATGAACACTTAAAAATCCTCTCAAATGACATATATAGATAGACTCCAATAATATCATGCAACCGTATCAGTTTAGACTTAAGATGATTATTTTTTTATCATTAGGTATTGATTTTTTTTCTAAAAATACTTATTAACTCAATGAACTTAACTAAAACAGATTGTAAAATTCTTGAGCAAATATGTCCAATTGGAAAAATTATCTTTTATTTGTTTAGAGTTATCAAAAACTTTGTGTCATGTCACCACTTTGGTATAATTATGGTTTTGAGTCTAGATCTTAGTTTAAGTCCCTTTTATAATTCACATTAGAAATTGAACCTTTCTAAGTTTTAAGGGTTGGTGTGTTAAATTAGGTTAGCCATTTGCATACTAAACTTATTTTAACTTGGGTTCAATTTTCCATTTAGATTGAGGGATATTTTTAGACTCAAAATTGCATTACCATCTTGTTGGACTCAAGTCATATAGATATCTCTCACGCTTTGAGTTTATATCCTAAGAACCATGTGGCAATTGATTTGGTCTTAAATCTTGAGTTGGTTAGTTCATATTATCTTTTTTTATAACCCAGAGAGATTTCCAATTTTATAGGATCAACTCTCATAGTTGAAACTAGATTTTATGGTGGTGTCACAAATAAGGCTCTAGTTTTCACTTAGTTCTTTGAGTTACCTCCCTCTTCCATAGTTTCAATTTTATCAAAGGTTGATTAAATTCGTGAACTTAATTGTAATCCACCCTCCTTGGTACCTTAGTAATTTATTTAAAGAGAAACAATCCTACCATGTTTGAATGTTTGCAAAACATTGATCCAAATCTAGTCCAATATAGAAAACAGCTCTTTTTAGACATGACTCGAAGGTTCACTCATAGTGGGGCCTCTTATATCCTTAGTTATGAGGATGAGAAATTTTATGATGGTCAAGATAACCTCATTTTTTTTTATGACATCCCCATAATATTAGGATTTGAAGATGATTGCAATGACTATCAACCTTAAGGAGATCAAGATGAAGTACTTCTTAGGTTGATAGAATCATGTACTAGACTACCTTTGAACTTTACTACAGAACAATTGCATACTTTAGTTATAGAAGGAGAAAAATGATGACAAGAGTGAGATTTTGTAAAAATAGACATACGTTCTTCTAATAAAGTAAAAGAAATACAAACATAGTAAAAACCCATAAATCTAGATCTTTTAGCTAAGATCAAGATAATAAGTCAAAGATATGTAGATCAACTTATCGTATACTTAACTAACTCATTAGTTGCCACTTTAATTCATAGTGATGCTTTGAAAGAATAATAGGGAAATGTGGTAAAAAATATGTAACAAACATTTGATGAGAATATAACCATAGTGGATCAAGGTAACCTAAACGAACAATCAAAGTCATAAGAGATCTTACAAAATGTTTCATTTGACATGGAGCATACATTTTTCAATCATCAAGAACCTCTTATTACTTTATAAAATCAAAGACCCAAACATTTAGTTTGAATTGAGGAAATCCCTCAAGAAAATTTGGTTAATTCATTCCAACCAACACAAAAATTGGTAAACAAACACAAATCTTCCCAAAATCAATAAAGTACTAGATAACCAAATTTAGGGAATGTTTTAAGATCCAATAATAAATAGCTTATTTTCTTGACTTAAGGAATGCATTAAACCAATGCATGGATTGAAAGGTATACATTCCATATAGATCCACACAAAATCAAGGGCACATTCCACCCCAACAAGAACAAAATCAGGGGCACATTCCAACCCAACAACAATAAAATTAAGGCACATTCCACCCCAATAAAAACAAAACCAGGGGTACATTCCACCCCAACAACATCTTATCCAATCAAAAAATGCACCAAACATGCAAGACTGGAATTCTATGAAGGAAGTTGTTTAGAGATTGGAGATGAATAATAGAGTTAAAAAGTATAAATTTGATGAGATATGTCCATATCCATTTGATTTATCTATTCTCCAAAACCCCTTTCTACCTTATTTTGAGGCACCCAAATTTGACAAATACAAAAGAAAGGGAGATCCACGTGATCACATATAGGCATTCTTTATCTTATGTCAAGAGGTTGCTTGTAGTAGCGAGTACTTACTTTGACTATTTCTACAAAGTTTAGTGAGACATGATTTAGATTGGCTACTTAAACTACCCAAGGGATCAGTTGTGGATTGGAATGACTTATGAAAAAAGTTAGTTAACAATTTATCATATAACATAGAACATTAATTGACCATTTTTGACTTGTGCAAAGCCAAACAATGTGATGGTGAAATTTTTGCTGCATATCTGCAAAGGTGGAGAGCATTGATAGGCTGATTTCAACATAAAGTGATATAAAAACATTTGTTCGATATATTTGAATCCTAAAGTCATGGATAATATATATTTAGCTTGTGCTAACTCATTTGAATAAATTATTGAAAAAGGAGTGTAGATTGAGAAGGATTTTATTGCTAAAAGCCTTGTCAATATTTTCATGTAAGGTTAGACATATAATCAGACTCAATCACCTATTTAAACAGTTGCATAGGATAAGATTAAGGGATTTAAAATAATAATAACATGGTTGGAAATGGAGTGACTAAAATAAAGCATGTACAAATGATTCAGCCTATGCCTCCCCCAAATGTTTAATTAATTCCCCCAAATTCACCACCTACTTTATAAATATAACCTCCATGAAAGACATTTCATAAAAATTTTAGTTTATTTAGAATGTTAGGAGAAAAATTAAAATAGTGTTACAAAAACTCATCACTACTAATTTGATAGTATGGCTAATACCAAGGTTATTTCCTCAAGATCAACCAAAACTAGATTGGTACAAAGAAAATGAATGGTGCAACATCCATCATGTTGTTGGTCAAGAAGCCTATTATTGCATCTAATTACAACACATTATTGAAGACTTTATTGAAAGTGGTGAATTAGAGATTAAGTTGTCCCCTAATAAAAACAAAAATTAGGATATGGGGATTTATAAGGACCCCTTTCCTTGACATAATCCACCACCACCAAGAAACAATCAAAACCAAGGTCAAAATCAAGGACAGAGGTAGAATCAAAACTAACATCAGGGTCAAAATCATAATGAGCATAATCAAGATCATAATGCCCATACTAACAATATGGATTATAAAAACATGCCATATGACTATAAGGAAAATTTATTCTACCCACATTGCCACTGTTATTGTGAAACCATGTGGATAATCTCATGTTCCTCATAATACAGGACCCATCATTATAGGGTCAACACCCTCTTCCCCTAGTAATACCACATTGAGTCTACATAATCATGATGTGAGTCTGTTTACATATGTTACTAGTAGTGAATAACAATACCCTTATTCTAATTGTAAAAACTCCTCATTGACTAAAAAATACAACAATACATCTAGATGCCTATGAGTCACCATGCAAGGCCCTTTGCCTTATTCTTTTAATTATAATGACTCCTTGCCACCTCTAGGTTATGCAGTCACAAATAGATGCCCATGAGTCACTATCTAAGGCCCTTCTCCCACTTCTTCTATGAAACCCAATGATAACATTACGCTAACATTTCTAAAGCCAAATATTGTGCCAACAAAGACTAAACTAGCTCAATCCAAAATTAAAAATCCTTATAGTTTAGTGGACTAATTAAACAAAACCCCTACATAGATTTACATATTAGATCTCTTGTAGACATTAGATGTCTATGTAACTACTATGAATAACATTTTTAAGGAATCTACTATGCCTAATGATATTAACCCTGATCAGTTTCAGAACCTAGTTGGACATTTGTATTCATTTTAACAAGTCACATTTGACCAAAAAGACATGTCCACTCTTGGCCCAAACCATACTAACCCACTTTACATTGAGATAATAATTATAGATTATAAGATCAAGTAAGTTATTATAGATAATGGTTTAGGGATGAACATCATATCTCTCAAATGGATATGATGATTGAGCTACATGGATAAAGACATTCAGCCAGACACTATTACAACAAGGCCTATGATAATGCTGAGAGGGAGTCTTCAGATATAATTTGGTTTCCAATCATGTTTGGGTCTATTTTTCATCACACATTATTCCATATTGTGGATATTTAACTTCCTTATAACATACTTCTTGGTCATACCTAGATCCATGAAGTACAAGCAATGCCATCCACTTTTCACCAGTGCCTTAAGCTTCCCCACGATGGGATCGAGGTTATTATTCCTATTGATCAATAACCATATCAATATTGAAAAAATATTAAAGCTAATTTTCATAATTATAAATATTTATCAAGTTCTAAATTAATTGAAAATAAAAACAAATCCATCATTTCCCATCCACCTCCATCTAATTATATCGACCTTGGTGATCTAGCTTCTACTTTGACTGATCCATTTCTTTCAGCTCTTATAAAGCAAGTTATTATTAAAGACATGGGTATTTCCACATACCATCTAAAGGAAATACTACATATTGCAAATTTGACTAAATCCACTAAATCATTAAGTAATCATAAACCTTCCCAGACTCCTAACAACCCCAACCAAATTTGGTAGCCAAAGAAGAAACAACAAAAACCACTTGTGGTTTTTATACATGTAATCATGCCAAAGAAATATCGACATGCTTTTATCAAGGGAGATTGGTTATATTATGAACACCTTGCTAATTTATTTTATAATCCAAAGTATCTTATCCCTAATTAGATAATGGATCATCTTGACTATACATGGAAAGGCCTTGGCCCATGAGCGCAAAGAATCTTGGAGCCTTTATCAAGTAGAGTTATCAATTAGAATCATGGTCTCAGATTTATACCACTCATGACTTTAGATAGTGACTCTTCCAAAGTGACTAGTGATGAGACTTCTATTAGTGACACCATATCCCATTATAGCCTTTTTGATGAGCTTGTTGACTCAGATTTATTAAATTCAAATGCTATATTAACCATAATGTCTGTTTGAGCTTCCCATCTTAAAGCAAGAACCCATCCTAGTGGTGCTTCCCTTCTTGAAGTAGGAAATTATATATTTACCATTGGATCTTCTTATCCTAAATCAAACCCTCATTTTTCCCTATGCATTTTACATTTTAAACTCATAGATTGAGACCAATAAAATTTGGTTATATGCCTTGATGAGTTTCAAAGTGAAGAATCAATTGTAGAATACATGGGCCTACATTAGCGATCAAAAATGGGGATTTGATTTTTGATTGGATCCTTATACCTACTTTGGAGAGTAAGAAAACTTTCTTGGTCATAATAAATAACAAACATCAAGATCTTTAGGTGAAATCTTATTTGAGGTGCTCGTTGATTAGGGAAAAAGTAAAAAAAAGACAAGCCTTCTAGTGAAAACCTATTTTAGGTACTCCTAGGTGGGAAAGTTTGCTCATCCCCTTAGAACATATAAGGTCCATTTAGCCCAAGTTCTATATCTAGTACAAACATCTCTTCAAAACAATAATAAATGTTTGAGTGTCATGCTCTTGAGTTTCTAGAGGTTTTTGCTACTTGGCCTTTCCCTGAGATGGTAGATTCTGATTCTTCATACTATCCAAATGTTTTGGAGGAACAAAAAGAAGATGTGGTAGAATAATATAATCATGATGATACCTTACCTATAATTATATAAGATGGATCCACACTCCTTGTGGAAAATATGATAGAAGTGAACTTGAGAACCTACGAGGATCCCAAAATTGTTTATCTTAGAGCTTTCCTTACTGAAGCAAAACATGACTAAATTATATCCATTATTAAGGATTCTATAGACATATTTGCATGGGAATACTTTGACATGCTAGGTTTGGACCCTAATTTGGTTATGCATCACCTTGTTGTCCATCTTGATACCAAAGCAGTTAAGTCAAAACTAAAAAAGATGCATCCACACATCATCCTATTGGTTAAGTTTGAACTAAAAAAGTTGTTAGGAGCCAATTTTATTAGACCACTAGATTACTCTAAATGGGTTTCCAACATAGTCCCAGTGATTAAAAAGACCTTGGGTATATGTATTTTTACTAATTTCTAAGATATCAACAAATCATGACCCAAAAATGATTTTCCTCTGCCCAACATCGACATGATCATCAACTTAACTATTGGGTATGAGATGATATCCTTAATTGAGGGATTTTTTGGTTACAATCATATCAAGATCACCCTTAAATACTAGTACAAGGCTGTGTTCACCACTCTATGGGGGACATTCTATTACCAAGTCATGATATTTAGCTTGAGGAATGCTAGAGCAACATATCAATGTATAATGATTGTCATCTTCCATGACATGATGTACACCATTGTAGAGGACTATGTTGATGATATACTAGAAAAATAACTAAAAAGAGATGAACATCTTGATGTTCTATGAATATTCTTTGAGAGGCTTAATGAATATAAATTCTAATTAAATCCTAAGAAATGTGTCTTCAGAGTCACATCAAAGAAATTTATAGGTTCATTGTATCAAAATGAGGGATCTAAGTTGACCTTATAAAAGTAAAAAATATTATGGAGATGCCTCCACCAAATAATTTTAAATAACTATGAAGCCTGCAAGGAAAGATCCAGTCTATACGTAGGTTCATTACTTAATTGGCAGTTAACTACCACCCATTTACTCATATTTTGAAGAAAGGGGTAACATTTCAATGCGATGAAGGTCATTAGATAGAATTTAAAAATATTAAGATATACTTGGCCAATCCACTAATCTTAAGACCCCCAACACAGGGAAAGCCACTACTTCTTTATATATCAGCTACATCATATGCATTGGGGGAATTTTTGGCCCAACATGATGCTTATGATAAGGAACATGTTATTTATTATTTAAGCCACACATTGGTGGCTTATGAACATAATTATATACCTATTGAGAAGTAATTTTTAGCTATGGTGTTCACCACTCAATTTTTTTGACATTATATGGATGCATGGCTAAATGGGTTATGCTCCTAAGTGAGTTTTATATTGAGTACAAAAATCAAAATGCAATAAAATGGAAAGTAATTACTGACCAAATTGTAGAAGCTCTTATTGAGGATACTCAACCTCTCAAGTTTGACTTTCTAGATGATTCTATCATGATGATAGAATAGGCACAAAAGGAACCTAAATAGTGGACACTATATTTTTATGGATCCTTCTCATCTTACAAATCTAAATTCAATATATTGTTGATAATACCATATGGGGATTTGATTCTTAAAGCATTGCGTATACAATTTCATTATACAAACAATATGGTCAAGTATGAGGCATTGATTATAGGGCTCTGCCTTGCTATGAAATGGGATATTCAAAGCTTAAAGGTCTATGGAGATTCATAGTTAATAATCAATCATACCAATTATCAATATTAAACAAAATATGACAAGATTTTTCTTTACAAGAAAATTATCAATAACCTCAAAACACATTTTAAATCTCTACAATTTGAACAAGTTTTAAGAGTAAACAACAAATCTGTCAATGCAATGGCAACAATTGGTTCCTTGATTCCAATGGATGGTAGTGCTAAATAGTATTAGTCCATGATTGAAAATATTCTTTAGCCTATGCATATTATAACATATTCAAAGGGGTTATGCACCATTACTAGATTTATTCCCCCACTTGAGCTACCATGGTACTAAGATTTTTATAACTATTTCCATAGTCATGTCTTCCCTACCAAACTTTCCAACAACCAACATAAGTTATTCCTTCATCACTTAACATGTTATACTCTCCTTGGAAATATAATTAATCATAAAGGCTATGATGGAACGATTATTTATTGTTTATCTTTGGGAGAATCCAAGCTGGTACTAAAGGAGTTTCATGAAAGATTGTGTGGGGCCCACACCAATGGTGTAGGCCTAGCAAAGAATCTCCTTAGAACATGATATTATTGTATAAAATGGAGATAGATGCTTTTAAATATGTGAAGAAATGTGTTCCTTGTTATAATCATGGTAACTTGATACATGCACCTTCTTTACCACTACAACTGATTAGTTCACTACATTTTAAGTTTATTTTACATTCAAAGAGAGAGAAATAGAAAAGAGAGAGAGTTAGGATATGTGATTAAAACCCAAATAAGTACACATAATTATAGAATCTATATATTCCCCTCTTTGGATATGGAGGAAGACACATATATATAAGAAAACACTACACAAAATAGTTGTTAGTAGAGATATGTGCAGACTCCCAAGCTATGTGCTTATTCTAAGAAGCATGAAACTTCCTTGGGATGACAATTCACTATTTTAAAACAAAGTTTAAAATAAATACAAGTAAATAAAGTAAAGAGATAGAGAGTTAGAGTTCTATTTACCATATTTTAGGTTTGAGTGTAGCAGAAGATAATAAGTACCGGCTGATAAGTTAGGTCTGTGTTTTAGGAATGTTGTTAGGTGATTTTGAGGTTGCTAGTTTAGAAACATAGTAATTGATGTTGGTTAAAGGATTGATATCAATTGGGGTCAACAATATCAGTTGGGGTCATCGATGTCAATTTGGGGTCATCAATGTCGATTGGGGCAGTAATATTAGAATGTGTTAGAGAAGGCTTTTCTAGGAGGGAGAATGGGAGTATGGTCAAGTTGTGAGGTTGGGAAGAGTCATAAGGAGGTAGGTAAGACTCAAGGGAGTCTAGACAGAGGGTTGGTATGCTGGGGTAGAAAAAAGTGGGTGGGGAGCTTTAGAACTCCTCCACATAAGCAGTCAGGGGTCATGAAATAATAAATATTATAATGTAAAGCAATTATGAAATTACTATTTAAAGACTTATAAAAAATCAAGATATACTTAGCTGGTGAAATGGGTGAATTGTGAGTTATAGACAAATGAACTCGATGAGGCTTGGTGAACTGATGGGTGAACAGACAAGACAAGCATGTGTTATTGGTCCTCAAGAGTTCAAGCTCTATGTAGTGTATCAATTCTTGATCTGGATCAATTTGTGTAAATTAATGATAAACTTGGATGTCAAAAGAGAATGTAAAATGCCCAGATTTCCAAAATCTTGTGTATGAACTATTGATTTTTGTGACTTGAATACTAACTTAGAATTTTTCTTAAGTAACCAATGTTGATTATCCCATTAATATTAGTTGAGGGCTGACTAATGTTGGTGGCATGAGAATAGGTAAAAGGGCTATTTTAGCCCATTTTCTATTTTTTCTCTTGCCATGTGTGGTGTTTGTTAGAAAATGGTAACAATGTGAGGCTATGAAGAATGTAGATAGTTAGGAATTTATGTTAGGGGTGGATAACAAGTCATAGGTAGTTAGGATTAGGAGAATAAGTCTCAAAGTGACTCAAAGGGTAAGAATTAGTCTTTGAGGTGGCCAGGTTAGGTGGCATACGTGGGTTTTAATTAACTTGATTAAATATTTAAGGTGAAAACATGGGTTAAGAAGGTTAATTATTAAAAAGGGATCAAGGGGGGTTTTGACATAGGAAGTCACACAAGTGTGTAATGTGATTCTAGTGTTTACATTTGCCCCTTTTTGTCTTGTAACTTGTATTGATAAGTTACAAGATAAAAATAGGAGTTGGATACTCTAGGTATGGGATGAGATATTCCCCCCTCAAAATGGGAACTAATGGAGGAGAATCTAAAATTGGGTACCAGTTTGATAGGTAGTTAATGGATGGGTGGATGTTGAGTGCCAACATGGGAACATCATTTATTACATGGATACTACTACTAGTTATAGTTGACACAATCAATAATAGGTAAAGGTGAGGAGGACTTGGATAGAAATAACCAGACCACAACTTGCTAAGGATAACTAATAGGGTTAAAATGATCAATGTTGTAGCTCTATGGTCCATGTGCTCTAGGTATCTGAGGTAGGAAGTATTCCTAGAAAATAAAATGGCTGTATGTGATAGAACTAGCAAGGTCATGATCCAAAAATACTTGATATACATGTGTGCGTACAATAACCAACTATAGTGTGGTAGTATAAGAAGTCAGAATGATCAAAGTAAAGTTGGCTAAAAAGGGTCATTGGTTGAGGAGATATTTGTTATCTCTAGTTAGAGTCTTTATGGGTGGAAATTTAAGTGATTTTTGAGGTTGTTTGTCATGGGTGTAAATTTAAGTGATCTCTAAGGTTAGTTATCATGGGTGGGGAGATATACATGATCTCTAAGTTACCCCATAAGGAGTCCAGGTGAACTACTAAAGGAATGTAATTATAATGATTTTATAAAAGGTGGTGGTTGGGTTTAGAAACCCTAATTTTAAGGTGGTTGACATTGGTTAGGTCACTGATGTCAGTAGGAAATATACTGACATCAGTGGCTTAGGGTAGGACTATCAATGTCAGTAGGAGGCCAAACCCAATAAAATGGGTTTGGTGGCCTAATAAAATTCATTTGTGACATTGGATTGAAGGAAATAAGAGCTCTGAGTGCCATGTGGCTTAAAACATCTAGAGCTTGTCTTATTGTGGTGAGGTGGTGAGAGGTGATTGGTTGAGAAGATTGTGTGAGAGTGAGGGTGTGATTTAGCACTTGGTAGACTGAGGTTGGATCAAGGGAGTGTTGGTGTGGATAGAGATGGAAGAGGGATGAGGGGACCTAGTTGGAGGTGATCTGCTATAGGTGCCAGTCATTATATCCTGAAGGAGATGGAGAGATAATGTAGGATCATTTTGAGTGGCTTGAGTTGGTTGTTATTTTAATTTAGGCTTTGATCATAATTTGTTAGTTAGGATCAATGTGAGTATTTAGGGGGAGAGAGGGTAATTAAGGGGGTAGTGGATGGGGTAAGGGTAGGGTTAGATAGATTTATGGGGGGTTATAGGTAGTTTTTAGGAAAAACCCTAAAGTTTAGGTGTGGGTTGTTTGGCCCTAGCGCTGAACTAGTCATTGATGTCAATTAGGTCTATCAATTTCAATCAAAAACTAGCACTGATGTTGACCAAAAACCAATGCTAATGTTAGCATATAATATCGATGTTGATCAAAATATAATCGGTGTTGATCATTGAAAAAATCAAAGTGGCAATTTTAGGAAGAATTAAGGATAATTGTGCATCCCTAGTTAAATTTGTATAGGTGCATTAATGGACTATCCAAATGGTTAAGCTAACCTCAAATGACCTCATTTCAACTGAGTACTACCTACATAGCCTTGATTAGGGCCTCAAGCTAATGTAGTTCTCCTAAAGGGAAGGGAAGAAGGGGTTAGATATGGGTTAAAATTGGTAAGGAAAGTGGTTAGGAAAAAGTAAGTTGAAATAGGTTGTGGGACCTAGGGTTAAAGATATAAGCCATATGGCCTAGAGGTTTAGAATAGGCCAGTTGGCCTAAGTTTTAAGATATAGGCCATGGGGCCTAAAGGTTTAGAATAGGCCAGTTGGCCTAGGGTTTAAGATATAGGTTGTGGGGGCTTAGAGGTTTAGAATAAACTAGTTGGCCTAGGGTTTAAGATATAGGTCATGGGGCCTAGAGTTTAAGTAGGTAAATGGGCTAGATAGTTAGGTGGGTAGATGGCTGAGCTAGCCTTAAAAGATCCCATGTTGATTGAGTGCCACCTACATATCCCATAATAAGGTCTCAGGCCAATGTAATTCTCCTAAAGTGAAAGGGATTAAAAGAGTAGGATTATAATTGAAGGTATATGGCTTGATGGAGTGATTTTGTGTGTGTGGATGTAGGCTAGGTAGGAGTTGAAATTATGAGATTGACTACCTACACTACTAATGAGAATGAGGAAGGATGTCACCATGGATGAGTGGGAACACATGGTAGCTATAGGGTTGGGAGGAGTGTGATGATACTATAGAGTTGCATGAGATGTTAGCTTGATAGTAACTTTGATATAGAGGTGGGATCACACCACCAACACCTTACATCTACCTACTAAATAAGTGACAGTGATATATGAGGATGTATTTAGGATTTTATGGCTACCACTCTAGGGTGAGGATCTCTTCTCATGTTCAAGGGAGGATCATGATATTTATATGTCCATATTATTTGGGGAGTATGCCAGCAAGGTAACCTATCATTCAATGAGCTTTGCATATGAGCTACTTTACATAGTCGATGAGGAGTAGCATCACCTGATTATCTTGATAATGATATACATTACATTATATTCAATACATGACATAGATGGAGGGAGATTCCCTATCATGATGACCAGAGTTTTGGCATAGATATTTGAGTAGTGGATAGTCTTCACATGGGGACCAACTTTTCTTGCATAGCTATACAAGGAGTTATGGGGTGTGAGGTTGTGATGATGATACAATCTTTATGTCAAGTATTTAATTCATTATTGGGAATATGAGCAATTAATGGTGACATGGCCACTGGGGCTACCAGTCATGATTTTTACCAGTTTTAGGGTTGGTTTTAGATGATGGAGAGATAGAATGACATGACATGAGTAGATGGCATCATGTAGGATATTGATTATTATAGGTGGTTGTTGGATGGATCAATTCCTTTAGATATTGTTTGGAGTCCCTTATTGACATATCTTGCATTTAGAAGATAGGTAGAGTAGCTTGTAGGCTTATAGAGTATGATATGGGTTAGGGGGAGGTGAGCCAAAGAGTTGGAGATGATACTCGTGGTTAGAGTCAAGAGATAGTTTGGGTTATTATAAGATGTACCTCCTACTTTTACTCAACATAGGAGGGATGATATAGAGTCTCCCTTTCTATTTCCCTAAGAAATAGATAGGCTGGATTTTGAGGAGCTCCTAGCAGGCCTAAGTGTTATATATCTAGGGTGTATAATGGCTTATTGAGCATGGTGGGTAAGTTTGCATCCTATGATTCTAAGGAGACCATGACAAAATTTATAGGGAGTGGTAAGAGAGAGGGATACATTTGTGTAGGCATGGGATATAGTGAAAGCATAATTTTTGGTCCTATAGGGAAAGGTGATGACAATATAGACCTAACTAATTATAGCATAGGTGCCAATTTTGGTTCTACAGGGACAGGTGACAACACTATAGGGATAGGTTACTACACTAATAGTAGATAGAGATGGTTTGAGAGTAGCTGGATAGGCTACCCCCTCCTTCAAAATAAGTACCCATACAAGATCTACCATAGGCATCACCATAGGGTCTTATAGTAGGTTTGATGGGTCTACCATAGACTGTACCATTAGCAAGGTACAACACTACTTTAGATGAGATTGCATACTATGAGAGAGATATTAGGTAGTTTATATAGATTTTGAGATATTATGAGGCTAGAAAATAGGAAAGGTCAAAGAGATGCACTATAACCTCTAGTTCACATAGAAGCAGACAGGTAGAGGGTGGTGATGATACTACCTCTTCATGACCATGACCATAGCCTTGGGTATTCTAACGGCTAAATGTATTGTGATTTTTGTTATATATATTCTATCCTATGAGCTGACGTTGAGAGATGTATGGTGAAAGAGATGATACTGATATGATTTAGTGATGTATATTCATATTTAGTGTGTGTGCGTGTGTGTGTGTAGACACACACACACTAAATATGAATATCCATCACTGAATCATATCAATATCATCTCTCTCTCTCTCTCTCTATATATATATATATATATTATATTTTGGTATTGTGAGATGTTATGATGATGTTATATTATGTATGAAGTTTATGTGATATCATTTATGGTTATTTTAGTGATAGTGTGTTATTATAGCATTTCCCATATTCATGATGGTACATGCATAGTTGAGCAGTTGGTTTCATTTTAGCATTTTCCATATATGTGATGGTGTATGATAAAAATGAGTTATTTGATTTTATATTTTCTTGATTTACTATTGTTTAGAGAAGCTATGTTGGTTGCATTTCACATGAGGTTGTATGAAATAAATTAGTTGGAAAATGGTTTATTAGTATTAGTAGAGTGTGATGATTGAAGAATGCATTGTTAATACACCATGATGTTTGTAGATATTATTTAACATCATTGCTTGAAATGGATATGGATATAATAGTATTCTTAAACACATAAATTTAAGATGTAAGAATAGAGATTTCCAGGTGGGCAAGAAGTAAAGCAAATCTTGTTGTAAGATGCCACCTTAAAAGAGAAATCTACATGTGATAGAAAATAAAGGGGCATGATGCTCTTGCATTGGTGAGACCATAACGACCATAATGACCATAGGAATAGGCATGATAGTATGATCCTTATTCATGCATTATAGTATCAACCATTCATTTGGTAGAGAAATGTCATGATCACCTTTTGTCAAGTGAGTTCAAAGTCCCTTGATTGTAAGGGAGTAAGAGGGAAAAAGGTAAAAAGAATTAGGGTATGTGGGTAGCATAACCTTCTTAGTGGGGATGGTATGCCCTTTATGTAGGTGACTTGAGAGCTACCATAGGCAAGTCCATGACTAAAGTTTTTTATTTCTTTTTCTTATGTAGGTTGATCAATGTAGGAAGGCTTCATTGGGATGTTATTGGTGCCTTGAGGTCATGCAAAGATGATCAATATGGGAAGCTTCTAAGTCATTATTTCATTAATAACAAATCTTGGCTTAGCCATCTTTTAAGGGAGTGGTCTAAGTTTTTTTTTAGTTGTCTTTCAAGGGAGTAGTCTACGTTGAGAATCATGACCTATGAGATAATAATTTGTCTATATATCCCAAATTTTGTTATTATATGTTTTTTACATATGACTTTAGTCATGGACATGACTATAGAGGCTTAGAAGTTTTCCTTTATGAGGGAAAAACCATAACACTTGGAACGTTAACTAAGTGTGAAAGAACAAGGGTTAAGACGAAGGGAGGTGAATGTAATAGGGTTGCTCAAGGGGTGATCTCAAGTTAGACATGAAGTGAAGAATCACTTGATTAAAAAAATAATGGTTGTAGGTGCAAAGCATTTAATGGCTCAGGTTCTGGCTTGCCTTCGAGAGAAGACAAGAGATAAGTTCTTAAGCCATACTTGTGAGTTATGATGTAGGGTCCAATCCAATTAGGAACAAACTTACCCCATTTATTTTTCTCCATGTTTGTTACATGTTGATTTTATTTAAGATGAGATCTTCGATATTGAAATCTTGCTCATTAAGGTTTTTTTTGTAAGCATGTTTGATATGCTCTTGATAGATTTAGAGGTGATTGAGGGATACTAGACGACATTAAATGAGTAGCTCAAGTTGGGCCAAAAATTCTTGGTAAAATTCATCATTAGTAAGTATGTCTTGTAGAGAGATGCAAAGAGAAGGAATCTGGACCTCAAGAGGTAAGACTACTTCCATCCCATAGACCAATGAAAAAGGCATAACACTTGTAGGGGTTCGAATGCTAGTGTGATAAGCCCATAAGGCAAAGGGAATGTGCATATGCTAATCTCTACTAGCATCATTGACTACTTTCATGAGGATTTTGGTAAGGATTTTTTAGAATCTTTTGCCTATCCATTTGCTTGTGGATATTACAATGATGAGAAGATTAATTTGATTCCAAAAGCATCACAATGATTTTGGACAATCTTATTTTTGAAAGATTTGTTGTTATCCATAATAATCTTATGGGGGACACCAAAATGGTAGATGATTTGAGGGTTAATAAAGTTGAATATTTTTTCAGCCTTAGTGGAGATGAGAGGAATAGCCTCAACCCACATGGTAAAGTATTCAGTTGTAGTAATGATAGAATGGTGCCAGAGAGATGAATGAGGATTAATCTCACCGATTAGATCCAAACCCCATTATGAAAAGGGCCAAAAGTCTCTATCGACTTGTAAGGTATGGCTTGGAGTGTGAAGGAGGTTAGCATGTTATTGATATTTGACACAACACCAAATGTAAGTTTGATAGTCTTGGTTGAGTGTCAGCCAATAGTAGCTAAGTCAAAGGATGCATTTGGCAACTGAATTCATACTGAAATGTCTACCACAAATCCTATCATGGACTTCCTTGATGGTGAAGGGGATTTCAACATGAGTGAGGCATCTAAGGAGGAGACCATCAAAGCCTCATTTGTAGAGAAGGCCCATAACATAGTGTAGTGAGTATTAATTTTAATTAAACCATGTCTTCCATTAATAAAAAGGTTTGATAGAATGATAACATAAGTGAGATAGTCAACAAGCTATTTGTACCAAATATCATGCAGATTAGAGTCAACATTGCCCATAAATAGGATGTTAGTTGACACATAGGAGGGAAATTTTAGGAAATACATAGTGACCTAGATTTTTGAAGAATAGGGAATAGATGGAATGTGTGAGGCAAGGGAAGCCATCATGTCAGTAAATTTGTTTGTAGATCAAGGAATAGTCTACAAGAGGTAATGGTCAAATTATTATAATAATGCATCTACATAATGTCTATATCATTGAAAATTTTCATTTTTATAGAGGTAAGAATCGTTAACTTGATTAAACACTAGTTAGGAATCACCAAAGTTGCTAATTGATTTGATGCCCAAAAAAATGGCTGTTTGAAGCCTTAAGACTAAAGCTTCATATTCAACCATATTGTTAGTACATTCAAAATATAGTTTAAATAACATAGGCATAGGCTTGACATTAAGAGGGATGAGGATGACCCCCACACCCCCACTAAGTTGACATTTAGACCCATCAAAGAACATCATCATTTGATAGGAGATGTCATCAGTGGATAGCATTCTGATAGACTCAGGGGAATTTGAGGTTAGAAGGTTGGTTATCAGGTAAAGAGGCATTGGCTAACTAGTTGTAATTATTTGTCCCTTGATATACTTTTGTTAGATGAATTCTAAGTCAAACTCAGTGAGGAACATGAGCCAATGAGACATACATTAGTTTTGGCATGGCTTGGAATGCATGTATTTGAGGGGATCAATGTGGGTGACAACATCGGTTTTGTTATTTAAAAGTTAGTGGCAGAGTTTGGAAGCTATAAAAACCAATGCAAGGCAAAGATTTCTAGTATGAATATACCAAGTTTCATAATCAATAAACATTTGACTTGTGTAGTAAACAACTTGCTCTTTATGTTGATCATCTCAATATATAATCATAACACCTAAAGAATGGTCTATTATAGAAATGTAGAGGTAGAAAGCTTGGTACTCTTCAAGGGGAATCATAACCAATGGGGAAAGGAGACACCCTTTAAGTATGTCAAATGCCTTATGACAATCCATGTTCCAATGTAAAGAGAAATCCTTTTTAAGTGGATGATGAAAAGGTTGACATTGATTTGACAACTAAGAGATGAAATGGTGGATCGGATAAAGTTTTCCTTGTAAGCTATGGAGCTACTTGAGATTAGTAGGTAGAGGCATTTCTAGTATTTCTTGAACCTTAGCAGGGTCAACCTTGATGCCATGGAGGGAGACAATGAAGCCTATAGGCTTACCTAAAAGGACCCCAAATATGCATTTCTTTGGGTTTAAATGAATGTTATATTGGAAGAGATGAGTAAATATGATTTTGATAATTACCAAGTGATTATAGTGATGTTTAGACTTTCCAAGTAAATCATCCACATAGTCTTCCATAATTATGTGTAGGAGGTCATGAAAAATGTAAGTCATGGTGCATTGGTAGGTAGCACTAGCATTCTTAAGGCTGAAAAGTATGACCCAATAACAAAAATTTCCCCATGGGGTGATGAAGGAGGTCTTGTGTTGATATTCAAGAGCAATCAAAATTTGATTGTATCCCAAGAACCTATCCATAAGAGATAACATCTTAGTGCCAGATGTCAGATCAACAAGCTGGTTAATGCTTGGTAAAGAGAAGTCATCCTTTGGATAAGTGAGGTTTAGATCATGGTATTTAGTTTAAATGTAGATTCCCCCTATCAAGTTTATGATAGGGAAGATATTGGAAACCCATTACAGATAGTCAATGGGTTGAATAAAGTTAATAGAAAGAAGGTGTAGGATCTCTTCTTTGACAAGGAGAGCAATATGAGGGTTCATCTTAAAAAACTTCTACTTAACATGCTTAGCATCATGGTTGGTTATAATATTATGCATGATGATATAGGGGTCAAAGTTAGGCATGTCATAAAAAGACCAAGCAAATGTGTTACTATGATCAAAGAGGAAAGTGGCGTAATTAGTTTGTTTAAAGGAATTTAAAGATTGGCTAATCTTAAGGATTCAAGGGTTATCTAGAGATGGTAGATTAATGTCAATGGTTGATTCATTTAACATAGTTTACATCTTATAAGGGAGTGATCATTGGATATAAGAATTGTCTACACCCATGCAAGTGAGAATAGCATCATCATCCTAACATTGGATAATGTTAATAGTAAGAGAGTCTTCATCAATGATTTTAGGATGAATGAGATGAAGAGACCTTGTTTCCTCACCCAGATGATAGGTTAGGGGTCTTAAATGAATGATGTTTATTGAAAAAGAAACATTTGGAGGTATGGATACCTCTAATTTTATAGGTGATGATAGGGGAAGAGGAGAGGATGGAGAAGGAGAGAGTGACTCCTTGATATGAGAGAGCTTGGTGGGTTTCATTGGTTCATAAAAACCCACACCATACTAATTTTTGGCATCTTTTATGGTCTTGTTGGTAGGGTATTTAATGGGTGTATGAACACCCTATTCATAACGACCCAACCTAAATCCTTTCCAAGCACACCTATAAAGATAGGTGAGAGCAAAACTAGGTTTGCTTAGGAAGGAGAAGTCATAGGTAAAAGGCTATGTCAAAGAGGAAGGATTTTCAATAGTATAAGCCTGATCGATTCCCCCATATGTGAGATTAGTTTGAAGGTTAGGGGGACCATACTATATGGCCATCCAAATATAGTGACCATAATTGGGGTGCATGTGAAGTTTTGCATACTCTTGTGGAGTATATAACATGTCAAGTGTCAACAAGTGCTATTCTTTGAGTGAAAGGCATTTGAAAGTGTCTTCCATGGCATCTTTATTAGGAATTTGTGTCACCAGTATCTAATTAACTGTGGTAGTCAAGCTTATTGAGGTTTCAATGGTATAATTAGAAGAGGAAGATGTTTTCAATGGAATAAGGACACCATTGGGATGATAAGTCATGTTGCATGTTTTGAAAGGAGGTGGGTTGGCAGGAATAATATGCACTTGCCCACCATGCTCAAATTTGACACAATGGTGTAAAGTCAAGGGTTCACATGCCATCTCATGTATCTAATGCTATCTAAGCATTATGTTGTATTGTAACTCTCCTTCAATAACATAGAAGAGTTTGGGGATTGTGTGAGGATCCACATGGATATGCAAGACTACAGTGTCCATATTAGTCATTGTAGCATTAGTGAAGGAATAGAGTATCACTCATTACTCTCCATCGATCATGACTCTTTTAACATGATTTTGATCGATATATGTGGTGATAAAAAGTGTAGGCTCCTAGTCTCCAAGGTGAAGAGCCAAAATTTATTAATCACTAAAGGAAATAAGGGTAATAATATTAAGAGAAACTACCAAAGCTATAAGAGGTTGAGAATCATCAAGTTATACCTCAATGGATTGTAGAGCCTTGATCAAGGTTTGTAAATTATAGGATGAGTTTTTGATTAACTCATATAAAGACATCTTTACAGGGGTTTGGTGAAGTTATTTCACCATTGAGTCTTGAATGACTTGTGACGATGTGGGTTGGGGAACACCAAGAATAGAGATCTTGGGATTTGGCGGAAGAACATCTTTTGAGAATGGATGAGCCGAAGGGGTGGTGGCCTTTTCCTTACCTTTATCCTTTTGATTTTGAGACCATGTGGCCACATTAACTGTGTTGATCTGGATCATTGGCAAAGAAGGTGGTGGAGGAGGCATAACCTCATCATTAGTCTTGGACTCAGGTGAGGTGATAGGCAGAGTTTGAGATGCAATTTGTAGAATAACTATGAGGTTAGAAAGAGGATCCTTAATGAAAAGGTTGTTCATATCAAAGTGTTGTTGGAGAATAGTTTTGAGAGATTTATAGATTTTTATATCATGTCTAGGTGAGTGATGATATAAACAAACTTGTGTTTCATCAAACTAAGATGGTTTTGGTCTAAAACGCTGATAAAGCTTGCTCAAAGGAAGGGTTATGGTGGAGGATTGCAACAACTAGCATAAGAGAGAGGATTGAGAGACTACCAGTGGACTAGCACTTGTTGTCACAATAGGGCTGAACACCTTCTTTGATTTAGGAGGCATGGATGTGGTTTTGCATGGCACCCTTTTAGGTGAAGGCATATCCACTAGTTTTGTTTACACCTTTTTACTTGTAGGTGTCGAGGTGTTGGATATGTAAGGGCCACTAAGTGGTTGAGGTAAAAGAGGAGATAGTTTTGCCTTTTGTCTTGATTAGAAAGAGAACACTCCAACTAAAGTAGAAGGATGGGGTCCCAAGATCAAATGAAAAATTAAGGGTAGAGGAGGAGTGGAATGGCAAGGCTTAGGAAGCTTAACATTCTTCTTTAGTTTAGACTATGGAGCTCTAACTCGTTATTGAGGATTCAAATCTAACTTTACCTATAGATGAATTAGATTAGACATCATGTGAACACCCAAAGATATGATTTGCTTTAGTGTAGTAGGTGCCCATGATGGTGATGGTTTTGATGTAGAGGGTTGTACTTCTGATGGTCTAGGAAAAAAAGTTATATCTTTGTCAAATTTTTTGGGATAAATGGTAGCAAAAGGATTGGCGGTAGAGGATGACATTTATTACATAGAATATGGAGATTTAAGTTGGTTCCAAAATGCTGAGTGGTTTAGCTTCTTGGAGTCAAAAAAGTATAGATTTATGACCAACTATGAGAAGGGTTTATATGAAGTCATAGGGCTTACAATTGATTTTTTAGAAGACTTAGGTGATTGGGAAAGAGGGATGGTGTTGGATTCTATTGTTTTAGGCTAAAGACAAGTAATAACCACAATCAAGTCTTCCTCAATTGAGGTAGGAAAAGAGGCATGGTCCTCCCCAGGTGGGGGAGGAACTAGTGAAGTCAGTTCTTCTAGTGGATAAATCATGGGTATGATTACTTCCATAATATATTGATAAGGAGCAAGCAAGGTGTGCTCTTCTATTGGCAAGAGAAGGGGTAAAATTGGTTTAATGGGTGTATGCACAATAGGTCCTTTGATTAGTGTAGGGATAGATAATGTAGACTCCTCTATATGTGAAAGAGGACTGGATGGGGAACTATCCTCCATTGGTATAAGAGAAGTAGGTGAAGAAGGCTCTTTAAGAGGGTAGAGAATAGGAATGATGCTTCCCTCAACATATAGATGAGGAGTGGGCATGTCATCCTATTCCAAAGGTAGGAGAATAGACAAAATAGGTACAAGAGGAATAGGCATTGTGGGTTCCTCTCATGGTACAAGGATAGGTAGAGGAGGCCCTTCCACACATGGGAGAGGGATGGGTGAAATAGGATCCTCTACTTGTGGAAGAGGAATAGGTAAAACAAGCTCCTCTAGTTTTGGGAGAGGTTAAACTAGAGGTAGAGAGAATACCATATTAACGATATGAATATCATGATCATGTGAGTTGACAGTCATGGCCTAAACATTTGTTTGATTGAGCAAATATTTAGGAAAAGGCTAGTTTAGCACATCCATTATTTAGTTAGCAAGCATGATAGGGTTATCTAAGATAAGCTAGCCTTTATCAAGCATATCATAAATAATGTTTTTGAATGTTTTATAGTTGTTACAATTGTGGCCTTTAACTTGATGATAGCCATAAAACTCGTCCTCCTTGTACCAAGTTGGGATAGGACATGAGGGATCAAACTATATAGGAGGTCTAATTTGAGGAAGGGTAATAGCTCCTTGCTACAATAGTTTATCCAAAATGGAATTTTATGACTCTCCAATAAGAGTGTATTGTCTTTATTCATATCGTTGTTGGAATTGTTTGGTTAGAATTTGTGAGGTGGATGTTCTAGACTAGTTGACTATGGTAGAAGAAGTTGATTTAATCACCATAGCATTGGTGGAGCATTTTAAATTTTTATTGGAAGAAGAGGGTTTAAAGGAAGAGTCATTAGGTTTGGAGTTGGTATTTTTATTATGCAACTTAACCCTATCTTCTTCTATACCCTGAAGCTCTAACTTTTATGCCATTGTAAAAGCTTAATCAAATTTGCATAAAGTCTAGATGTAGAGGGTAGAAGAGATGTGTTTGGCACATGCTCTTGAGAAAATATCAATAAGCTTAGGTTGAGGTAAATAAAAGGAGAGATGATTGATTAAACCTCTCCAACAAGTGACAAAGTCAGTGATAGACTCATCATCAAACTATTTGATGGAATAAAGGTCTATAATATAAACCTTTTTAGAAATATTGATAGAGAAGTGGTCCAAGAATAGTTGAGTAAGTTGGGTAAATAAGAAAAGGGAGTGATAGGTTATATAACTATACTAATCCAAGGCAACACTTGAAAGAGATAGGGAAAGTGCGAAGCAATAATGCATCATCATGCCCTATTAGGTAACAAGCATGTCAAAATGCTCATAAGTGTTGTTGTGGGTCCTCTTTACTCTATAAATGAGTAAATTTAGGGATATCCCACTAACTAAAGTAGGGGTGAATAGGTATATAAGGATGGATGGGTTCATTACATATTTGATCACAAGATATAACATTCTTTGAACCTGCCACATATGTTTCTAGGTTAGACATATTATCCATCAACATCTTGATGAAATCGAGAGAAGGGTTGGTGTGAGAAGCAACCCCTAAGTTGTAGGGTAATTGAAGGGAGCTAGAGGTAGGATGTGAAACACATTTTTGTGTTAGTTTAGATGTAACATACTAGGAATGAGTCATGGGCTGAGGGGCAGAAATGAAAGAGTCTTATCTTATGGGGTTAGAGACAATGCCTTGGTTGGGTACTATCACTGGAGGTTGAGTTCTTGGCATGGTTACATGGGTTGAAGGGTGAGTTGAAACTCTTTTAATTATGGGTGAAAGAGTTAATGTATAGGCACTACCAAGTTTTTAAATGGTGTTTGACTTGGTTGGGCCAGTTGTGGTTGCAAGGCTAAGGGAGCTGCTATAAAAGTTGGGTTAAGAAGATGAGACTGAGTAGTTGGGTGGTTGAATTTTGAGGGTTATTGATGATTGGGTCACTTGTTGAAGTAGTGGTTTGGGTTACCATAGATGGAATGGTGGAAACCACTAAGACTACAACTATCCACATCAAAGAAGGGGGATCTCTCATAGTGTTACGGGTTTGGCTCATGGTGAGATAATGTTGAAGGGTTACAATGTTAAAATTAAGAAATGTCACAAAGTAAAGATATAATTTAGGTACAAGGGGGATCTAGTTAGGACTAATAGGCATAGGGGTATTCTTCACAGTCGAAGTATGCTCCATGGTAGAATCAGAAAGGAGAGGGGAAGGTGGGTGTGGTTACCAGCTTGCATAATTAGCATGAATTTTGGCTTGGCTATGAATCAAGACCATGAAAAAAGGATAAAGGCAAGCCTCAAAATTTTTATTAGTGATAAATCATCAATAAACCAAGTTTGAGTGTAGGTAGGTAGGTAATTTTAGCTTAATGTTTTAAGCAGACTAAAAATTATAAAAACACATAGTCACCGATATCAATTATCTAATTGATGCTGGTAGGTAATAGGGTCATTGATGTCCATGGAATTATTGATGTTGGTTACTATGGAATCTAAAAAGGCAAAAAATCCAAGGTTTTGGCAACCTAGGGATGAAATATAGGTAAAATAAAGGATATAATAGGTCTATGGAAGGATAAATGACACACAAAAAACCTAAAACCAGAGGTTAATAGAATTTGAGAGGTAGAAATACCTGGATTCTATAAATTTATAAAGGAAACATCCTCACTAACTTGAAAATGTACAAGATAAAAGGAAGTAGAAAAGGAACATATAGCCACTAAATGTTAACTCCTAGGAATTAATTTTAGTCTCTTGATGACTTATGCCTTAGTAAGTGTGAGAGTAAAATTGGTTTGTGAAATAGGTACTAGATGATTGGTCTAAGGATGGTTCTAGGTTAGTTTTGGTGTTCAATGAAGATCTATATTAGACTAGGTATGTGGCTTGTTATAGGGGATTACTCCCCATACTTCATGGTACCAAAGCTGAGCAGAGCTACTTCACTAGAATATACCACCTATCTAGAGTTTATAATCCATCAGAGAATAGAGTGGGTCCTCCCCTTGGTGGTGAAATCTAAGTGAGATTACCAAGTAGGGTAAGGTGATCCTCTAGGTGATGAAATCCTAATGGGCCTTGTCTCAAGTGAGTTTGGATGTTTAATTTTGTTATTGATTTGGTTGTGTAACATTTTTGTTCTATGATTTAGTCATGATGCTTTATTTAACTAAGTGAGCTAAATGTAGCAAGAAAAATAATGACATGCAGTGATTTTTAAACCCAAATCATAAATGTGTAAATTAAGATGAAAACAGTGGTGAATAAAAGAAGAAGATGAATTTCACTATCGTAATACTCAAAAGAGGAAAACAAAAGAAGGTATTCTTTTTAGCTTATAGGAAAATAATGAATTTATTTTAGAGGCAAAAGAAGAGGATAAAGATAGGGAAGGAAAATTTTAGCTCTTTCTTTAAATAAAAAATAAAAAGTTTGAAATTTTGTTTTTGAGAAAGAAAAAAAAAGAGAGAGTGCAAGGAATGAAAATTTCACTATGGTGCACCTATATGAATAGCTAGACAAGTAACAAACTTAGGAAAACTCTAGGGTCCCATCAGGTGTGCCAAAATGTTTTAGTACATTTTAAGCTTATTTTACATTCAAAAAGAGAGAGAAATAAAAGAGAGAGAGAGAGTTAGGGGTAAGTGATTAAAACTTGGATAAGTGTGAACCATTCTATACTTTGTATATTCACCTCTTTGGCTATGGAGGAAGACACCTATAGATAATAAAACACTACATAAAATAGTTGTTAGTTGTTAATTGACATCGATTAAAGGATCAATGCCTGTTGGGGTCACTGATATCAATTAGGGTTGCCAATGTCAGTTTGGGGTCATCGATGTCGGTTGGGGTAGTAGTATTAGAATGAGTTAGATAAGGATTTTTTAGGAGGGATAATGGGAGTATAGTCAGGTTTTGAGGTTGGGAAGAGTCATAAAGATGTGGTTAAGACTCAAGGGAGTCTGGATAGAAGGTTGGTATGTTGAGGTAGAGAGAAATTGGTAGGGAACTTTACAAATCCTCCACAAAAGGAGTCAGGGTTTGTGAAATAATAAATAGTATAAAGTAAAGAAATTATGTAATTACTATTTAAAGACTTACAAAACAATTAGATATACATAGCTAGTGAAATGGGTGAACTGTGACTATCAGATAGATGACTCTAATGAGGCTTGGTGAATCGATGGGTGAACAGACAAGACAAGCACATGATGATGGTACTCAAGAGTTTAAGCTCTATGTAGTGTATCAATTCTTTATCTAGATCAATTTGTGTAGAGTAATGATAAGCCTGGATGTCAAAAGTGAATGTAGGATGCTTTAATTGCCAAAATCATATGTGTGAATTATTGATTTTTGTGACCTAAATACCAACTTGTAATTTTTCTTAAGTAACAGGCATTAGCAATCCCATAGATGTTAAATGAGGTTTGATCGACATTGATGGCATGAGAATAGGTAAAAGGGTTATTTTTATCCCATTTTATATTCCTTTTCTTTCTAAGTGTGGTGTTTGTTATAAAATGGTAAAAATATGAGGCTATGAAGAACATAGTTAGTTAGGAGTTTTTTTTAGGGTTGAGAACAAGTCATATATACATAGGATTAGGAGACTAAATCTCAAGGTGACTCAGAGGGTAATAATTAGTCTTAGGATGAGGTGGGTAGGTGAGGTGGAATAATTAGGTTTTAATTAACTTAATTAAATACTTTAAGGTGAAAACATGGGTTAATAAGGTTAATTATTAAAAGGGAATCAAGGGGGGTTTTGACATTAGGGAGTCATGCAAGTGTGTGACATAATTTTGATGTCTAAACCAAACAAAAAACCATGGCCATTTTCAATGTGGGGTCTCAATATCATCAAGAAAATTAACCCAACATCTTGAGATGGACATAAGCACATTTTGATTGCAACCAAGTACTTTACCAAATGGATTGAGGCCATTCCTCTCACTTATGTTACTAAGAAGTAGATAGCCAAATTCAATCATTACTATATCATCTGTTGATATGGAATCCCAACCCATATTATATCTGATAATGGAAAATACTTTATGAACCAAGATGTGAAATATATTTATGAAAAATTAAAGATAGAGCATAAGAAATAAACTCCATATAACCTACAAGGCAATGGATTTCTAAGGCATTGAAAAAACCCTTGTAGCCATCTTAAAGAAGATTGTCAATGACACTAGCTATCATTGGCACTTGTAACTCTTTCTTACCCTTTTGGATTATAGAACCAATCATCAAACCCCAATTGGAGCCACTCCATACTCCCTTATTTTTGAAACTGAAGCTATTATCCTAATCGAGATTGAGATACCATCATTAAAAATATCACTAGAGCACATTGAAGATGATAAAGACTATAAAGCCTCACAACTGTGAGAACTAGAAATTTTTGATTGTAAGCATTTGGTTACCTTAGAAAACTATAGGCCTAAGAGAATAGATTGTGGATAAGCTAAAATAAATGCATTCTCCATTGAGAGTTTGAGATTGGTGACTTGGTTTTGAAAGAAAACCAAAAGAACATGAATGTTAAATGGGAAAAAAGGTAAGTTTTAGCTTAATTGGTTAGGACCATATGTTTTCATGGTAAACTATGGATTAGGGGCATATCAACTAGCTAAACATAATGGTTAAGAACATTTAGAGCCCATGAATATTGTACACCTTAAGAGGTTCTACACATGAACAACTTTGAACCATTGTCTACAAGATCCCTAACTTAGGGGAAACTTATGTTGAAGTAATTTTATCCCACCCTTTTATCCTACCCTAAACACATTTTATACTACCTTGGTCAATTATTCATGACTTTGAATAGTAAAGGCTTTGGAATCATTGGCACTTTGAACACATTTCATCCTATCCTAGATTGTTCTCCTTGAGAACCATATTATTTTTTATATCTTGATCATGTTTTAAGATTGAAAACTTTTTATCCCTTGAGCAATTATGATCTTAATTATGTCTCATGAACATTATGACCATTTTCAACACTAGTTATAAAAAGTAGTTTAGCTAGGACAACATTTTGTATATTTTTCTATAGACAAGTGAACAAGAATATCTTCTCAGTTTGAGACCTTTGCCACACTATTACCAATAAGTGAACACAAATAATTATTTGAAGCTAGTTCATGTTGCACACTATTTTATATTACATTTGATGCTCTTTATAGGCATGTATTACCTTATTAGGATTCTTGCTCTTGTCAATTTACGAGCATGGGTCATTGTAGCTGGCTTAGTTATTTTATTGGAACCTCTACTCTTAGACATGCATCTCCTTAACTAGATGGTTCCACCTTGTGCATATTTTATCCCAAAAACACCAAAAATATTACAAATACTTTGGAAATACCAAAAACATTAGAACATGATTCATAAAAGAATAGAAACGTTGTCTCACGCTTTTGTACATTTATACATTCCCATCCCACCATGATACATTCTTACCATTTTGCAAGCAAAGAAACACCAGTTCATCTTGTCCCACATACTATTTTTCAAGATCATTTTTTCTCATCTTATTAGTTTGTTATTTTCAAGACTATTCTCATTTGTTTATCATATCTTCCATTTCTTCTATAACATTAATCATGCTAGTCTGATCATCATTTTTCTTCTATCTTGTTTCCTAGGAGAGCTACATTTGGCCTAAAGTTCATATTGGAATGTACATCCATGAATTTATGTAAGCAACATCCACTTGTCTTGTACTTCTAGAGTCAGCTTAGCCAACCCCTTCCTTTTCTTCTCTTCCCCCATTTCTTCTGTCATTGTTCCTCTTTAATTAGGGAACAATTGTTGTGGCATTGTTCTTTGTTATGTTGTGGTGGAAATTAATGCCTCTACCACATGTATATGGACATTTATCTTTAAACCACACTAACTTGGTTTTTTATTTGTGTGTGTTTATTTATTTTTTCTTAGTGTTTTATTGTGTTTTCTCACCTATATATTTATTTCTTATCCTTTTGTTTTTTATTACTTCTTGTATCATCTTGGTCTTGTGTTTCCCTATATATTTTTGCTTATCTCTTTTGTGTTTCAAAACATCTTGATGAATCGAATGGACCTTGATTATTTATATCTTGATCCTATGTTATTAAGTTGTTCTTGGACCATTTTGTTTATTTGATTATTGCTGGTGTCTTTTTTTTTGTTTGATTTTGCTTTTCTCTTTTGTGTTCAAGACTGTCTTGATGGTCCACATGGATCTTGATTATTTATATCTTGGTCTCATGTTGTTAAGATGTTCTTTCTTTTTGTTTTTAAACATTTTTTTTCCTACTTAAATCTTGATTGATACTATCTTGATTTTAGGTTAGGTTCATTTATGTTTATCTTTTTCTATCTTTGCTTTTTTTTTTAAATGTAAATATCTATAGCTTTGGTTTTGGTCATTTTTTTACCATTATCCTTAGTTATAGGTATTCACATTTAAAATGGTTTAGCACAATTGAAATATTATGTCATTCTAAGTTATTCATACTTATGATGCCTAATTTATTTTGATATAACAAGCACTTCGTGCTCAAGTTTCAAAGTCTTAACGTCAACATTACTCTGATGAACAGTTCTCAAGAACACTTTGCATAATCTAGGCTCATAATATGAAAATAGGCATCTATGAATCATGCATTTTAATACTTGAATCTATGCTTAGATGTGCATCTCTTTACATTTATTGTGAGTATAATCAATTCTTGGTTATTTTTCATCATTCCTCATTCCATTCTCTCCCAAAATTAGGTGAACTACATTGGCTTAAAGTTCAAGTTGTAACATGAGTCCATGGAACTATGTAGGCAACACTCAATTTCTATTAAGGTCAGCTCAACTATCTTTAATTATTGTTTTCATCTCTTTCACCACTTTATGCATTCTCATATGCTAGATTTTATATGGCTTTATACACCATTACACAATTGCATATACATTTGCACCCACTTGCTTTAACCTATCTTCTGGGTTATATCTTTGAACTATTTTGCTTACCAATTACCCACACTAGGGCATAACTTCTAAAAAACATTAGAATACAATCATATCTATAGGGGAAAACATTATTTATTCTTTATCAATGATAAAAATTATCCCTACTAGGGCAAAACTATTTTATCACAATCATATTTTCTCTACTGGGGCACCTCTTATTATCTTCTCTTTGGAGACCCTATTCTAGTGGTGCTTCCCTTCCTGAAGTAGAACATTCTCTATTTTCCTCTAATTTCAAGCTCTCCAAACTAATTCCCATGATGGAAATATTTTAGTGTGTAACTTGTCTAGGGATTGATCAATGTCATAAACATGCAACTTATACTCTCAAATTGGGTATGTTTAATGTGTGTCCCTTACATTTATGGATTGTATATTTCCCATTCTACCCATTTATAGGGCCTATTATACCTCTAATTATATTTTGATAATTGATGGTAATCATGTGTACAATAATTATATCACTTTGATGTGATTTATTCCATGGGTTAATCTCTCTCTCACACTCTCTCTCTTTTTGAGAGTCCATCCTTCTCTTTCATCCTAGTATGTCCTCTCGAGGGGGCATCATGGGTTTGTTCCATTTTATTCTTGATAAATATTTTATTTTAAAATATGTTGCTTCATATGAATGTCTTAATACACCTTCTCAAATAGAGACAAAATTTAGATATCCAATTCCTCACACCATTTGCGTTGAAATTGTCGATCTTACTCAAATTGCACTCAAATGCATAATTTAGCCTAAAAACACTAAAACACATTGAAAACTTTGAAACTGACATATTCAAGTTCTGATTTTGGCTAAAGTATCCCTAAATGAGGAAATTTATTTTGTGGGATGGCTAAGTTTGATCAGATCATTTTGAGTCAAAATGCTAATTTTGCACCTGGGTGCTCTGGATTGCTCTCTTTTGTCAAATCTCTTACACAAGACATGTACCATTATTATTTGGTTTTGATAACATATTAAATAAGATAATGGATATAATACATATAACATACTCTTCTAATTCCATTCCATTCAAATTTCAAAGTTTTGAGTAATTTGTGCACAAAGAGCCAAGGTTTGCATCAAAGTGCTTAATCATGTTTAAGAGATAATTAAACCAAATTAGTGACTTAAGTTAATTTTCCATGGAACTTGTTGAATAATTATTCATTATAAAATGATTATCATTAACTACATCATCAAATGACATCATCATATGGGTTGGCATCCACAAGCCATAAATGCCACAAATATCATGATTTATGCCTCCCATACCTCATTAGGACCTTCTATGCTTATTATTTACCCCTCTATCCCAAATATTAATAGGGATATTTGTAGATTGAATTTCATAATTGGATTTAGTCATGGCCATGCATCTCAATCTTGAGATTGACAGTCATGGTTAATCCTAAAACCATTCCAAAAATATATAAATAAAGAGGCCATAAACATCATTTTAAAGCTTGATTTGTGTTGAGTTATAAGACAAAGTTGTTTTCATAATCCTTTGCATTTGATCATTGATTTTGTTTTCAAGCTTTATTGATAGGATAGTTTAGTGATTAAAAATCATGAGCCTACATTTTACAAGGAGTTCTTGAGACATTGGAGGAGTTGGGAACCATTTTTGTTGAAGACAAGAGCTCTTGATCAAGGGAGAACATGCTTTTGAGCTGCATCTATATGGTGAATCCACTTGGGAAGGTAATATGACATTGTTTTCTTTCAATTATTTTTAATTCTTGCATGAATAAATAGGCTTAATTAGGTTTACACTTATGCATTTTTACTTTGATTTATTGGACTAATTTTTGAATAATTATTTTATGTAATCTTATCTACACCACCCTCTGATCTTCTTAGGGAAATATACCCCCATGTGAATGTAAGGTCTCTACCATGATCTCCAAGCCTGATTTGTCAGATAAACTTCAAGAAACATAGCTACAACACCACAAAGGAATTAAAAGTTATAATTATCACCCCAAGTGGCACATTAATTGTAAAAGTAGGCTTGTTCTCTATAAAATCCTAGATTTCCATTGTAAAAGGGTCAATAAATTTTTAGTAACCTCACAATGTTGAAATTTTCCCTCCATGAGCACTTGTATTGGCTAAATATTATAGATTAATGAGAATTGAGTTTACTCTTTCTATTCTTCTAATGTTTTATGTGCTATTTATGTTTATTGATCCTTGACTATGGGTAGTGTCCACCCCTCTCATCGTTATCCATTCCTTGCACCTCCACATTGAACTTGAAATTCACTTGCAGGTCACATCCTATGTGTACTAATGTCTTTTTTTATGTTGTTTGTGGATTGTTTGTCATCCCTCTCTATGTTGTACTACATTACTGCACGTCTATGAAAAATACTTATGAATTTAGAGTGATTTGTTGAAGACTATCTGATATTGTTTTGATCATGGGAGTTTGTATTATGTTTATCGTAGTAGGATCACTCGCTCTATTCTAGGTGCATCTCTTTTTTAATTTCAACGTTTCTTAGCTTTCCCTTATTTTTCCTCAAAATATCCGAGGTTTAGACTAGTTATGGTTTATGTTTATACTCTTTAGGCCTATGCATTGGTCTTAAACCAGGTACACTTAGAATAGAAGGAATTTGATATAATATGAAGGCTTCTCCCAAGGAGTACAAGGGTCCCAAACCTTAGGGACATTCCCATTGTTATGATAAGACAACTGATGCTCTTACACACATGAAACTAAAAAATCCTCTATGTCTTAAAACATCCATAGGTGTACATTTTGAATGATTATAAATATTTTCTGTGTCAAATAAATTTTGGCTTACAAAATAAATGGGCTGGTCTAATCAACCTTCTCTTGGATGTGAAAGCACACCACCAAATACCATACCAAAAGCATCAATATACACATGAAAGTGGTTAATCTAATCTTCAAAGATAAGAATAGGTAAAGTGACCAGTCATTATTTCAGTTCTATGAAGGATTTTTTGACCCTCAAAAGTATAGATAAAATTTGCACCTTTGTGCAATAAATATTCCAACAAAGACAAAATAGATGCATACCCCATGATAAAATTTTGATAGTACCCTACATGGTCAACAAAATATTTCACTTCCATAGAGTTGACTGGTGAAGGCATATTAAGAATGACTACAATTTTGGACTGGTCCACTAAAATCCTTTCATTGTACACTACATGGCATAATAGGACACCAAAAAGTGTAACAAAAAAGTAAAATTTTAAAATTTAGGGAAATACACAGAGCTCAACAATGTTATAACATGAGGCACAAGTTGGATAAGTATTCTTTAAATAAGGAAAAGACTACCCAATAATCAAGATATACTTCTAGAAAGTCATGAATGAAATCCTTAAACATAGTTACTACTTATTTATAAAAAACTATAGGTGCATTATTGAGGATAAAAGGAATTACTAAGTTTTTTTAGCTCTATCTGCTTATGTGATAGGTATTTGAAGATAGCCACTGAAGCCATCTATGAAAGAGTAAACTTCATGACCTGTGATAGATTCCAAAACTTCATCTGAATCTTTAATTTCCTCCTCTTCAACCTGTATTCAGTGGCACAATTGCATAATATATTATTCTTCCATCTTGGAAGCTTTATATCTTTGTAATGTTGTATTTAGATAATAGGTTATGTTCTTTTATGCAATAGATTCCATTGTGATGTTTAAATATTCTGAGTACCTATGGCATAGAAAATGTTTAATTTTTAGTAGTGCATTATAAACCATAGGATTCTCATCTTCAAAGACAAAAGTATGTATGAATTCACTCTGAACCTATACCCAATACATTATTTCCCTCATACATTCTTGATACATATACCATGATGATGGTAAAGGGGCAAGTATGTAATGAAAGATATGAACTTATTACCTCAGTGCCACACAGTCTTTAGTCCAGACCTCAACACTTTTATGGATATGGATTTTAAGGCACTCACCTTCCTAGAGGAAAGGCCAATTACTTCTAATGAATTGTAATAGTTAAAATATGCAAATCATAAGTTCACACACATCCTCCTAATTGAGATGATCATCTCTATGAATTACCCACCATATTGCTGCAACTCCCTTCAGAGCATAATTCAAGGCAATGACCCACTGACTAATGGTAGGTATAAGAACTTGTAGGTGTAGAATTAATTGATTGATATATTTAACTGCATCGTAGGAAGTAATCTCTCATGGGAAACCACCATTCTCATAAGTCAGAGTTCATGATAATCGTGAGCCCAATTGAGTAGATGCGTATCTAAATATCCACTGATAAAGATATTTCCAAAGGCAAAGTACCTCCTTTGGTCAAATATATATAATCTTGCATATGATCATTTGATTGATAGATAAAATCAAATTTTGAGAGAGTAGAGGATTTAGCAGACATGGATGCACAATCCTCTATGATAAACTGAGATGTCAATGGCTAAGTAACTACTAGCTTGGCCTTCCTTATTAAAATGTCTTCAACTATTAGGTGGGTAAATATTGTACCTCAGGTTTAATATGCTCCTATAAGAAATTTCATTTGGCTACGCATAGATATTTTTGATTTTCTTCAGAGTTTACCTTCATCTAGTTGGTTTCTTGTGTGACGTAAGGAGAGTCTGGTTCAACCAAAATGATGTAAGTTTTGTGTACCTTATTCATAATAATGATGATAATATTATCTCCTTTATGCACCTCTAATTGGTTTTACATAATATTAATAGTCATCTGACCATCATATGACCATTTCTTTCCAATCAACATAGGTTAATGAGTTACTACTTTCTTCATATTGATGAATTTAAAATAACCTTAAACTATCAATTTTGTGATTTTGATCTCAATGTATTCTAATATGCTAATGGGCTTAACTCTTCCATAGTTATCTAAGCTCAGATTCACTAGGATGTAACTAATAATTGGTCATCCAATTACCTCCCATTTAGACTTGGGGATCATGTTGACTGTGCTACCAAAATCAAAGATAACATTTGTAATTTCATATCCTATAAATTTAGTGTTGATTCATGCATCTAAATATCATGTCTTCTTTGTTTTGACATACCAAAAAAAATTGTCTTCTATTTCCCTCAGTGTGCACACTCCAATAAATTATGTATCAAGTTTATGATGTTTTGAGAAATGTCTTTATTATGAAGTGTACTTAATAGCTTTAATAAATCTATCAGTGTAGTAATAACTCCATCCTAATGCATAATGTGTACAATCTAACCAAACATTTGGGAATCTATTTCCATAATATCTCCTTCAATAGTGTCTTGGTGTTGAATATTTTTTAACATCTACTCAGCTTCATACATGAGCCCCTTTTCTATAGCTAGATCTACGTATTTGTCCTATTTTGCTTTATGGATTCCTTAGTCTTAAGTAATTTAGAGAGGAGGAAATCCTTTGTCTACATGATGATGTCTTATAATGGTGTTTAGAAATGCATCCTCCTTAGGCTATGAATTCACCATGTTAACATTCCTGACAACCTTTTCCTTTTTTTAAATTTATAAGATAGGAAAATCTTATGTCTCATGCTATTCATATACCCTGAAATATACATAGTAATATTATATTTGAGGATTCAAAGGGAAATCACATTTCAAATTATTATAATCTCCACACAAGAAACAATACAAAATAAGGAATTGGTAATTATTTCTTATGCCACCTTAGTAACCCCCTCTATATTTGCCCCTAGATCCTCCTCTATTCAACTGATAACCTCATCTATAACCTCTTTATTATTTTGTTGTATTCTAATGTTGATTGTACTTGGTATTATATATAATTCCAAATTATTATTTCACAACTTGTGGAGTCTAACTAATTTGTTGCTACTACATCATTTCCATATTCCAAGGTGCTGTGTACTAGTATTACAGTGATGGTGGTGTCTAACTCAATAAAGGAGGGGTCCATCTAACCAAACATTGAGGTTGGTATTGAGGTAAATTGGGAATATATTATAGACCTACTTGTTTTTCACAATCCTTATCGATCTCTAGGCCTAGAAATGTCTACTTATTTAAGGACACTTGCTACGCAATGACGACGAGTACATTTTTTATAATGTCTTCTTTGAGATCCTACAAATCCATAAAATTATTTTCATCATGATTGGGTGACTTAAAAAATTAAAATATAAACTCTATGGGAATTTGACATACTTTTTAGAATATGGCACTATGTTATTACGTGCCTTACTACTCTATAAATTTCACAAAACTCTATTTTGATCCTAGGACAAACATTTTTATGATGTCCTTCCTTCCCACACTCCATGCACCATAGATTTAACTTAGGTTTATCGGCTTCAAGATATTGTTTCATCCTCTTCATAAAACTTTGAAATGTATTTTCAATCTTAGAATCCATTATGGGAGCTTCCCCATAATCTTTAATTTTCTCTACCTAAAGAGCAACAACTCTAGCATCTGCCTTAGTAGCATATTGGGTCTGTGCTATAGCAAATATGATCTTGGAATGTAGTCCTTTGACAATCCACATAACTTTATATTTATTTAATAAGGTAAACTCCACCTTATTCATAACATTAGAGAACCAATGATAATAATAGTAGATTAATTCTCTTGACTTCTAGATAATCTCCTTTAGGTCTTGAATAGTTTGACTTGTACATTTCTTTATCTTAATTTTTGCAATAAGTCATTCCTTAACCTAATTTATACTTGCCTAAGGAATTTATTTATGGTACATAAAATAAAGTGATATTTCATTCAATTCCCTTATTAAATTTTACTTATTTATATCCTCATCAGTAATACCCTTATCTTTTTATCTCATCTCACATGTTAGTAAGTACTTCTCAAAAATTGTAGACCCATCATATATCACCAGGTAAAACATCCATCTCATCTCACATGTTAGTAAGTATAACACCCATTTTATAAATTGGTGTTGAGGGGATATGCTATATAGTTTTTATAATGGGAGGTTGTGTTATATGTAGTCTTACTTTTGCACTACAAAGGTTTACCTACACACTAGGAAAGTTAATCTATGCACTCTATTTTTTGTGTTTCCTACTTTTCTCTACTTAGTTTCAACAAGCCCTATGGCCTTAAAAACCTTAAAAATTGATGTTATTTAAATTTTAGTACCCCAATGATGAAATTTTTATAAAAATGGACCTTCCCAACTACTATATGCCATTTTTTCTAGTTGAAAATTTCTGCTAAATATAACAAATTGGGCTATGGGGAAGTATACTCTTCCAGTGAATGATTCTTCCCTGTGACTTCTTATTCTATATTTTAACCTAAAATTAATCTATGAATTTATTCTAATTCTTTGTTTAATATGTCATTTCCTTCTACTAACACTGATTCTTATAGATATGCAATACATCTATCATCTAAGTAATCTACTTCTACACTATTAACACCTTCTTCTTCAAACATTTCTTCTTCCACTCAGTCTTCATCACTTATTTCTTTTTGTCAACATTCATCTTATTATTTAATCTCATCTTTATTAATAATTTGTTTGTCATCTCTTTTTTATCATTCATCACATCTACTACTCATTCTTCATATATTTTACTACTGATCTTAACTCTATTCATAGCTGCTTGGGTATTCTTCTTTTTACTCCATCTATTATATTGTCGTAGATCACATTTTAAATCTAAACTTTTATTCTGATTCTTTTTCCCTTGTGTCTCCATTTTGTATTTAGTTTCAAGCCTTATCTTATAATATAATCATCATTCAATATCATGTCATACACACCCCCATATGCCCAAAGTGACTACTCCATATTGGCTAAATTAGGCACCATGGACTTATTCATAACCAACATCTAAATAAGGATAGGTAGCCACTACAAAAAAATTCCCTCAAATTCCTCTAAAAAAAATTATTCATAGCTTTGAAAACAACGTATATTTGTAATATAAATTCATTTATATATCCTCATACTATAGTAACAACCCAATGATCTATTGCTCTTGTCTAGTTGATTTTCAATCTATGCAATCGATCTATCTTTTCTTCAGTCCAAATTATAGTTTCTTCTACATTCAGGTTAAAGCAATAATATTCCTGCCATGATAACTAGTTATCTATCAATTTAGGCAAATCCCACTAGAAAATTTCATAAATGTCTCCATAAATATGCTCTTGAATGATTTCTTATATGGTAAGAAGAGTCCTTTCTTATTCTTCTTCTGTAAAATTACATATCCTATGGTCTAACCATATCTCAATATCTCGCTACCTTGGTAACCATGTTAGAATAATTTCCTCCAAAAGTAGTGTTCCATGCTCACCACACTATTATTAGCAGAGTTTCCTAAAGCATCAAAACATGCTAAGGATGAAGATAACTATGATATACTTCATGTGTGCAGAATGATATATTGTATTCATATAAGAGTTTAGATAACAAAAACATAATATGCATTAATTATCCTTCATTATTTAAAAATTAAGAACAACTAGTGTTTCACAAACAAAAATAAAGCATTTGGTTTAATTAGATATGAAGTAACTAAAACATTACATAGGATAACACACACAAGGAACATAATAAGAAATCATATAAGCAACCATAATCGAATAAATCTATATTGATCTCTTAAAAATTAGAACAATCTTATTCTTAAAAAAAATGTATATTTAGACATTTCCATTCTATGATTGTTCATCTTATTCTTGTACTTGGTTCTAAAAGTGGATTCTATTCATATTCTAGCCTATTACAAGTTATCAAGATATGACAAAATAGACTTATACAATGACAAAATGAGTACATAACGTATAAATATGAGAAAAATATCTTGTGAATCTTTAAAATATAAATTATTATACCAATAAAACCATTATACCACCCTCAACAACCTTCCTTCCTCATGCTTGTTCTTAGGTATCGATGTATGTGTCTTACGCATGTTTGTCTTAGAATATGATGCATCAAAATTTCATATTCTATCATTAGATATGAGGGTTATATGAATATCACATTATCATCATGAAATATCTTCAATAGGTCTTCCTTCCATAGATATTCTCTTTTCATGTTAGGTAGAAGTCCCTCAATCATCCAGGCAAGCAAGGTTATGTGTGGGCTTAAACTTATTAGGTCTATAATAGAGTTTTGACTATGTATACCCTTGATATTAAGTTTGAGGGTTATATGAGATATTGATTTCATTATGGAACATTAAAAAATTGCCTTTATTACTATTATACATATTCACATTCCTCACCCTTTCTTTAAATCAATCAAAAGCTCATGAAGAGTAGGTAGACCTATAGGTTATTGCTTGACTATGTGTAGAGGGTTTTGAAACTCAATTTGACTAGCCTTATAATGTTATCTCTTAACACTTACCTCATCTTAAAATGACCTTATTGACAATTTTTTATATCTAAGGTAACCTCAGTGCTCTCTTCATGTACTTGGATCTTTACTCAAGCTTAGAACTAGCCCCCCCATTATAGCCTATAGGTTCCTTTAGTGTATTTTGAATGCATTCTATATTTGGGACTCAACATTTAGAATTTAACCCTATAAATGACTCTTATATTTATCTTAATAATCCAAGTTAGGTTTAGAACACCTTTCAAACACCTCTTCCCCTTTCTTTCACTAGAAAATGGACTTATCCTTCAAGTAGACCTATAGGTGGCCTTGAGGCCAGCTTGAGTATCAAGCTTGAAACTTAATCTTTCTCAATCATACCATGGCATTTAAATATAATTAAACCTTATATAATGTTCATACTGATCATATTACAAGGTTTTTTGTTTTTTTTATGATACTTTAAACCTTTTTGTCTTCTCAATTCTATACATAGTCTTATAGGTAGTATTTCTAGGATTTTCAACTTAGTCTCTTAATCATCCTTGACTTACAAGTGGCCCAATTGATCTTCAATTGTTTATGTTCTATCCATATACAATGAAGTTAGGTTTCACTATCTTTGATTTACTTTTATTGATTTGATGTTGACTTTGGTTAAAATAAGGACCTACATGCTTAGGGACTATATCTCACTACTTGATTATTTAGAGCTACAAATCCACTTCTTGAGTTTTTGAACCTTTCAACCCTATCAACCTCACCACACTTCCTTGTCACTCCTTCAATGGTCTATAAAACCTATGACAAACACCATGATAACTTTTCCAACTTCCCTATCTGATTGGTATATATAGACTATATACAATCATATTATATTTAGGGTATATACACTAAGAATTATTGATCATTATTCAAGTTGTTGAGGTTTGGCATTGTTGTTATCATTGATGTCAAAGGTTTTTGAGAAAGATATTTATGAGGTCATTAAAAAATGTAGCTATGAGAGAGGATATTGATCAGTGTTGTAGTGATTTTGAGAATGTAAAATATGTTTGGTATATGTTCTTATGACTGCATGAGTGATGTGAAGGTCAACATGTAAGGTCCTTGTTAAAGTTGTCAAGTGTTTGAACCTAGTAAGTGACTTGAGAAGGTATGTGCATACGATGCCTATTATTATGCATGAAGGGTCATGATGACGTGGTAAGATGGATGCATAGAGGCATAAGAGGATGTATAAGGTTACTTGAGAATACATATGATTCATTGAATCACTCATAAGAGTTTTAAATTGAGCCTATAAGGGTAAGAACTTAAGTTCAAATTTGTGGTATTACCAAGTCATAAAAAGGATGTATGGAAGTGGTTGATCATGATAATAGTTTTTATAGTATGTATATGAGGTTTTGATATTTTGGAAAGTGGTTAGAAGGTCAATTTTAAGGCCTAATGTGGTTTGCAGGTCAAGTTCTAAGAAAATAGTGTGAGAGAGTATGGCCTAATGGGGTATGAGGTTATATTATCAATAAAATTATGCATAGGTGAGTGTTTTTATAGATATAGTATATTATTTCAATCATGTTCAAAACTTTTGAGGTCATACTTTACAATAAAAGGCATGAAAAGTGGTTTTGAGGTCTCTCAAGTGCATAGAATGAAGGGTTCTCAACCCAAGAAGGACTTTCAAGTGTTCATTGGCATATTTAATATCTAAATGAGAATCTAATATATTCATGTTATATGTTAAAGGGTACGAAATAAAAATTATAAGCATTAGTTTTTGGATTAAGGGGATATTCTTTATGAATGATCGTTAAGATTAGAAGATGGTTTAAACCCTCAAAGAACCCTAATAGTAACCCAATATGAAATAAATTATTCTAAAGTGATCATAATGGGTTGGTATGGATAGTTAAGTTATTTTAGGCTGTATTAAACTCTCCCAAGCATCTCCAAGTGTGATTGGTTTGTCAGGCGTGTGAGTAGACCCTATAGGAGAGTACTAGTTTTTCATAAATTTACTATAGCAATCAGAGTTGACCAATTAAAAGTTGATAAATGGATGGAGGAAAAAAGTTTTATACTTTTAGTTTGTGTTCATTGTGTTTTATGGATATGTTGTATCCCTTAAGTTTGATAAAATAGTCACCCAAGATAACTTGTCACTAACATGCCTAATGGTGAAAATAATGAGAAACCCAGGTAGTAATGAGAACATGTTTATCGATGTGTTATAATGGGATAGGGATGAATAAAAAATAATGGATAGAATTTTAAATACTTTTAATACATTTTCATGTTTGTTATAAGTTTTGGAGGTTAGTGGATATGATGAAAATTTCACTCATAAGTTGAGATGTTTGGTTCAAATGAGATAGTGAGGTACAAGATTATGAGATTGGTATGCAAGACCAATATTAACATTTGAACATGGTATAATTATATTTTATAATGGTATAATTATCTCATAAAATCATCCACATGCATCAAGAGTTTCTATAAATTGTTTAAGGCAAATTAGGAGTTCTGGGTAAACAAGTTGTAATGATGAGTTGGAGTCTCTTTGCCCTAAGTTGAAGTATATAATGTACATGGAATTTATATTTGGTAATTTTATTACCTATCCATGATTTGAATAATAATTTATATATAGTGAAAGTGGTTGAAATATTGAATCCAAAATGGCTTGTCTAGCTGAGTGAAGTCTGTGAGAGAACAGGTTAACAACTAATAGTGCTATTAGAGATTATGATCTATTTGTTGGATGTTGTTATGATTAAGTTTTAGGATAATTTTCATGAATTTAAATCCATTTATTGTGTTATTTCATGTGTCATAATTTCAAGTTTTCATGACTATGTTTTGAGACTAGTTGGCAGTTTTGAGTGGGCTACTTGCAGAGAAGGGTTTGAGTCCTTTTACCCTGTGTAATGAAATATAATGAATTTTTTTAAATTTTTGAGATATTTAAAGTTATATTTATATGTTTTTTTTTTTTATGTTTATGTATCCAAACATTTTTTATCTTCAATTTCTCAAGACATATTTTTTGGGTATGCACAAGCCTAATTGTGAATAGTTCTAATGGCGTGATTCAAGTGGTGATTAGAGATAAAAGGTGTAATTTACCTAATATGAGATTATTATGGTTGTATTTAAGTGTAATATGAATTTTTAATATTGTGTATTAATTTTTAAATTTCTCCAATAATATCAAAGGGTAATGTGTGCTAATGAAGGCCTAATTAAATTAAGTCTTCTTGAGGCCTAACAGAGGTTTTGGTCCTATATGTTATGACAAACCTATTGTAATGTTTTATTATTATTTTTGAATATAATAAGGCCTATTTTATGAAAAATATAAGTGGTAAATTTTATATGTCTGACCAATAGGTGTATGAGAAATAGCTTAGTGTAAAAATAAGGCCTAATAGGCCTAATTGGTAAGTTAGAGAATGAGTGAGTTGAAGCAGAAGATATACCACTTTGATGAGATAAAGGAGATATTTTATACCATAATAAGGGTGAATATTAAATATCATGAAGATATAATATGGATATTTTAGATGAATATCAAGGTCAAATGACTTAATCTATCTTGAAGGGGCCTAGGTGAGCGAAGGATCCTAGAAGCTAGTTTGAGATGACTAAGAGTGTGAAGAGATGAATAGGTAGTCATCATAAGTTGGTTGAGAAATAATGTGTCCTAAAGGTGATCAAATAAATCATGTATTTTATTTGGTTTTGAGTCATCTAGGGGTTGGTTCCTCCTTACAAGTATGTACTTGTTAAAGCTAGTTAAGGAGGTGCTTAGCTAGTTGGGGTTGGTGCTCCATGTGAAGTTGGTGCTTAACTAAATATTTATTTTTTATTATAAGACTATATTCCATTTGAATATATAAGTGGGTTTTCTTCTCATTGATTTTTTTCCACTCAAATAAGTTTTCTATGTGTTATGCTCTTGTTTCATGCTCATATAAATGGTTCTTGATGTGTTGCTAGTTCACTATATTCCTTTCATAGTTCATGACTGATAGTAAAGTTATAATTTTTTTTTAATACAGATTCACCCCCCTCAGTAGTTGTGCTTAAAATAATTGGTATCATAGCTTGGTTTTTTTATACATGTCTAATATATTTAAGGTGATCGTAAAAAGCATAAGATGTTTTGTGATCAACACCAAGAAGACAACATGTATGATGAAGTCTACTATGATAGTGAAGAAGGAGAAGCTGAAGTAGACCTTAAAGTTGAGATAATAAGTACCCTTGATGAATTGAAGCATAAAAAGAAGACTATAAAGGATCTTAGGAGTCATTTAGATGGTGTCAACATAGGGTCTAAGTCAAAGAAAGTTGAGTATGATCAATTGAAGACAAAGATAGATTCTTTGAAGGTTGAGCATAAGAAGCTCATAGACAAGATGAGAAAGTTTGAGAGAGAGTGTGAGAAATTAGAAAAATTCAAGAGTACCAACATAAAAATACCAATAAGGAATCTAAATGAAATAAAGGATAAGCCATCATGGGACCATGGTAATTGAAGTAATTAGTCAAGAGGTAAGTATAGAAATATTGTTTTCTACATCTGTCATAATATAGAACACATTGTAATATTATGCTCTAATATAGTTATAAGTACCTCAATATTCAAAAATAAATATGAATATCCTATGAATTATGAGAAGAATAAAACATTGGTATGGAAGACAAAGTAAGTTAGGACTAATCATATTGAGATTAAGAGTCAAGATGGACTATTTGCGAAGGAGGAACAAAAGACCAAATAAGATTCTATGCTAGTTCAAACTACCTTTCATATTAAAGATGAAGGAATGAAATGGTAAATAGATAGTGGTTGATCAACCCACATGATTTGAGACATAAATAACTTCATCTAATTGAAAAATAATGTTTCAGGAACAAGGAGGTTTGGAGACAATACAAATTTCAATATATTTGGCGATGGTGTCTTGAGTTTGGACAATGGGAAGACTAAGACACAAAATGTGTTGTATGTATAAGGTTTAAAACATAACCTTCTTAGTGTAAGTCAAATGTGAAATAAAGGAACATACTAAAATTTCATGACATAGGGTTTGAGATAAGGAGAGCCAAATCAAGAAGGATAATTACTAATGCTAAGAGGACTAAGAATAATCTATATGTCTTGAATGAGATCAAAAAGGAGAGATGATTCATTATTAATATAGATGAAATTTTTATATGGTAAAAAATATTATGTCACCCAAACTTTGAAAATATGGTCAAGATTAGTGCTAAGAAGTTTGTGAAGAACATGCCTAAGATCACCAAACCTACCAAACCTAAAAAAATACTTTGCAAAGCTTGTCAACATGGTAAGGCGAATAGAAGAAGGTTCAAGTCTAATGAGTAATCTATTACAAGAGAGTTAATAAACATTGATATATGTGGGCCTATAATAATTCAAATAATTAAAGGAGATAGATACTTCAAGTTACTCATTAATGATTACACAAGAATGATTTGGGTTATATTCTTGAAAGAAAAGTCAGAAGCTCATGAAATGTTTAAGGCATTCAAGGCTCTTGTTGAGAATGAGAAGAATAGGAAGATCAAGTGTATAAGATATAATAGAGGAGGATATTTTTGGTCCAATTAGTTTAATGACTTATGTGAGGTTCATGGAATAAGGAGAAAATTATCAACACCTAGGACACCTCAATATAATGGTTTAGTGGAAAGGAAGAATATGATAGTTTAAGAGATGGTTATAACTATGCTAAATGAGTTTTTATTATCTAATGGATATTGGAAAGAGGTAGTAATCATTGTTTTATAAATTTTTAATAGAGGGAAGATAAGAAATAATGGTAATAAGACTCATTATGAACTATGGAAGGGTAGACCTGCCAATGTGGAACACTTTAAAGTCTTTGGGAATAAATATTTCATCAAAAGAGATGATGAAGTCACGGGAAATTTTTATTATAGGTCTAATGAAGGCATATTATAAAGATAATCATAAATGAGCTCAACCTATAGATGTTATAATAAGAGGATATAAAAGATAGTGGAAAGTACCAATGTGAAGATTGATGAGACAAGGAAATCACACTCACAATCCAAGGACACTTTAGAGAATCTAGAATTCAAGAATGAAGAGGAGACTATAGAGGTTGATTAAGAAGAATAAGAAGTTGAAGAGAGATAGGACTCAAAAGGATCCTCAAGATAAATTCAAAGAGATCACCTTAAATCTCAAATCATTAGCAACAGTAATATAGGTATACAAACAAGGAGAAGACTGGTAAGTAATCTAAATCAAGAATTTTTTCTATATTATCCAATATCGAACCTAAGAGTATTATACAAGCAAGAAAAGACAAATTTTGGATAGGTTTTATAAATGAGGAGTTATACCAAAAAGAAAATAATCAGACTTGGGAACTAGTTACTAAGCCTAAATACAAGTATGTCATTGGTAGAAAATGGGTGTTGAGAAACAAGTTGAATGAAGATGGAGAAGTCACTAAGAATAAGGCTAGATTGGTATGCAAGGGCTATTAAAAAGTTTAATGGGTATAATTTATGTAGACCTTTACACCAATAACAATATTGGATGCCATCAAATTATTTTTAGCATATACAAGATTTAGAGGATTCAAGGTATACCAGATCGATGTCAAATTTGTCTTTTTGACTAGGAATTTGAAAGAGGAAGTGTACATTGAGTAACTTGAGGGGTTATCACTATTATATGATAAAAACTATGTTTTCATATTGAAAAAGTCTCTCTATTATTTATATAAAGTTCCTAGAGCTTGGTATGATAGGTTGGATAGGTATTAGGATCAAGGATTTAAAAGAGGAGTTGTAAATAGTAATCTATACATCAAGACAAAACAAGACCATTAGTCAATTGTAGTTGTCTATATGGATGACATCATCTTTGGTGGAAAAAATGAGAACATGACCAAGGCCTTTACAGAGGTGATGAATAAAGATTTTGAAATGTCCATGCTAGGAGAACTATCATTCTTTTGAGTTGTAAATCACTAAATCTAAAAAAGGCATATTGATCTCATAAGCCAAGTAAATAAGAGAGATGTTGAAGAAGTTCGAGATGGAAGATTTCAAGGCAGTGAGTACACCCATGATAATAGTGTGTAATTTAGGCAATGAAGATGAGTCTTCAAAGGTCAATTATATGTTATATAGGTCAATTATTGGAAGTTTGTTGTAAACCACTACCTCTAGACCTGACATCATATAAGTATTAGGTCTTATGGGAAGGTTTTAAGTAGATCCAAAGGAGACTCATCTACAAATAGTTAAAAGGATACTCAAGTATCTCAAGGGGACTATGGAGTATATATTGTGATATCTAAGAAAAAAAATGTTTAATATGTTAGCCTACATAGATGCAGATTGGACAAGAAGTATAGATGATAGGAAGAGTACTAATGGAGGAGATTTCTTCTTAGGTGGGCGCCTAATTTCATGGATAAGCAAGAAGCAACCATAAGTATCATCATCCACTTGTGAGACTCAATACATTACATCAACTTCATTTTACACTCATGTCCTATGGTTGATACATACCATAAAAGAATACAAGGTGTAGTGTAATAAAATTACTTCAAGAATTAAGTATAATAGCATAGTTATATCCAAATATGACTGAAATATATCCAAATATATGATAATAGATATGCCACTTTAAGGGGGAAACCTCCACAAGCTTTAATAAGAGTAGAATTCACAATATGATGATAAATAATTACCCACTACCTCTTATATATAGTCTATCTAGGCCATGGTTACTTCATAGGCTGACCTACTAATCAAAAGAAAGCATAGATAAATGTAATATAACATCAAAGAGGGATAAGTAAGCCTCAAGTTAGATAATACTATCCTCATACATGTGATAGGTTAGGGGCATAGCATGCCCTTCCCCTTCAAACCAATGTTGAACAACTCTAGATGTTGTTGAAAAAAATCTTCACCTTCTCAAGTTACATCTTCACTGATCTAGTTTTTCCACTTGATAAAATATTCCCTAATCTCTCTGGTTCTCAACCTCTTAGTACGTGTTTGGAGGATCTTCTCTAGTTCCAAAATGACTCATCCTTCTTCATCTAGTTCTGGGAGCTCTGTCTAGGCTAAAACTTTCTGTCCAATGACCTTCTTCAAATAGGAAACATGAAATTCTGGGTGTATGTGAGATGAATGAGGTAACTCGAGCTTGTAAGCCACACTTCTAATTTTTTGTAGAACCTAATAAGGGCCATAATACTTAGGAGCAAGTTTGTTGTCCTTTTTTTATTGCTTCAAGGACATCTGATTGTAAGGCTATAAATGAACAAATACCCAGTTACCCACCTCAAAATTTCACTCACTACAGTGTTGATATGCTTGTTGCTTCATTCTATTTTGTGCCAAGGCCAAATTCTCTCTCAAACTAGCTAAAACCTCTTGTTGATGTTGAATGTGCTCTTCCACATCTCGAACCTTGGTGTGTACCTTTAATGAAGAAGTGATGGAAGGTGGATGGTAACCATATAGTGCTATAAATGGAGACATTTTAGAAGAGGTATGAAAAGACGTGTTATACCATCATTCTGCAAGTGGTAGCCATTTAACCCAATGTTCTTGTTTATTTGATACAAAAAAATGGAGATACCCCTCTAAACATTTGTTAACCACTTCAATTTGTACATCAGATTGGGGGTGGTAAGATGAGATATGAGCTAGCTGAGTACCCAAACAAGAAAATAGTTTAGTCCAGAAATTACTAGTGAAAATAAGATCATGATCACTTACAATTATTTTTGGGATTCCATGTAATTTGATAACTGCTCCCATAAAAATAGTAGCTACTGTACTTACTAAAAATGGGTGTGAGAGAGCACAAAAATGGGCATATTTTATAAGCCTATCCATAACGACCAAGATAACATTCTTACCTTCAGAACAAGGCAACCCAGTGATGTAATCCATGGAAACCTCCTCCCACCTTTAACTAGGAATTTCTCACAGTTGTAACAGACCTGGGGTCTGAACTATTTAAACTTTATTCTATTGGCATATCAAGTATTATTCCATAAAATTTTGTACATCTCCCTTGAGTCCTTCCCAAAATAATCATTTCTTAATTATATGATAAGTTTTCAAGAACCCTGAGTGTCCCCCAATTAGAGATGCATGCAACTCTGCAAGAATCTTATGCTTAAGATATAAATTTTTGCACAAGTATAACCTACCCTTATACCATAGGACATTACCTTTCCATTCAAAAATTTTAGTGGATAAATTACCTTGCTGGAGATTCTGAATCAGAACCTGTGTATCCTTGTCTTACTCCCATTCTAACCTAGCTTCATCCACCCAATCTACTTGCAACATGGACATTGCATAAAGTAATGCTTGTGTGGATGCGTCCCATCTTGATAGTGCATCTGCTACTACATTATCTTTACCCTTCTTGTATATGATTTCAAAATCATAACCCAAAATTTTGGTTACCCATTTTTATTGTTCCTCAAATGATAATCTTTGCTCCAAAAAGTATTTGAAACTATCACGATCTATTTTCACCTTAAAGTGTCTACCCATCAGATAAGGCCTCCATTGTTTAACTACATGAAGAATAGCCATCATTTATTTCTCATAGATAAGTTTTTGTAGATTCTTGCCTTTGAATTGATGACTTTAAAACGTAATGGGTCTTCCTTCCTGCATTAGTACTGCCCCCAATCTAGACCCAAAAGCATCACATTCAACAGTGAATGTCTGTGAGAAGTCTAGAGTAGCCAAAACTAGAGTGGTGCACATAGTTACTTTTTTGGTGGCATCATCATTCCAATGGAAAGCATCGTTTTCTATAAAATGTAGTGAGTGGAGCTACTATACTACCATAACCTTTCATAAATCTTCTATAGTAGCTTGTTATTCTAAGGAACCCTCGAAGGTTTTTGAGATTTTTTGGCATAAGACATTCCATTATCGCTTAGATATTCTGGGAATCAACTTTGACACCTTCATGGGAAAAAATGTGACTGAAGTACTCTACCTCATGTACTCCAAAAGAATATTTAGATGGCTTCACATAAAGTTGGTGCTTATCCAAAACTATCAACACCTATTTCACATGTTGCAGATGTGCTTCCCATGTCTGACTATAAATCAATATGTCATCAAAGAAAACTAGCACAAACTTCCTTAAAAAAGGCCTAAAAATAGTGTTCATCAAGCTATGAAAAGTAGATGGTGCATTTGTAAGACCAAAGGGCATTACCAAAAACTCATAATGGCCCTCATGTGTTCTAAAAGCAATTTTATGAACATCTTCATCCTTGATTATAATTTGATGGTAACTAGAGTGAAGATCAAATTTTATGAAATAATTAGCAACATGAAACTCATCAAGTAAATCATCAATTACTGGAATAGGAAACTTATCTTTTATGGTGTACTTATTGAGTTCCCTATAATCTAGGCACATCCTCCATGTGTCATCCTTCTTCTGCACCATGACCACTAGTGATGAATATGCACTTTGGCTATACTTGATGATCCCTACCTCCAGCATCTCATGGACCATCTTTTCAATTTCACTCTTTTGTACATATGGATATCTATATGGTCTAATATTTGGTGGTTGACTACCTAGAATTAGTTGAATGGCATGATCATGTTCTCTTTTTGGTGGTAGTCCTTTTGGCATGGCCCCAAATATAGATGAGTGGTCCTCAAGAATTATCTGTAGATCAGGATGTGTAGATGCATGTGTGGGTTAAACTTCTATGGAGCATAATCGTGCAATAATTCCCTCTACCCCCTTTTTTAGCATCTTGGTCATCTGATGTGAACCAATCAATTGTGGAGATTTTGCATGTAATCTACATAGTTAAATTTTCTTACCTTCAGAATGAAAGTGCATGAATAGTTTTTTAGAAGTTCATCTCGATAGTACCTAAGGTTGTGAACCATTCGAATCCTAAAACAATGTCTGTGTTACCCATGGGAATAACAAACATAGGAGAGTCAAGATTGTACCCACCCATAGTAAGCTTAATACTATGTCATTTTCCTGAATAATTAATTATGCTACCATCTACAATCATGACCTAAAATTTTGGTGCTGGGTAGATGAAATAGTTCAATCGAGTGGCCAAATTATGGTTTATAAAGTTATGTGTGCTCCCCAAATCAATTAACACTATCACCTTCTATTTCTTGAGGAAACCCACCACCTTAAGAGTTTGTGGAGTGTTTATACCTACAAGTGCATGACAAGAGATTGTAGGTTGGGAATATTTAGGTACCTCCTCTATATCTTCCTTATCATCATTGGAGGCATCATCTGCTTCTTCATCTTTATTTGGTCCCTTAATGTATAATAACTTCTTCTTAGTGCATCTATGTCCTTTACTCCACTTGATATCACAACTGAAACATAATCTTTTTGCATGCTTCTCTTTAATTTGCTAAGGGGTCAATCTAGTAGGTGGAGGAAATGTTGGTGATGATATGCTATGATCTGTGAAGTGAGTGAATGGCTACTTATTATTGGCTATGAATTTTTCCTCAGCTCTACGTGCCATGATAATAGAATAAAAAATCTTAAGTGGATTAAACATGCATACCTCATGTTGAATGTGGTCCTTGAGTCCACCCAAAAATAGGTCATTTTTGCTTCAGAAATTATCTCCACACGTAAGGATAGGTTTTAAAAGTGATGAATATAATCCTTGATAGAGCCAATTTGTCACAATTTTTCCAGTTGGCTGAAGTTATTCTCTGTCACACTATTGCCACAGTGTAATTGTAGCTCCTCTATAAAAACTAACCAGGTGACATTGAGAGTCATCTTTTTCTTTTGAGCACATAACCATTGATACCAAATGAATTGATTAGGTTCAAGATAAAAGGATGCCATGGTAACCTTCTGTCCACCCAGAATCTAATGTAGGTCAAAAAAATTCTCCATTTGGTTGATCCAATTGAGTGGATCTTTTCCATCAAATTTGTGCATATCCACCTTTGGTAATAGGTTCCTCTATGGCCATGGAGATAGATTTAAAGTAGACTGGTTAGGAAAACCACCATGGTGGGGTTGTGCAATAGAGTTAGCTTCATTATTTGACTGATTACTTTTCAAATCCACCATGATGTCTCCCAAACTATCTTGTATGGATTGCATATTAGATTGTATGCCTTGCACCTCACTCTAAATGCTTTGCATACTATAGTCAAGCTGGCTCACTTTGTGATCTATGTTAGAAAACCCTGGTACAAAGGGTCTAGTACATCCCCCTTCTAACTCCATCTCTTCCTTGTTAGGATTTTTACCTAGAGTTTCAGCACCCTTTCCTCAGCCCTGAGTTTGTGGACCTGCCATAAAAGGGTTTTACGATGTCGACCCTTGTTGGCACTTTTGACCCAACTTTGACTAAGCGATTTTGGAATTATTTCAGCCTCAAATCAAAATATACAATGAACATACCATATCTAATTTTTTATAAGATTTCCAAAAATTTAAATAACTCAAAAAATTTCTTTGAATTGCACACTATAGAGAAATTTTATGAAAAACCATAAGATAGTGATAAATATTGTAAAACAAATCCAAATGAGCTGAAATTTTAATGTAAGCTTAATTTGATTATTTCACACCTCCATTAAAAATTTTGCAGATAAATTCACAACCTTTTTTATATATCAAAAAATTTAAAAATTCAGTGTTTCACCCACAAGATTGCCCAAATCATAGCGCTGATACCACTTGTAATGAAATTACTTCAAGAATTAAGTATAATAGTAGAATTATATCCAAATATGACTAAAATATATCTAAATATATGATAATAGATAAGCCACTTCAAGGGGGCAACCTCCACAAGCTTTAATAAGAACATAATTCACAATATGATGATAAATAATTACCCACTACATCTGATATATAGTCTATCTAGGCCATGGTTACTCCATAGGCTGACCAACTAATCAAAATAAAGCATAGATAAATTAATATAACATCAAAGAGGGATAATTAATCCACAAGTTAGCTAATACTATCCTCATACATGTGATAGGCTAGGGGCGTAGCATGGAGTATGATGGTCTTATATGTATCTATCATGATAATACAAGGGCTATACATGTCTAAAAGAACCTTGTCAAGAACCCAAGGACCAAACACATTCCCATTAGGTATTATTTTTTAAGAGAGTAGGTAGGTGAAAAAAATTTCAAACTTGAATATGTTCCTACACATGATAATATGTAAAAAAACTTAACCAAACCACTTCCAAAGATAACTTCTGAACATCTAAGACATGAATTGGGTATATCTCCTACCCTTAACAATCATTGAAAAATCCAAGTACTTAGGGGAAAATAAACATGCTCATTATATCCAATAATAGGTGAGTTATTCTAAGAATGTATACATGGAGATAGGGGGATCATGTTTGTGTTATGTCTCATAAATTCATAATTCTATGTGTTGAGTATTTTGGTTGTAAGGAGTGTGATCCAAGGAGTTGTACACATCACTTTTTCATTTATGTTAAAGGGTGAGAAAGACCAAGAGGGGGAAAAAGACTAGGATGGGAAGATAAGCATGATATTATTCTTATGATCAGTTTATAGTATATTTTTCCATCAATGACAAAGGGAATGATTGTTGAGCATTATTCCTATTGTTGAGGTTTGGAATTGATGTTGTCAATGATTTCAAAGTTTCTTGAAAAATTTCTTCATGAGGTCATTAAATAATGTAGGTATGAGAGAGGATATTGATAAGTGTTGTATCAATTATAAGAATTTAATACACGTTTGGTATATTTTCTTATGACTGCATGAGTGATGTGAAGTTCAACATGGAAGGTTATTTTTGTCAAAGTTGTCAAGTGCTTGAACTTAGTAAGTAACTTGAGAAGGTATGTGCATAGGATGGCTAGTCTTGTCCATGAAGGGTCATGATGTCTTAGTGAGATAGATTTACATAGGATTACAAGGATGTATAAGGTTGCTTGAGCATACATATGAGGCATTGAATTACTCAAGAGAGTTTTAAGGTGAACCTATACGGGTAAGACCTTAAGTTCATGTCTATAACTAGACTAGTTCTAGACCTTGCCTGACCTAATGAGGTGTTATGAGATGTTAATAAGGCATATTAAGGATGTATGGTAGTGGTTGAGCATGATAATATTTTGGATGACATTTATATGAGGATTTAAGATCTTAGATAGTGGTTATAAGGTTAGTTTCAAGGCCTAATGTGGTTTACAGGTCAAGGTCTAAGCAAGCAATGAGAGAGAGTATGGCCTAATGGGGTAAAAGGTTATGTTTTAAATAAAATTATGGAAACATTATTGTTTTCATAGATATGGTATATTATTTCAATCATGTTCACAAATTTTGAGGTCATGGTTTGCAATAAAAGACATGAAACACGATTTTGATGTCTCTCAAGTGAACAAAATGAAGGGTTCTCAAATTAAAAAGTAATTTCAAGTGTTCATTGGCACATTTAAAATCTACATGAGAACCTAATATATTAATGGTATATGGGGAAGGGTCCTATATCAAAATTCAAGGAATTAGTTTTTGGATTAAGGGGTATACTTTATGAATGATCGTTATGATTGGAAGATGTTTTAAAACCTCAAAGAACACTAATAGTCATTTAATAAGAAATAAATTGTTATAAATTTCAAAAAATATATTGGTATGGCTATTTAAGTGATTTGATTTTTTATTCAAATCTCCCAATCATCTCCAAGTGTTATTGGTTTATTAGATGTGTGAGTAGACCCTATAAGACAGTACTAATTTCTCATAAATTTGTTGTAGTAGTCAATGTTAACCAAGTAAAATTTGATAAATGGATGGAGGAAAAAGTTTAATACTTTTATTTTGTGTCAATGGTGGTTTATGGACATGTTATATCCCTCAAGTGTGCTAAACTAGTCATCTAAGACAACTTGTTGCTAACATGCCTAATGGTGAAAATAGTGAGAAACCTAGGCAACAGTGAGAAGATGTTTAGGGATGTGTTATCATTAAATATGGATGAATAAAATTTAATGGAGAATTTAAAAAAATTTAATACATGTTAATGTTTTTTTATAAGTTTTTGAGGTTAGTGGATATGATGAAAGTGTTACTCATAAGCTGACCTATCTGGTTTAGATGAGATAATGAGGTAAAAAATTATGAGATTGGTCTGCAAGACAAATATTACCATTTTACCATGGTATAATTATGTTTTATAATGGTATAATGATATCATAATATCATCCACATGCATCAGGAGTCTCTAGAAATACTCATATAGGTGATTTAAGGTCATTGTCACCATGACTATGGTTTAAGGCAAACTGGTAGTTCTAGGTAAGTAAGTTATAATGATGAGTTGGAGTCTCTTTTCCATAAATTGAGGTATATTGTCAGGAATCTAGAACAACAAACATGCTCTGATGCCACTAGTTGGGATCTTGCTCCTCAGAAGGAGCACAGTATGATTACCAAATATAAGCAATTGAATATGCGGAAATAACCAGAAACACAAGTAACTAGAATTCACCAATAGCACAGAATATGAGAGACAATACACTATCTTGTATTAACACTAACAGAAAAGAATACAACAAAGAGCCGCCACACTCTTTCACCTTACAGAGATTTGCCACACCTCAAGTGTTCAGTAATTCTTCTCACACACACTCTCCTACACAAAAAACGGTCCCAACAACCAACTCACACACAGAATTGGTGTTCACCTCACCAACCAGTCAGTAATAACCCTGCCGGTACATCAAGCACTCTATAGCACTTCAAGCTGATCTCTCATGAACCTGCAACCTGTAATTCAAAGACCAAACTTACATGTAGATCCCCAATGAGCTTGCAACAACCTGCAACTCACAGATCTTACAACTAGAAGGAACTCTTCCTTTCTATCTCATGCCTTATACAATACATGCCAATGGGTCTATAAATAGATCCCTAACTCAAACAATAACTTAGACTCTTAATTTAGACAATTGTCCTCGCAGCACAAGACTCTAACTGGTCTCAACATGCAAACTCTTCGTTCACTTAACTAACTGTCCGTGAAATGGGCAGTTCTGGAACACACAGGCGACCGACGTCGGTCCCTGCTTATCTGGTTCTACCGACGTCGGCCGACTTCCTGCCGTCGCCGGTGGCCTTCTGCACTGGTCTCTGCCGACGTCGGTCCTGCTGCCGACGCCGGTTCCTGTAGAACTCAGCAACCATCTGTTCCTCAGTTTGCAAAGGTTGAAGCTTTTAGCTCCACAACCTAACAATCTCCCACTTGGAGATAAACAGCTGCAACCTGTACATGTACCTATACACCGTCTAGTTTGTTACCTTGGCTATGTATCCGTCTTCAAAATCATCCTTGAAGACCAACCACCACAAAAATCCGTGGTGCAAAACCTGTCATCCAAATTACCTACCACATCCACATCTACAACCATGTAGAAGTAAACCTAAACTTGCATAGCATGTGCACCTGCTACTAGTCCCTGTAAGAATCCACTGAACTGACCTCCAATGGTTCTCTCCCAGATTGGCTCCTAACTTGTGACAACTCCCACTGCTTGGGAAAACTCAGGTTTAGTACATACCATGCACTCAACCTCATTATGTGAATCAAGACACCTGTTCATAGAACTGTCCAACCATCGGCGTGCTAACCGGTTTCACACAATCATCCTGAAACAAAGTCAACACATGACCTTCCATGTCTCTAGAACACACTCATGCCAAAGAATCTTGCTGCTCCCAGATTCTCCATGACAAACACCTGAACTAGCTTTACCTTTAGTTCAGCAATACCTGTATATGTAACCCTGCAACAAGCACATCATACAGAAAATAGGATAGTGTAGCTAATACTATCCAACCTAGTAAAGAGAAACACAATGAACAAACCTCCATTGCTCTGCAGCTAATACAAGATCAAGTACCCTGATCTTCCATCTCACGTATCCATTTCCGCTCTTCTTCATCCTTAACATCCATTCGTCTCTCAGTGCTTACTTCCAGCTGGCCACACTACCCAAAACCCCTGTTTGGTTCTCCTCCAAGGAATCACATCCTCATCCATGCCTAGCTCCCACTGTTTCCTGGATCTACCTATTTTGCTTCTTCAATAACTTCCTGGTCCTATGCCATAAGTGAGCAACAAGTAGTGCAAAGAAGGGAAATGACGAATTTAAGAACTTACTTACTCCTTCAGTCCTCCATATGGGCGCTTGAGACTCCATGACAGCTTGCTGTCCACCCAAAATTCATCTCAGTGACCGATGCCGGTCACATCTCAGTCTACAGCCGACCGGTGTCGGTTCCCTGTGACTGCCTCTCCACCGATGTCGGTTTCTCCTGGCCGACGCCGGTCTCTGTCTGCCCCGAGTCACCGACGTCAGGCTGCACATAGCCGACATCGATCCCTGTCTGGATACCGATGCCAGTTTTCCTGCCGACGTCGGTCTCTGTGTTTTTCTTGTGAGACCTGACTTTTTCCCGCGAGCTCCTTTTGGATCAAACCCTTGTCCAAATCACCCTTGCTCTACTCAGAATTCCTCTGCACTTTATGCTGAACTCTGTCTGTCACCTTCTCTTTGAAAACCAAGGCTTTCCTGTTCTTGTCACTAACATCGGATTCCTCAAGAAATCTCACCTTTTTCTTCTGCATACAGAAATCAAGATCCATGCCTTCCAAGTCCGAAAGCATATCCTTTGACTCAAGAACCAGCATCTCCTTCTTATCTATGTGACCAAGCCTATCAAGCCACATCTCCGAATCTACAGCTGAAGTAGATAACCCAGAAGAAGAATCAGTAAAACAAGTAGATAGATAAAACGTACCTACTTTCTTACCTCTAGCTATAACAAGTGTACCCTTGGTAACCTTCCAAGAGTTCACTGTGAGAGTTACTGTGCAACCCTCTTCACCCAAACTTCTAACAGAAATCAGATTCCGCTTCAGAACTGGGATGTGCATGACCTCCTTTAACACCCATGTGTTACCTGTCTGCAGTTTCAGCTTCACTTTGCCTTTGCCAACAATCTGACAAGACTTACCATCCCCTACACAAATTTCTCCAAAATCTCCCTGGACATACTCATGAAAAAATTCCCTATGTGGGGATGCATGAAAAGAGGCACCAGAATCTAATACCCAAGATTCTACTTTATCCAAAGAACATACCAGAGCATCCTGTGCAATGTAACTTGCAGCATCTGCTTCTTCTTCATGTTCTTCATGCTGATCTGTACCTGATCTGCAATCTCTCTTTAAGTGCCCTTGCTTTCCACATTTCCAGCAGGTTATTCTGCCATACCTGGACTTGGATCTCTTGCTCGTCTTCGACCTTGATCTCCCACGCTCTATCTTCTCTCTTGGCCTTCCTCTTCCTTCAACACTCAAAGCATCTCCAGATGATTCACCTGTGCTTTTCCTGCGTATCTCTTCGTTCAAGATTACACTCACAATATCATCCACTTTTAGGACTTTTGAAGGAGACACAGTATTAGAAACTGCCATTACCAAACCTTCCCAACTTTCAGGTAATGAACACAAGATTAAGAGAGCTCTTATTTCATCATCAAATACAATATTGACTGAACTTAACTGGTTTACTAAACCATGGAAATCACTAAGATGGCTATGAACAGATCCACCTTCCAACATTTGCAAATTAAATAAACGCTTCATAAGAAATACCTTATTCAAAGCTGAGGGTTTTTCATATAAATTTGCCAAAGATTCCATCAACTCCACCGTTGTCTTACACTGTGATAAGCTGGAAATCACAGATGATGCAAGACTCAATCTAACAGATCCCAGAGCCTTCCGATCAAGAACCTCCCATTCTTCATCTTTCATATCCAAGGGTTTGCTAGCAACCCCACCCAACGGTAAGTACAAATCTTTCTGATACAGATAGTCCTCAATCTGCATCCTCCATAATTGGTAGTTCTTGCCATTGAACTTCTCCATTCGTAGTTGACTACTTTCTGTCATTGCTCAACTCCCACTCAAACAGAAACCCTGTGAGTAACCTGTAATCAAAACACACTACCCAGATCTACACCAATCTGTTAGTATCCCAACCAAAAGCTAATACCAATTGTTGGTATCAAGCTTAAGAACCTTCTGATACCAGTTGTCAGGAATCTAGAACAACAAACATGCTCTGATGCCACTAGTTGGGATCTTGCTCCTCAGAAAGAGCACAATGATTACCAAATATAAGCAATTGAATATGCGGAAATAACCAGAAACACAAGTAACTAGAATTCACCAATAGCACAGAATATGAGAGACAATACACTATCTTGTATTAACACTAACAGAAAAGAATACAACAAAGAGCCGCCACACTCTTTCACCTTACAGAGATTTGCCACACCTCAAGTGTTCAGTAATTCTTCTCACACACACTCTCCTACACAAAAAATGGTCCCAACAACCAACTCACACATAGAATTGGTGTTCACCTCACCAACCAGTCAGTAATAACCCTGCCGGTACATCAAGCACTCTATAGCACTTCAAGCTGATCTCTCATGAACCTGCAACCTGCAATTCAAAGACCAAACTTACATGTAGATCCCCAATGATTGCAACAACCTGCAACTCACAGATCTTACAACTAGAAGGAACTCTTCCTTTCTAATGCCTTATACAATACATGCCAATGGGTCTATAAATAGATCCCTAACTCAAACAATAACTTAGACTCTTAATTTAGACAATTGTCCTCGCAGCACAAGACTCTAACTGGTCTCAACATGCAAACTCTTCGTTCACTTAACTAACTGTCTGTGAAACGGGCAGTTCTGGAACACACAGGCGACCGACGTCGGTCCCTGCTTATCTGGTTCTGCCGACGTCGGCCGACTTCCTGCCGTCGCCGGTGGCCTTCTGCACTGGTCTCTGTCGACGTCGGTCCTGCTGCCGACGCCGGTTCCTGTAGAACTCAGCAACCATTTGTTCCTCAGTTTGCAAAGGTTGAAGCTTTTAGCTCCACAACCTAACATATATAATGTATATGGTGTTTATATTTGGTAATTTTATGACCTATCCATGATTTTAATAATATTTTATAGATAGTGAAAGTGGTTGAAATGTTGAAGCCAAAATGACTTGTCTGGCTTAGTGAAGTCTATGACAGAGAAGGGAAACAAATTGGTCTACAAGACCAATTATTGATATTAAATATTATGATATTTTTATTGGAGTTTGTTTTTAGGAACTTTCATGATCATTTTCATTCATTTAAATCCCTTGATTTTCCATTAAAATTTCAATTTTTCATGACTGTGTTTTGAGGCTAGTTCGCAATTTTGAGTGGGCTACTTGGAGAGAAGGGTTTGAGTCCTATTTCATTGTGTAATGAAGTATAATGCACTTGGCGAAGTTTTTAAGGTCTTGAAATTTTTGTGTATATGTTTTATTTTCATGGTTTTATGGCCATATATTTTGAAAGATAGACTTTCTCGGTATGCATAGGTCTAATTATGAACAGTTCCAATGGCATGATTCAAGTGGTGATTGGAGCTAAAAAGTGTCATGGACATAATATGATATTATTATGGGAATATTTTAGTGTAATATTAAGTTTTAATACCATTTATGAAGTTTTAAATTTATCCAATAATATTAAATGGTAACGTGTGCTAATGAAGGTCTAATTGAATTAGGTCTCTTTAAGGCCCAAAAGAGGTTTTGGTCCTGTATGCTATGACCAACCTATTATAATGTTTGATTAATGTTTTTGGAATTTAATAAGGAATAATATATGGAAAATATAAGTGGGAAAGTGTGTATCAATGACCAAGAGGTATATGAATAAGAGCCTAGTATAAGAACAAGGCCTAATAGGCCTAATTAACAAGTTAGAGAATGAGTGAGTTGAAACAAAAGATATAACACTTTGATGAGATAAATGAGGTATTTTAGACCATAAAAAGGGCATAGATAAACTATAATTAAGATATAACATGGGTATTATAGATGAATATCAAGTTAAAATGACCTAATCTATCTTGAAGAGACTTAGTTGAGCAAAGGAGCCTAGAAGGTAGTTTGAGAGGGATAAGAATGTGAAGTCATTAGTTGATTGAGAAAAAAGGTGTCCTAAAGGTGATAAAATAAATCCAATGGTTTATTTTGTGATAATTCATCTAGGGGGTTGGTTCCTCCTTGCAAGTAGGTGCTTGCTAAAGCCTAGTCAAGTGTGTGTTTAGCTAGTTGGGGTAGGTGCTTCACTAAATATTGATGTTTATCTTATAGGACTATAGTCCATTTGAAAATATTAGTGTTTTTTATTCTCCTTGATGATTTCCAACTTAAATACATGTTATATTTTTTATCCTCTTGTCTCATGCTCATATAAATGGTTCTTGATGTGTTGCTAGATCACTATATTACTTTGATAGTTCATGAATGATAAAGTACAATTGTAAAAGTTTTTGAAGACTGATTCACCTCCCTCTTAGTCATTGTGCTTCCAAAACTAATTTTAGAATATAATACATTTATAAGGATATATTCAAGGACATATGAATGTATAAGGATATGTATCAGGTCTCTCCATAGTAATGAAGTATCCTTAGCTTGAAACCTGAGATCTATAAATGATCACTTACAAGTCTACTTGATAGTGAGTGAGCATATCATCTTATAAAATTATTTGAGATTATGTTTTGATTTCAGATTTAAACAAATTGAAATTCAAAATTCCTCAAATAGATCAAATATTAATTTCATCACCATAATTATTAAACATGGCACTCGACCATTGGAAGACCATTGATGAACTGTACCATACATTCTAAGAGCAAGGCATATGAAATTTATTAAATACTAACAACAAGGAGACATATTCAGAGAGAAAACATATGAATTTTGGAAGAGTGAGGGGTTTTTATATGGTAAAATGAATATTATAAACCCCTAAAAGTGAAAAATATCTCAAAAAACCAAAACTTGCAATAGGATTGACTGAAACATATTGTACATCAAGACATTTCCATCCAAGTGAAGACACTTCATGGAGATGAGTTGAAAGATGAAACCACCATGAAAAGGAGATCATTTAACTCTAGAAACATCCCTCAAAATTTATCTTCTTCATCAAATTATGAAGTGGAGAAACAAATGTAAGAACACACCTTCCTTAGATGGATAAGACATAGTGACCTGCTGTCACTCTTAGTGATTTTATTAAATAAGGCTCCATGAATATGAAAATTAATGCCACTAATTTAAATCTTAATAATACCCATAATAAATTATAAATTTTTAGCTCCTAAATATCTCTCTCTCCTTACCGTACCATCCACTTCAAATTTTCCTTTCTAAGCTTATGAAGGTAGCGATGGAGGAGAAAAAGTTCCTAAATTATTTGTTCGACCTAAAAATTATTCTAAAGCATAAAAATTATCTAAATAATCCCAAGTTATAAAGCATTTCCAACTAAAATCTAATCTTTCAAGGACATATAAGTGCCTAAAGTGCTTGTAAAGTGTCCTTTTTCTTATTTTAGGTGTTGAACTATAAATTTTGTTAGTCTCTAAGCATCCTTGAACATTATGTAACCCAATTATAACATTATGTATCTTGGTAATATTATTTAAACATTTCCTTCTTGTAATTTTACGTGTAACTCTTCTAAATAGGCCAAAAGGTGGCCAAAATTTCATTTTTGCACAGGAGAGCCAAATAAAATGTTAGTACATGATATTATGGTCTTAATGACACCTAAATAACCTTTTATAATTACCTTAATACATAATAAACCTTTTACCATGTTTTAAAATCTTAATTCTTGAAATCGACCCCTAAGACTAGACAAGTGAACATAAAACCAAACTTTGGACAATGATAGACAAAGACAAATATGACCATATGGAACTATTTAATACCATTTAAGACCATTACATGGCTATGACAAGACCATGCCAAGTTTTTTACAACCATATGAAGTTTCAACCTAGATGGGGTGACCAATTTTTTACTTGAGGTCAAAATTTGGTCAACATTTTTTTGATTCATAGGGGTAGCATGCTTGTAATGCTAATAGATCAGTGGCCTTATCCTCTCATTGGGAAATAGAGTAACTCTTATGCTATAATATAAAATTGATATGCCTTCCTAAGACTTCAAAATCACACCAAACCACATAATTAAAATCAAACACACTATGCTCAAGGCATTTAAGGAAAACCATACAATAAAGACTCAAAACAACACACCTATTCTACTATATACAAACCTCAAAACATGTTTAAGGTGATGAAATAGTTCTTCTTGTTTCAACCATGGTAAAAAACAATATTCCTTGAGTCACAACTACTCCATGAGAATAAGTCACCATATGATGGATGTTTTTCAAAGAAAATTTGATTATGAAGGTGATCAAAGGACTTACCACTCATGGGACCTCTACTAGCTACTAGTGAATAACTTGAAAATCCTTTGAATGGTCCTTCTATCTCTCCTTGAGGTCTACTTGATAGTGCATCCTATTTTATCTCCTTCATGCTCATTTGATGCTTGTCAATTTTCTTCTTGGGAGTCATGAAATCTTTCTAAAACTCACTTTAATCTATACCATGATGTACTTGATATCTAGAGCCCTCATGCTTGCCGTATTATTAGTCAAACATGTCTACAAGTGACTAAATATTATATTAAGGCCTAGGATTCTCCTCAACCACATAAACTTGTACCTTAGCCTGATTACATTCTTATAATATTGTATTATGTTTATTAGTGATTCACACTCCTCTTCATGTTAATTAGGTCCACCAATGACCTTACTATCAAGCTCATGTTCTTTAAGAAGGAGAGTTAGGCCACTTATTTATTCAAATTGTTGGACTATGGCATGGTGCTGCTACCATAGATCATCACACTTTTCTTGAATATCACATTCATGAAATTATTCATCTTGGGAAATCATAATTACATCATATTCTTTATTATCATTCTCTATCACACTTGGAGGCTCATCATCATAATCCATATAAAGAAAGTAGTTACCCCATACATCTTATGTAAGGAGATCATCAAGACTTACCTCAAGAAAATCATCATTATCTTCATGAATGATATATGTATAAGGACATGTCTCTTTAGTATGATTATATGGATCAAATCCATGTTGATCAGATCTACACTGATCAAGGTATAGGTAATCTATGTCATCAAGAGGTGTTAGAGGTTCTTGATCACTAGGATAGTCTCCTTTATCATTGATGTTGAGATTCATATTTGTAGTACTAGACACATATGGCTCCACATAAAACTTGGCTAAGGGTTTAGCCTTGTCAAAAACTTTGGCACCATACCAAGTCCTAAATGCAATGTAGGACTAATCTAAATTCATATATCCACCTATCTTTATTGTGAAGTCCCTTGATAAGTAATGGGGAAAATGAGGTGGAATATCTATAACCGCCACATCTTGGGAGATGGGGAATGTAGGAAAATAATGAAGCATGAGATAATTTTTTTTGATAATGCCAAATTTATTAGCAGATGATCCATCGAACTATAACACCCCCTTGGAGTGTGGTTCATACTTCAACTTTAGCTTGTCTACCATTTGTTTAGGCATGATTGATGTACTTGCTCCAATATCAATCAATAAATCATGTAATAATGAGTCTTTCATGATAATGGAGGAGGTTTTTCTTTCCTTTCAAATTTGATTGGATGACCATCTTAGGTCTTTACTTTATTGGTCAAATTGCCTCTCTTTCGCTAGGCTGCCTAGATGATGTATTGATCTTGGAGAGGTCATTTTGGAGCAGATCTCTTTGACTAGGTATGGATAGTGTTTCCCATATTGGGATGCTTACACCAACCTTATTTATCTAATATAAGATATTCATTATAGGACTACCAAATTTCTAATGTACTTTAGAAGCCAAATTACTACAAAACAAATTTATGAAGTTTGATCTAATTTATCATAATCAATTAGTTAATATGGTTATTAATCATACTATTAAACAAGGAAAAAAATCATTAGATTATCGAATTATTTATCAATATCTAAAAAAAATCAACAAAAACTAGAGAAAAATACAATTATTTTTCTATGGAAAACAAGACACAAAGTAACTTCCAAATTGATATTAAAATTAAGATGTGTAAGTGGATCAACTTATCAAGTGCCCACTAGTTTGTAAAAATTTATGTGTAGGGGAAAGAATAGAAGGAGCTCCAACATTATTATATTTTTTATTTACCTAAGCCATGGGAGAAAAATTTGGCATACCTAATCCTTGAGGTACTTGAGATCTCACATTTTGACCACTACTTACTCCTTGGACTTCTTTAACTGCTCTATTCTTTGACCTTGTGTCTGCATCTATGGAACTTAAACCAATGTTGAGATTGGTATTTAACTACACATGAGTATTCTTGATAATAATTCATCAAGAAAAAACCTAATTGAGTACCTCTTCCCATGATCTCTCCTACACTAGGCATCTCTTATTGACTCATATAAGGCATTATTACCCATTGAGTCATATAGGCTTAATTGAAGGCATCAATTGTGTAATTATAAGAGTCATGAGGCTAGTCCCATGAAGGATGCTCTCCATTATCTTGTAAAAGGTTCTTTTGGATAGGTACAAGGGATTTAGAAGTGGAAAGAACATTATAATTTTTCCCATTGTGTTTCCTTACTTGATTTAACTACCCTTGTCCTTGATATTGGCCTTGAAAGGGTTATTTAAGACTTGGTAGGAATAGGATCAATGGTATGCATATGAGCTTTCACATTAGGAAATAAAGGCATGGGAAGTCTTAGGGATATATTCCCAACTTTAATAAGGTAGTTCTCATCCCTTATGGAAATATCATAATCATTAGGCAAATTATTAATGATTATCCCCTCCCATATATTGAATCATCATAGAGATATCACAATTGAAAGTCTTGAAATAGTAAAGGAAAGCATGATGGGCAATAGGACTTACCAAGAGTTGGATATTATACAAAGTATTTTGGAACCTTGTGTTTAATTATTTAATGGACTCATGGGGTGCTCTTTGTATTGTGGTCAGATACTTAGTCAAAGACAAGTGATCATATTTATATTCAAACCTCATTCTCAAAGCATCACCTAACTCATCCTATGTAATGATAGAGTTAGGATTCAAAGTTCCATACCAATCAAGTTCCTTTCCCTTGAAATAGGAAACCAACAACTTGATGGAAACATATTCTTCATTGATGTTATGAATGTTATAGAAAAAATCAATGTTTCTTATGTGCTCAATAGGATTAGTGGTAGCTTCTATCATGTATGAAGACACACTTTTGAGGGCTGACATAGGCATGTCATTCTAGTGAGCAAGGGATAAAGGGATATGTAGATTAAAGGTAGTAAAGAGTAGATTTATATCCATTTCATAAACCTTGAGATAACTTGGGTAATCTAGAATAAATAGGAGCAAGCGAGTAGCCAAAGACTTTTTGAAGTATGGATGAGTGTTAAAAAATTTCTTTACTCTAAGATAATAGTAATGTAGCTCTAAAACCTCAAATGGAATGACTTTGGTAGATGATATTGTGTTTACCTTAGGAATGAAAATGAGGAATTAGTTGACAACCAAGAGATAATGAGTGATAGAGTATCTAAATGTTTCATTAAGGAAGCATTATAACTTCAAATTTTCCAAGGTCAACATTCACCTTTGACAACTTCTTGGACTATGAGTCAAACCTGGCATGCCAAAAAATATTATTCATAAAATTATCACCTTAAAATAAGTTTAATAAAACCTCCTTCAATTTTATATAACATGGAAACATCTCTCAAGTTGTGGGTTACCTATGGGAGAGATGAGTCTCTAAATTGAAGGGCCAACTCCCTTGATATATTTATTTAAGCTCATCACCTATGCTAATAACTTGTTGGGATTAAAAGGGAGAGAGAAAACATAAAATAAAACTAACCTAATGAGGTAATTCACCAATTTTAACTCTACAATAATACCATGAACTTATACTATGAATGGTGATTCACAAAACTAATTTCAACATCCAAGGTTTCTCGAACATAAGTATTTCAACATCGAGGTGAGATTCAATGCATTTCTTAGGTTGAATGAATAAGAGGTCTGATTTTAGACACTATTACTCTTATTTAAACTTAAATAAATATAATAACACTAATTAGACTTCATGTGACATGTTAGAGAGTAGACTAATTTCACAAAACATGAAAGAATAAGGTGAACACAAAGAGAGATGACTATCACTTACCATTCAACTATGAACTAATTCACACACTTAGATAATAAGTTGAGAACTCAAAACCAGATTTAAATATTTTATTCAAATGAAAAATTAGTAATCAAACTATCAAAGCTTCTCCATACTAGATGTGGATTGATTAGAAATCCAAAAGTGGCTGCCTATATAGAGAATTATGGAGAGATAGAGAGAGAGTTGTAGTAGAAGAGGATTGAAAAGTATCCTCATGAGTTACAATAATAAATAAAGTTATGGAATACTCATAAATAGACTTCCAAAGCCATGTGTCTCACTCTTGAATATTCTACAACTCTCCATGTTGTGTAGGAGTTAGAACTTGGCTTGATACCTTGACTAACTTATTGAAAACTGCCCTTCCTTGCATAAGAAGAGTGACAAATGGGCTTCTCAATCATGAATTCACCATGAAATGATCTTAGATAACTTATTTAACACCTAACATACATTCATAAAATCATCTAATATGACATTGTATACACCTAAAATTGGCCACCAATGGCCTTAAATCAGACTTCAAATTGATTCCTACCAACCATTACAAATCAAGCCTAGGAATCACTAAACATCCAAAATTTGCGTGTGCACAATTCGTCAAAGCTCAGAATATCATTGAGACATCCCTAATTAGGGTATCCTACCATATGAAATATAATCTTTGATGGATTAATCTTTAATCATCCTACGTCATCACAATATGCAATTTAGACTATAGACCTATTAAGTGGGACACATGCACACATAAAATCAAATATTGAAAGAGCTAAATGGCTCATCAAAATTAATTAATAAGCTAAACAAAATTAAATTCCTAGTTGAATTATCCATGTGAAATTAATGAATAAATTAAAAAAAAAATTCAAAAATATGAAATATCCTAGCATTTCATGATTACCTTTGTATGTTGTCAAGCCTTTTGGAAAATATCCTAAAATATCTCTTTTTGGAGACCCATGCCTATTCATTTAAAATCATGAGTAATTGACACATTTTAACTCTATTAGGGTTATGTTGACTCACTTAGGTTATATTTGAACCCATTCCATGTTTAAACTACACTTTATCTCACCTTGAGTTGGGTTTAGTTCCTAAACCTATAAATACAAGCCATTTCCTATTAAAAAGAGAGCTAAAAAATTGTAGATTTATAATATAGGTTTTGTAACAAGATTTATATCAATAATGTTATAATTCAATAATATTAGACCAAGACACATCAAGAAATCATAATCCATATCAATCCATAATGATGCCAAGGAGAGAAGGAGAAAATAAAACTCCATTTCCAAAGACTCTTTGAGCACAAACCGAGTAAGCCACACAATGAATCTTTTATAGCATTCAAAGAAGGTAGAGATTATTTGTATTTTAAATTTTAGTTGTGTTTTCAATTGTATTTTATTCATTAATCTCCCCCCATGATATATAATTAGAGATGTTATCATGTTAGTGTGTTCATTTCATTATTTTATAGACTAACACAAGACTAACCTCATCTTTATTGTCAAATTCCTATGATCATAGACATTTCATGATTGATATGCATATGTGTCTTAAAACTCTTTATCTCCAATGCCTAGTTTAGTCCAAGTGGCCCAAAACTCAATTACATATTCTATAAGTCACTTTTTATCCATGAATTTTCTTCAAATATATTATCAAACCTGAAAAAAACCATTTCATTTCTTAGAACAACTCCCAACACTCCATTTTACTCTTTAAGCTCTCACTAGGCCTATTTTCCTTATACCACTCAAAAAATATAAACCTCTATGTGTAAGATAATTTACATAGGGTAATGAAAAAATGAAGGCATATTCTAGGATCCAGTATGTACTTACACATTTATGTCAAATTTCATGTCTTGACTCTGAGTGGAAGTCCACTTTTCTACCTTTCTCTCTCCTCAATTAGGCCTCTTTGCCTAGAACCCTATTTTCTTACTCCATACCTCTCCAAAAATTGTGAAATAACCAAAAATTATGTGATTAAATTTACTTAGGATATCAGAAACTTTAATGTTCTTTTTGAGGTCTTGAGACCCTGTGGAAGTATGAGAACTATGAAATGACCTTGCCACCTAGTCTCATTTTAGGACTGTTTGAGACTGCCTTAGAAAATAAAATTTGTTTAGACAAATATAAAATATCCTATGAATATTTTGGAATTTAATAGGTGTAACACATAAAAAATAATCTTCTCCAATGATTTTAAATTTCTCTTTTGCTCAAAACCCATGAAAAACACTAAAAAACATGAAAAATAGTGCATTTATTGTAGTATGTACAACTATAAGTATAGAAAAAGTACATGTGGATAACATAATTTTATTCCAAAAAAACATCCAAGATTTTTTAGGATAAAAATATTTAATTAAATGTGATTGAGAGGTCCATTTGTCTTAACTAGTCACTATCAAGTGTTTATGAGGGTTTTGAGAATGTTTCATTCTTAAGGATTGTCCATAAAGAAAAGATACTATTTATCTATAATAATTCCACAATATTTTTTTTATGGGACACATAAATCACCTTTAATCACCATTTTTTACCATGAAAATACTCATGAAAGTTACAAGTGTGAGAAGTTACTCCTCGGGTTACAAACAAGCCATTTGAGAGGGGTCAATAGTCTTAGATATTATTCATGGAGGTGATGAAACTAAACCATAAAATGATTCATAAATAATTTTATGTAGATAAAATTATAATTAATTATAAAAACTATTATCTATATACATTTTTTCATGTTCTTACCAAGTAGGGGAGGACTGTTCTTAAATTACACGCTTGCATGAAGGAAGCTTGAAAAAGTCTTAAGAGGTCAAACTGACCTTTCTTGATTTATTATTGGTCATGGATGATCATAAAGGGTTTTAAATATGTATATGAGCTTATAAAATCCTTAAAACCATCATACCACCCTCACCATCCTTTCTTCCTCATGATTATTCCTAGGTTTACCTGTATGTGTCATATGCATGTTTGGTTTAGAAAAAGACTCATCAATATTTCATATTATATCATTAGATCAAAGGGTTATATGAAGATCAAATTATAATCATGAAATATATTAAATAGTTTTTCATTCCATATACCTTCTCTTTTCATGTTAGGTATATGTCCCTCACTCAGCTAGGCAAGCAGGCTTGTGTGTGGGCTTAAACTTATTAGGTATAGAATAGAGTTTTAACTATGTATACCCTTTATATTAAGTTTGAGGGTTTTATAAGATATATATTTAATTATGGACCATTAAAAAATGGAATTTATTTCTCTCATACCTATTCATAGTCCTCACCCTTTCCTTAAATCAATCAAAAGCTCATGAAGAGTAGGCAGACTTGTAAGTTGTTGCTTGACTTTGTGTAGAGGGTTTTGAAACTTAGTTTGACCAGCCTCATCATGTTATCTATTAAGATTTCATTTTATATTAAAATTAACTTGTTGACCATGTTGTCTATTAAAGGTAACGTTAGTGATCTCTTCATGTACTTGGATCTTTACTTAGGCTTAGAAATAACCCCCTTCATTGTAGCCTGTAGGTGCCTTTAGGGTATTTTGACTACATTCTATATTTGTGAATCCACCATAAAAATTTAATGCTATCAGTGAATATTATTTTTGTATTGATAATCCAATATTGGTTTAGAACACATCTACCCCTCTCTTTTACTAAAAAATGGATTGATCCTTTAAGTAGGCCTATACATGGCCTTGAGGGCAGTTTGAGCATTAGGGTTGAAACTTAATATATATAAATCCTACCATGGAATTGAAGATAAATAAACCTTATATAATGTTCATAATAACCATATTACAAGATTTTTTGGATTCTTCATGATATTTTCAACCTTCCTGTCTTCTCAATTTCATACACAGTCATGTAGGCAGTTATTTAGGATTGTCAACTTAGTCTCATGATCATCCTTGATTTGCAAGTGGTCTAACTATTATTTAATGGTTTGTGTTCTATCTATATATAATGAAGTTAGGTTTAATTGTCTTGGATTTTCTTTTATTGATCTGATGTTGACTTTGGTCCAAAATGAGGACCTATAGGCTTAGGGAATGTAGGTCACTACTTGCTTGCTTAGGGTTACAAAGCCACTTCTTGAATTTTTAAACCTTTTAAACTTGTAAAATTAAACACACTTCCTTGTCACTCCTTTAATGTTATAAAAATCCTATGTCAAGTACCATGTCACCTTTTCCAACTTCCTTATCTGACTACTATGTATAGACTATATATAGCTATCATATATGTAAGGTCTATGTATTGAGAATTTGAGCATTTAATCCATTTATATCACTTGATTTTGGTATTTGGGAAGTCAAGGTAATATTAATGTATAATGATATGTATTATGTCTCTTAATGAGTAATGAAGTATCCTTAACTTGAAACATGAGATCCATAAATGATCATGTACAGGTCTGCTTGAATGTGAGTGACCATAACATCTTATAGACTTGTTTGAGAGTATGGTTTGATTTAAACTTTCAAAAAAAAAAACTTAAAAACTCATAAAGTAGATCAAATATTAGTTTTATCACCATTATGATTAAACATGGCACTCAGACTAGTGGAAGACCATTATGAAATGTACTATGTATTCCAATTACAAGACATATGACATTTATTGAAGACTAACAAGAAGGATCCATATTTAGAGAGATAAAATATGAATTGTGGAAGAGATATGGGATTTTATATGGTCAAAGGGATATTTTAAACCATTTAAAGTGATAAATATCTAAGACAATAAAAATTATAACAAGATTGATAGAAACATCTTGTACATCAAGACATATTTCCTCTAAGTGAAGACACTTCATGAAGATGAGGTGGATGATTAAAAAACCATGAAAATGATATAATTTACATATAAAAATATACTTCAAAACCAATCTTCTCCATTAAATTATTAATGGAAAAATAGATGTAATAACATACCATAATTGGATGGATAGGACATAGTGACCTAATGTCACTCTTAGAGATTGTTCATAAATAAGGGCCATGAATCTACAAATTAATGCCATTGATTTTAAGCTTACTAATACCCATAACAATTTTTAAAGTTTTAGATCTTAACTGATGAGGACACCAATTTCTCTATGTTATAGCCTCATCCATACCTAGTATATATCTTTTTCTATGTAAATCCCCATAACCATCCATGACTCATACAAATGAATGAATGAATTTATGATTTTGTGTGCGCATTGATATATATATGTTATGCTATGAATTAACGATGCTTTTTATTTTATCAGATTATGCTTGTGTAACTTTATTTAAAATATATTTGAAGGGTAATGTAAGGCTATAAGAATCCTATTTGGGCACAACACTTACAGGCTACTCATAGCAATTGTAGGCTTCCACCTATAAGTTATCCATATCCACTACTAGCTTCCACCTATAGGGTGATCACAACAATTGTAGGATTCCACCTATAGGTTACTCATAACCATTGTAGATTACCCATAGTAATTATAGGATTTTACCTACCAGTTGCCTGCAAACACTACACAAAACATAACTATTATTATGATTAGATCTTAAGGACACATCTAATTATATTGATAACCAAATGAATGATCAAAAAGGACCATAGTTGTTGTATGAACTCCCCAAATGCAAGAAACCTTGGATGTGATACCAAAGATGAGAAAAACAAGGACAATAGGAAGGAAATAAAAAGAAGTAAAATAACAAAATAATATACATTATCCTTAACCCAATCAGGCCTAAAATAAGTAACTTCAGTTACCAACCACCTAAAGGTTGACTGGGGCAGTTCTTACATATTTCTATTTTCCCCTAGTTTAGTGTTTTTGGTTAAAATCTAATAAACTACCTTTTGTATTTAATGGCAAAACCTACATTAGATTAAGAGTTGGATATATGATAATAAAATAGTATAATTATAGAAGTCATTGCATTCTGAATATTATAATCTTATGTAGCAATCTTTACTTGCTACAGATCTAAGTAATGAGAATGTTGATTCTGTAAGAATATTTTATAAATCTCGTAGAGAAGGATTGAAACTAAGTTTTAAATGAGGAAGGGCCCCCTCAGAAGGAGTTACAGTGAAGATCCATACCCTCCTATTAGTTTGAATATATAAAATGTGATACATGTGTGATTCATAAGTATGAAGTATTTATATATTTATGTTACAATAGTTTCATAGTATAACTATCTAGTGAATTTAGTAAAAGTTTATTATATTACAACTAGTAAGCAAGATAATCTATGGATCAATAATACATATATAGTGTTGACATCTTTGAAAAGCATACATATCTTGGGTTGACAATTAATGTTAATCAAACTCAAGAATATGGTAATTAGGTAATAAGTTTACAAAACATTTTGGTAACATTATCAAGGAGGGTGTCAATTATTATGTTCTAAAATTAATTATTGCTTTCCAATATTGATTAATACACTATGCTACCCAACCGAGCAAGTGGAGTGAGGGCACTATGATGCATTATGTTAGATGTCTAAGTTTCTAGATGTTGATGGTGGACAACCTTGAATGACTCTTTGAAAACTTGTAATTTAATTATTTCATGGTTTTTTATAATTTACTTTCCTATAAGAGTGATTTATTTTTCATAAAGTGTGATTTTAATTTTTTTTGCTTTCATTTCCTATTTTTAAGGTAATTTTCTTTATTTCATTTTATATTATCTAGAGTAATTTTCCTAATTTCAGTAGATAAATTTACTAATTTATAGAAGTAAAATTTCAATTCCAGTCATTTTGATTTATACACTCCTTTATAGTACTTTTTACTTATTCTGAAACAACCCCTTAGAACACACCAAAAAAAGACACTAATCCTATGTAGGAAGGGATAGGATAGCTAAAAGGTGTGGCACAACATTTATGTAGAGAGAATGAGATTCTAAAGGGTGATTCTTTCCAAACAATCCATAGTTACGACCAAAAAATAACCACAAATACCTATAGAAACTAAGAATCCTATTGAAAAATATACCATAAGCCAGAGGGCTTTTGAATAAGGAAACACTACAAACTGAAGGAAGCAATTTATAGAAGAAGTATTATTGGCTTTAAAAAAGAAATAGAAGTGGAGGAAGCATTAGTTAAGTTAGTAAAGAGAAACAAAGGAGAATAAATTCATGAATAAAACATTCCAAAAAGTAACATCAGAACAACATTCTAACAAGGCTTTCTTGAACAAATCAACAAAAGTTTAGGAGAATCTTCAAATTTCTCATCTAATATAAAGACTATAGATTAACATATAAATGTTTACTATCATGCTAATGAAGAAAATGATATATAATTTAAAGACATGATCTTGAGTACCTTTGGTATCCATATCAAAATAAAATCCATCATGAATGGAGGAGATTTTGTAAATGACAACATGACTCTAGACATAGTTACATTCAAATTTTCTATTCTAGATGCAACAAGCATAACACAAATAAAAAATATCCTATGCTTAGCCTTGCCCAATTTTAGAGGTATATTATCAGAAGACCTGGACTGGACACCTTTTTGTTCAAATTTGATATCCTCTATAAAAGCTATGACTATAGGTAGGATGCATAGAAATTGAAACTTTTTCCAGCCACCCTCAAAGACTTAACATGTCAGTGGTTCATGGGACTGGGTAGTAATTTAGTCTACACCTGCAAGGACATGAAAAGAAATTTTTAGCTAAGTATTAGGAATATATATGAGGAATAAATTATAGAAGAAATGAGATCTTCAGGATGAATCAAGAAGGGGATAAATCTTTGAAAGACTATGTTGAATGGTTCGTGTTCAATGTACAAAAATTTAAGTAAAGTGCACTAAGAGAAGAACCTCTAAAACTCATCTACCTAAAAAGATTCTAAGAATATTGTCTGGAAGCCTCGAACCTAATGAGTGGGGGAGATATATCCCATCTACTATTTACATACATCAAGGAGTTGAGCAAGAATTATTCTAGGTCTACCATAAATAAAATAAGGGGCAATAAGCTTCCACTCATAGCTGCAAGTGGCTTATCAAAATTTGAAGTTAGTATCATGTTACAAGACATGAAATATGATATCATTAGTCACTTGGCCACATAAATAGATAGTCTACACTCAATATAAAAAAATTATCCTTAGATCAATATTTGACTATCTATTGTCTGGATTGTAAGAATAAAAAAATAGACTGTAGGTGTCATAAGGTTTGGGATAAAGTAGCTAACATCATAGTTGAAGCACCAAAAATAGTAGAGCTACACATTTTAGGAGGAGATGGGGACCAAGTTTTCTATGTTGCATAAAGAATACCATGGGTTTAATGACCATCTTATCTAGGTATAGGATATAATCCACCTTTTTCAAATTCTACCTCTTTTAATTCATAATTTACAAATACTACTCCCAACTAGACTAGTCTATGGATGAATTCCCCACCTCTTAATTCCATTTGACAACCACCTCAGACAAGCTATCCCACCACCTCCTGGTATCCTCGACATAATGTATCCCCACCTTGGATACAATCTTGGAAACCACCCTAGGGCCCACCCTTCACAAACTAGTGGGAACAGCCCTAGAGACCCAATCAACCTTGGGGAACCATTAGGGAGGATTCCCTCCACAATAGCAACAACAACCTCTTTCTCTTATGCCCAATACACAAGCTATACCAAAGCCTAATCATTTCCCTATCCAAATCATACATAACCATAAAAATAAGCTATTTTAACCAACATTCAGTACTAAACCTATCCAACACTTGGCATATATAGTGAACATCAATGAAGTTCACATACATTTAGGTAAAGTTCTACCACCTCCAGCCTCACCCATAATAATGGAGTTAGATTAAGAAAATCTAGAAGATCATGGTAACCCATCTTCACCACCACTAGAACTCTCTGAGCCAAAAAATAAAACTATTGATGAAATAGTCCTACCATTTCTAGAACATCTTACCTTTCAATGCCATGTAATTGAGCCTAAATATGATTTCATAAGACAACTCAAAAATATCTATGTTAAAATCCTCCTCTTCTAGGCCATCAAAGATGTGCCCATATATTCCAAAGATGTTAAAGATTTATGTCTAAGTAAACTTAAAAGGAAGAAGAAGGATCCCAGTATAGTGCATGCGATTGGCTAGCTAATAGACATTATGTTAGGAAAGACCCTACCAAAGAAATATTTGGATCCAGGATACCCAATAGTAACAGTCTAAATCCATGATCAATTGTTGTCTAATACATTGATGGACTTGGGGGATACAATAAATATAATGACAACTAAAACCATGAATAAACTAATGTTAAATAATATTCATCTCACATATACAATGCTATAAATGGTTGACAAGTCTACAATCAAACTAGAAGGAGTCATTGAAGATCTTGTTATTACTATATATTCTTGGGAGTATCCTATAGATTTCATTGTGTTATAGCCAAAGTCTAATTTGGGTGGATATCTTCTTATTTTAGGATGACCTTGGCTTTCCAAAGCTAATGCCTTCATCATCTATAGATTAGGTGACATGATAATTTCCAATGGAAACCACACTAAGAAGTTGGTCCTCTATCCTCCAACACAATCAGTCTTGACACTAGAGCATATATTATGGTTTGAAGAAGATGAGGTAGAGTAGCCTCCTTGGATTCTTTTATTCAACATAAACCATGCATCTACCTTGGCTAATCAGGAAGAAGATACAATTCTCTCCATTATTCTCCAAAATAATTACCAAATTGATTTTACAGATCTCAACCACCTACAATGTGTTGAGTGCCCATTTTTAGCCTCTAGAAAGAAGATAATTCTAATTAATTTGTATAAAAAATATTCCACTAGATGTTGCCTCATAGCTATATCTAAACCAGATCCATTAGCAATATAGAAATGATGAAATCACTCTCATGACAAATTAAAATCTCTCTAAAAAGAACATTACTTATTAATAACAAGCTAGAGTCAAATGAGGAAAAATACTTAGTCAGCATGCTGCTTCAAACCAACACACTTTTGCATGGGATTATGAAGATATGCAAGAAATCAACCCAAAAACATGTACACATCATATCTATATCAAAGAAGAGTGCCAACCAATCAGAAAGCCACAATGTAAGATGAATCCAGCTCTTAGAGAAATAGTCAAAGTGGAATTACAGAAACTTCTGATCACTAGATTTATATATCCCATGTTAGATAGTGAATGGGTTTCACCATTGATAATTATACCAAATAAAAATGGAGAATGGAATGTATTCATAGATTATAGGAAACTTAATACAACTAGAAAGGATCACTTTCCTCTACACTTCATTAATCGAGGGTTAGAAACACTAGCAGGGAATAAATATTTTGCCTTTTTGGATGGCTTCAATGGTTACAACTAGATTAGAATTTCTCTTCAGGACTAGGATAAGACCACCTTCACTTGTATTTAAGGTACTTATGCTTCTAATGTATTACCTTTTGGGTTGTGTAACTCTCTTGCAACATTCTAGATGGTTGTCTTGAGTATCTTTGCAGCTATGGCCAATAAATGTGTAGAAATATATATGGATGACTTCATTGTTTATGGAAAAACATTTGATGAGTTCTTGAAGAACCTAGATCAAGTGATGCAATGCTATCAAGAGCACCATTTATTTTTAAGTCACAATAAATGCTACATGCTTATGCTAGAAGGCATTGTCTTAGGTTACCATGTATCTGTTGAAGGAATTAATGTTGACCCTGCAAAAATCAACATCATAAAAAACATCCCTATTCCTTAGAAACATAAATATGTCATGATTTTTTTAGGACATATTGGTTACTACAAGAGATTTATCAATAATTTTAGAAAAGTAGCAGTACCATTATTCACTCTCCTGACTAAAGATGTTGAATTCATCTAGACTCCTACCTATGATACAACCTTCAAATAATTGAAGGAATTATTGACCACCACTCTTATTATACATGGTCCTAATTAGAATCTTCCCTTCCATATTCACATAGATGTTTTAGATACTATCCTAGGAGTTGTGCTAGGCCAAAAATAAGAAGCACTCAATTATGTTACATATTTTATATGTAAGAACCTACAAGAAGTAGAATTAAATTACATAGTCAATAAAAAAGAGTTCTTGGTAGTAGTCTATGTTATCAACAAGTTTTGTTACTACATCATATGGTATCAAGTCTTAATTCATATAGACCATGTAGCCATCTAGTACCTTATGAACAAACTAGCTATCCCAGGTAGAGTGATAAGATGATTGCTCTTATTACAAGAATTTGATCTAGCCATTGTAGATATTCCTAGTAAAGATAATGTCATGGCTAACTTCTTATCACACCTACAATCCCCTTAAGAAGATACCATAGTAAATGAATCATTTTCAGATGAGCACCTGTTCTCCCTTATGCTTACCACACCTTGGTATGCTAATATTGCTAACTACCTTGCCATAGGGTTACTTCCACAACAATTCATCCTTAAACAAAAAGAGCTTTGATTCCTAAAAGTGGAAAGTATTCATGGATATCTAGATTCTTTTTCTATATTGGGCCTGACTCCATCATTATAATATGTCTTAGAGAAGATGATGTTCTAGATATCCTTAAAACCTACCATGATGAACCTTGTAGAGGGAACTTTGTAGCTAAGCATACAATAATAAAAATATTGAATACATGATATTATTTTCCCTTACTCCATAAAGATGTAATAAGGTATACTTCTCATTGTGATAGATGTTAGCATATGGGGAGACCCACATGTTCAAATGATATGTCTTTATAGCCTCAAATAGTGCTTGAACCATTTGAAAAATGGGGCCTAGACTTTGTAGGTCCTTTTGATCTAAAATCTAACAATAAAGAGTACATCCTTGTATGTACTAACTATGTTAATAAATGGATGGAAGTAAAGTCTCTTACACATGCCAAGGATGAGAAGGTGGAAACTTTCCTCAATGAATAAATATTCATAAGATATGGTGTGTCACAAGAAATAGTCACTAATCAAGGACCCTAATTCACTACTTGTTTAATTAATAATTTGGTCCAACAATATGAGATTAGACATAATAAATCAATTCCATATCATCCACAACCTAATGGACAGGTGGAAGTCACCAATAAGGAGTTAGATAATATTTTGACCAAGACTATTAATATGTGCCATAAGGATTGGGAGGCTAGACTTCCTAAAGTTGTTTAGGCTTATAGAATCACATGGAAGACTAATACAAGATTCAACCATATGAGTTGGTATATGGGAATAAACTTGTATTACTAATTGAATTTGAGCACAAGACCTTACAGATAGAACTAGCACTTGGGATGGATATATCTGAAGTAAAGAAAGAAAGGCTAATGCAACTAAATGCCTTAGATGACTATAGATAGTAGGCATTACAAAACATAGAACTTATACAACACTAGTGGATTATATGGCATGACAAGTACATTAAGACTAGGTAATTCAATATAGGAGATTGGGCCTTTCTTTTTTATTCTAAATACAAAGATCACAAGGGCAAACTCTAGACTAGATGGCTTGGTCCATTTGAGATTGAGCATGTTTATGACAATGGAGTAGTGTAATTCCAAACCATTGATCCGATAAGGTTCTATCTATTGGTCAATGGCCACAAACTAAATTTATATAAAAAGGTACTCACTCAAGAGGAGTTTACCAATCACATACACATGAAATTATAAAATAGATACAATGATGTGTTAGATCAACATGATGTCTTGCCAGGGAGAACCAACCAACACATAGATGAAGAAGGAGAGGAGGACATCCTATCCCTCCTCTGGAATGAAGACTAAGACCTTCACTTGGTCCTTAACTAGTCACCCTCACTATTGACTTGGCAAGGACCCATAATCAACATTATAATAAAGACAATAGTTAGAGTAAAAAAACAAAAATAATAATAATAAAAACCCTTTTTGAGCATTGTTGGTAGTTTCTAGGTAGAAAAATAGCCTGTTGGCTTCTTAGAACTATAAAATGGGCCTAAATAGAAAACCAGATTGCTAGCTATTTAGGGGTAAAAACAAAAATTAAAAATAAATAGTCATTTTGAGAAAAACTATTCATATTCCTCTAGTTACCATGGGCTATTCTATGGCTACTACAGATGTTTCCCTCACCATTTCTATAGGCACTTTTATCAATGAAGGTATTCCTTTAGTTGCTACAAGATATTTTATATCTATTATGGGTACCTTCCTCACAATTGGGCATAACTTTGCATTTGCTATGGGTACCACCTCTAGTTGTTGTAGGTATACCCTAACACCTCTCTAAGCATATTCAAGATGGTTCTTCTAAAAATCTAAGCTATGGCCTTGGCTATGATATTTTGAGTAATACATAGAATACACTATAAAATTTAAAGGAGTGAAGGGTGATTAGATAAAAAATTCAAAACCTTGCTTAGGCCTACCCCTGAATAACAGGGAAAAGTTCACTAAGCATATAATTCACACAAAGTAGATATCATAGAGATAAATCATTACAAAATCATATAGATGAAGATCACAAAGCAACAAAACCCTCATATACCTCTTCCATATTCATATAACACCTGACTTGGATAACATAGATTTATAATAAGCACCTTGTGGTAGGAGGGTAATAATATCTCATCCAACTTCAAGACCACTGTTCTAATTCCATGTAGACTGTCATGATTACATGCAAGTGAGCTATAGGAACCATTGAAATCTCACATCCTATGATCTCATAATTACTCAAAGGGGCCCACTTTAGTCCAGTTATAACTATTATAAAAATCATTTCATTCTATCAACCACTCACATGCAAACACTCACATGAAAATCCTCAATGTAACCCTAGGTAAACTATTAAAAAGGTACACCATATATTTTGATCATAGAAAAGTACTTATTTTTTTAATATAACATGTATTATATTGAAAATCATATTAAATCATTAACATGTCATTCATTAATAGCTATCAACTCACACTTAAACCCACATGATGATGTCTCAACCCAAACTTATATCCCTAATCATGACCCCATTCTATCTCTTCTATCCTACCCATTCCACATCACTTGGGGATAAGTGACAAATCATGTAGGAGGGGGAGAATGTTGTGAGTGATAATACCATGATATATGAGATCTATACATGCTAAATTATATTCCATAATAACCTATAGTGAAAATACCCACTTTCATTATTTTACCTTGTAAGTACAACCATTCACATAAAGCCAAAGCACACCATAACCTAAAACTTGCAACTAAAAAGCACCATTATTAAACAAACCCTAATTTTTTATAGGTAAAAATTTATAATCCAAATAGAGTGTGTTGCTAATTACTGGTTAAAAGGATTGCTAGAAAGCTAAACTTAGCATAATGGGTGAGTCAGTTGTGAGAATGGAACCCACGGATCATAGATAACTTCAAGGAGACCTAACCAGCTAAGCTATCTTTAATAGAGTTGGATGGACCACTTATTTTGATAAATTATAGAATTTCTTAGAACCCCTTACTAGATAATTTATAGGATCCTTTATAGGAGAGCAAGCTACTGTATATGTCATCATATTCCTAGTCACTAAAGAATTGGTAAGCTAGGCAACTAGGCTACGAAGTATAAGAGAGAACTGGCAAGATAAACCCAATGGTCAAGAATCTAGACAATATTTCTATTAGGGAGATGAAAGGCTAGTATTAAAGAAAAGTGGTGTGGAGAAACTCAACCTACCTATAGCCTCAATGGAAATAGCCTCATACATCATTAGATATATGACCTGTGAAGTTAATCTCTAATTTATAGTGTCCAATTTAAGTTTACGAATCACTTAAGGAATGATAGGACCATTAATATTCCAAATCATATATGCAACATTATAAAAAATATGTCCAAAGAGTACTAGAATGGGATAGAGAAATCCCTATCTCAGTTGGGAATAATTTCTAACCTTAGGTAATGGTGAACCTCAAAAAAATGAGAGAAATGCCAAGGAATCCCCTAAGGAGTAGGCACAACAAATTTTAGAAGAAGATACTACGGGCACTAGTGCTACTAGACAACCCATAGCTATTGAGGATCCATTTGAAATTGTTATAGGTAGAGGAAGGAGAAAGAAAATAGTCCTACCTCTTGATGACATAGAGGAGTAAATTCCATCCACACAAATTGAGTAGAATATTCCTTATCCCATTGTTCTAATTGTCTCCTTGCCAAAGATTGATTATTCTACCATGGATCCTTCAGGGCAAAAGGAATTTATTCCATCAACTACTGCATAGAAAGAATAAGTTCTAACAGTCAACCATCCTAAAAATAAGAAGAAAATTGAAGAAAATAAACCCTCTATATCTAGGAGGACACCTCCTCCTAAGATATCTCAGAGAATTAAGAAATAAAAGACAACTATAGCCTCCTTATCCATAGAAATCAATGAGGTTGAAAAGAGAAGGAAAGAGCTCAGGATTTGAAAAACCCTTGATGGGTTTGAGATTATAGAATGATCTACTGAAGAGGAATCTACCAAGGAAGAAGTATAGTCACCCAAGCCTTCCAAATTCACTAAAGAAGACATGGATCTCCTTAGAAACATTGGGTACACAGAAGAAGAGTTGAGAATGATAGACCATCCTATAGTAGAAGAGGAATTGGTTGAAGAAAAGACTATGGAAGAAGAAGAAGAAGAAGAAGAAAAATAGATAGTTCCTTATGACTAGGAGTTCGAAACCTTGTAATAAGCTATGAAAAAAATATATAGGCTGAGGAACAAGATAAAAGAGTTGAAAGGTAAGAGGCGCCTAGAAACAGTTCTGGGGGCAGAAAATTTTATAGAAATATCTATGGAAAGAGAAAGGTTATTGGAAAAACCTATAATAACTTCCTTAGAATAACCTACAACAACTTCATCTACCTTGCCCACATATAGCATTAATATACCCTTAGGTGCACTTGAAAAATATTATGCTCTAGCTTTGGTACCTTTTTACAATATATTTCCTCCTCCATTACCTACTATAAAAACACCTATAATAGAAGAAGTTATTGATGTGGATCTTTCAGCTGCCATGCCTGTAAAAATTGATGACCTCTTAAATTTTCATAACAAAAATTTTGGTGATTATGAAAATTAATATGAGTTGGTATAAATATTTAAGGTATATGTTGAAACAAGAGAAAAATAAGATGAATTAAAATAAAGACTAGAATGGTTGAAACTAGGATCAAGTGTCTGAAGTAAAAGATTAATAAAATGCATAAAACCGTTGAAATGTTAATGGAGTGCAGATCACCTTCTAGGGTGTATGTTGTCTACTTAGAAGAGAGATGGTTTAAATTTAGATATGATAGGATCTATAAAGATTAGTCCTACATGGTTTGTGACCCTAAATCTTTCTTTAAAGTTTATAGGCATGTTGACCCTGATTTCCAAGCATAATTGAGTTTTACGTACACCAATATATTGTACCTAGTGATCCAAATTGGAATCTAAACATATACTTGAGGGATATCCAATTGAATGGATATTTCATCATATGTATTTAATGAAACATGAAGAAGGAAACATGTGGAGGAGTATTAAGAAAAAGAAAAAGAAGCTACCTTGATGATTAGGGGTGAATCAAGTAATCCATATGCTATAATAGAATAATAGATCTCCTTCATGAACTTAAGTACTCCACAAGCATGGGTCATAAGGAAACAAGTAGAAGTTCAAAATCATTATTTGAATCTTACAAAAGGAGATGAAAATAAATTTTTCGTTGTTCTTACAAATAGGCAGAACTCTTTGATACTTTAAAAAGAAAGGAACCCTATTTCCCTCAAAAACTTAGGGAGGCCATACATAGAGTATACATATATATTGATCTTATTAGGAGGATAAGGGTAAAATGGTTGGGATATATGTTTCAACCTCCTTTGTTTTGGTTCCCAATTCCTGACTGGGAGGGAAAGGTCCATGCTAATAGAGAGGCTAAGAAGAAAAGATGGAAGAACATTGATGATGCTAAAGGCTTTTATATCTTTGAAGGGTCAGGTTGCACTAAGCCCCTATATTTTAGAAAATTATGTGGTTTCAAAATGCAGCCAAGGCTTGCTTGAGGTTGAGTAATAGGTTAAGTAGGGGGTGTGATAAGGCCACCAAAGGATCTATTTTATAGCCTCATATATACCTAATATATATATATATATATATATATATATATATATATATATTTTTTTTTTTTTTTTCTATGTAAATCCCCATAACCATTCATGACTCATACAAATGAATGAATTTATGATTTTGTGTGTGCATTGATACATATATGTTATATTATGAATTAATGATGTTTTTTCTTTGATTAGATTATACTTGTGTAACTATATTTAACAAACACTTAAAGGGTAATGTAAGGCTATAAGAATCTTGTTTAGGTACAACATTTATAGGCTACCCATAGTAATTGTAGACTTCCACCTATAGGTTTCCCATAGCCACTACTAGCTTCCACCTGTAGGATGCCCATAGAAACTATAGAATTCTACCTATAGGTTTCCTATAGCCTCTATAGATTGTTTTCAACAACTATAGGCTTTCACATATAGGTTTCCTACAACCACTACATAAAACATACCTATTGTTATGATCATATTTTAAGGACACATCTAATTGTCTTAGGAATCAAATGAATGATTGAAAAGGACCATAGATATTGTATAGACTCCCCACATGTAAGGAAACTTGGATGTTATACCAAAGATGAGAAAGACAAGGACAATGGGAAGGAGACAAAAATAAATAAAACAACAAAAAAATATACATTGTCCTTAACCCAATCAAGGCTAAAATAAGTAACTTTAGTTACTAACCACCTGAAGGTTGATTGGGGAAGTTTCTAAGCATTTGTATTTTTCCTTAGTTTAGTGTTTTTGGTTAAAATCTAAATAAACTACCTTTTGCATTTAATGGCATAACCTAGATCAGTCTAAGAGTTGGATAGATGATAATACAATAGTAGAATTATAAAAGTCAATGCATTGTGAATATTGTAATCTTCTTCATCAATCTTTAATTGATACAAATTTGAGTAATGAGAAGTTTGATTCTATAAGAAGCTTTTGAAAATCTCTTAGATAAGGATTAGAACTCAGTTCTGAATGAGGAAGGCCCCCTCAAAAGGAGTTGTAGTGAAGATCCTGACCCTCCTTAGTTAAGCATGTTGTGTAAGTTGATTTTATTATTAGTTTGATTATATAAAGTGTGATACATGTGTGATTAATAAGTGTGAAGTATTTCTATATTTCTGTTATAATAGTTTCATAGTATAACTATCTGGTGAATTCATTAAAAGTTCATTATAATGCAACTAGTAAGCAAGATAATCTATGGATCAATAATGCATATATAGTGCTAACATCCTTGAAAAGCATATGTACCTTAGGTTTACAATTAATGTTAATCAAAATCAAGAACTCTAACTCTCTTTCTTTATCTCTTGGATATACCATCCATTTTAAATTTGCCTTTTTAAGCTTATGAAGGTAGTAATAGGGGAGAAAGAGTGACTAAAGTATATGTTCAACTTGAAACTTTTTCCAAAGCCTAAAAATTATCTAAATAATCCCAAGACACACTTAAAAACCATTTCTTATTGAAATATGATCTTGAAATGTCGTATGTGCCCAAAAGTACTTGTAAAGTGTTTTTTTGCTTAGTTTAGGCATTGAACTATAGATGTTTTTATTATTTGAAAATACCTAAACATTTTCTAACCTAATTATAACATCATGTACATTGGGAATCTTTTTGAAACATTTTATTCTTGGAATGGTATGTACAACTCTTCTAAATAGGCCAAAAGGTGGCCAAAATGTCATTTTTGCATAGGAAAGCCAAATAAAAGGTTAGTGCATGATATTATGATCTTAATGAAACCTCAATAAAATTTTATAATGACCTTAATCCATACTAAACTTTTGACCATGTTTGATAATTTCAAGACCTTGAAATTGACCCCTAAGACTAGACAAGTGAACACAAGACCAAACTTTGGACAATGTTAGACAAGGACAAATATGACCATATGGAAATATTGTTTCTAAATCTCATACCCTGAAAGAGAGTGTTTAGTCATTTCCTAGATTTGGTCAATATGGGAACATTTTCAAGGACTATGGGTGTACTTATACTAAAAATAGACCTCTAGATTGAAAGGAATAACTCCCTGTATATGCCTTTGCTAAAACAACTTGCTTTAAAGGAAAAGAATTAGGAATTTGTAAGAAAGGACAATTGCAAGCAAAGAAATCCTATTCTATGGGTGGTGATGCACCAAAACTATTTTTACACATGAATGTCAAACTCCTATGCACAATATAGCAAAAACATAAACTTTTTCCAAACTTTAAAGATTCTAACAGAAGTGTTTCAATGTAGAGGCAAGACGTAAAAAATGATACAAGGCAATTGAGATGAAAGGCAAGTTTTACACTTTCAAGGTAGTATTACACATGTAAGGATTAAATACACTAAGTTATATACTGTGTGACCAGTTATACTAAGAATCCTTATTCACAGGCATGAAGGACAAAGTGGGCAAACCAATGTGAAATCATCTCATGTTACCACTATGCATCTCTCTCACACTCAGACCAAAAACTCCAAAAAGCCTTGAAGGAAATATATTTATGCTAAATGCTTAAAAGGGATGAATTTTGATCATTCCAGTAGGGATTCACCATATGCTGCTTGGTCCCCTTTTCCCTTTCCCATGGGTTGTATTTATAGATGAAGAGGAGAAGATGAGGAGGCCTTTGATGCCAAAGGGAAGGAAACCATTCTGTTGGAGGTCTCCATCCTTGTTTATAACTAACTTTTCTAAAGATGCTTGTTAGGGCACTCTGATTGATCCATGTCACCTTCTTGAATGCCCTTAGATTTCCCCCTTGAATATGATTCTATAACATTTGCTTAACAGAATGAGATATTTGAGAAATGTCATCAATGGTTATAGTAAGGAGCCACTTGTTAGAAAATTTATCTAATGCTTAACCTCCTATCCTTGACTTCTCACCCTTTTTGATGGCTTTCAAAGAATGGCATGAATTATAATTTTATGCATCAATCTGCTTGGCATAGATCCTTGTAGATCATTCTCCATTTGTTCCTCTCTTTCCATGTGGTAGCTTTTCATTTGTCTCTTCAAGGCTCTCATGCCCCATCGATCAACCATTAGATCAAGTGTATAAGCTAAGCAGATCTGCAAACCCAAATTTCACTTTATAGTGTAATTCAGGTTTTCATGACCTCCTTACTTATAAATATTATAATCAAATCCTTAGGATAAACTTGGTTTGCACTTGTAGTCCCATTCAGGTTTTTTGACCTACTTAGCTTATAAAGTTTATAAGCTAAACACTTGAAAAATCATGATTTGCTCCTATAGACCCATTTGAGTTTTTTGGACTCACCTACTTTAGAGTCTTTGAGCTACTCTACTTATGAAGTTTATAAGTAAAGCACCTAGATAATCCCAATTTGTCCTATGAGAGTCATTTGAGTTTTTGGAGATGCTCAACTTGCTTTAGACTCTTCAAGCTTGATGACTTCAGACCTTTCAAACTTGATTACTCCTCAATGGCTAGTTCATGATGTTAAAATTGATGTATCCTAGCCCATCATGGGATATTTGAATCCCAATGGCTACTTATTTGTTTTGAATTTGACATATCCTATCATGTCATGGGACAATTCCTTAGAGCACATTTCTTTAGCTTTTTTTTCAAAGGGGAAATTCTTCAATATTTTTACAAAGGGGAATTTCTTCAGGCTTTCTTCCCGAAGGAATTCCTTCAAGTAATTTTTTTTATGGAATTCCATAGGACTTTTTTCTAGGATCTTGGAAAGTGCCCCTTTGGGAAATACCAAAGGGCACTTTTTGAAAGGAAAGTGACCCTTTAGGATCCTGAAGGGCACTTTGCGAAGGAAAATGACCCCTCAAGAAATCTTGAAGGGCACTTTGGGAAGGAAAGTGAACCTTCAGGAAATATTGAAGGGCACTTTGGAAAGGAAAGTGAACCTTTGAGAAATCCTAAAGGGCACTTTGGGAAGGAAAGCGACCCTTCAGGAAATCCTAAAGGGCACTTTTGGAAAGAAAAGTGACACTTCAGGAAATCCCTAAGGGCACTTTTGAAAAAAAGTGAAGTTAAAGTGTCCTTCAAAAAAAATCTGAAGGGCACTTGGAGGAAAAGTGACCCTTCATATTTTTTAGAAGGGCACTTTTAAATTAAAAAAAGAGACAAAGTGACCCTTCAAAAAAAAATTGAAGGGCACTTTGAGACAAAGTGTCCTGTCTGAATTTTTTTGAAGAGCAATTTGGGAATGAAAGGAATAAAGTGACCCTTTAGAAAAAAAAATTGAAGGGAACTTTGAGACAAAGTGTCCCTTTAGAAATTTTCTAAAGGGCACTTTCAAAGGAAAAGTTTCCTTTGAAAAAAATCTAAAGGGAACTTGGAAGAAAAGTGATCCTTCAAATGTTTTTGAAGGGCACCTTTGAAGAAAAGAAGAAGGAAAAGGAAAGAAAAGAGGAAAAGGAAAGAAAATAAGAAGAAAGAAGTGAAGGAAAGAGGAAAGGAAGAAAAGACCAAGGAAAAAAAATAAAGGAAGAAAAAAGGAAAGGAAAAAGAAGATGAAGGAAGGAAAAAAAGAAAAGGAATGAGAAAAAGATGAAGGAAATTGAATAAAAGCTTGAAGAAGGAGTTGAAGAACTTTCCTGACAGAAAAAAATATTTGGCCAAAAGATTGGGCAAAGATTCCAAAGAGAAAACACCTTTGTACATTGTTATCATGGAACAAAAGTGAACAAGGACACTGTATTTAGCCAATTTTCATAGGAGGTGAAAATTGGCTAATAGTTTGATGATTCTTAGGGGAGGCATCCCTGCTATGCCTAAGACCGGTTGCCTTAATCCTTCCATTGGGCATGGAGTCATGCATAAGGCACTCAAAATAAATTACGAAGCTTCTTGTCAAAACACAAAAACTAGATGATCACACACACATAAAAAAAAAGGAAGGAAAAAACTTGTGTTATAAAGCACTTAGGGAACATAACAGAAAACAAAAGGAAACACACACCTAGACTATTATTTATAAGATAGGTTGGTAAGGCTAATATAAATTTTTTAGATGTATCCCATTTACCAAGATAGGCAACTCGTCTCCATTCATTTTGGCCATCTAAAAGAAATTACTTTACTTGCACTTGCTGATGATATAGGGTCCACTCCACAAAGAGTCAAACTTTGTATGTTTGCCTGGTTTTGCCCTATCTTCATCCCACTCCAAAATTAAGTCACCCTTTTGGAATAGTCTTGTAGTTTCCCTCTTATTAAATAAAAATTTCATGAGTATTTGGTGATGCTCCATGGCTTTATGTGCATCACCTCTTATTTCCTATAGCTACATCAATTTTGTTAATCAGACCTCCATTGGAGTGTTTTCAAGCAATTCCAACTACTGTGCAAGTTCTAGATTAGGGAGTTCTTAAGCTATCCTAACCTAGCTTCCCTCCCATAGACAAGCACAAAAGGAGAGTTTCCAACTAATTTCTTGGGATTAATCTTGTCAACCCATAAGGCTATCTTTAGATTGTTGTGTCATGCCCTATAATTGGTCTCCAATGTTCTCTTGATTATTTTGATGAGGTTTGTATTGGTAGACTTAGCCAATCCATTACTTTGAGGGTAATAATTAGATGAATTACTCAAATAGACCCCATTTATTTCTACCCAGTCAGAAGTCTTGGCACTTATAAAGGCAAGTGCATTATCAAAAATAATGGCCTGGGGGACTCCAAACCTTGTTACAATGCTATCATAAAACTCTATTATAGCATTTTCTCTTGCTTCCTTCGAATTAATAGCCTTCACCCACCTTGTAAAGAAGTTGGTGGTAGTAAATATCCACTTATGTCTAGCACTTGATTGAGGATTGATCATGCTAATGAAATTGAGGCCCCATTACACGAAAGGTTGATCTACCTAGATAGGTCTCAATGGAAGGGATGCAAGCTTTTGTTTGCCTAAAAAGAAGGCACATTGAGAACAATTTCTAATCCATTGGTAACAATCTTTAAAAATACTAGGCTAGTAGTATCCAACCCTCATGATCTTTAGAACTATTGTTCTAAGAGAGAAATGGCCTCCATCTGCACCATCATGGAAATTTTCTAGTAGCATGTTAAATTGATCATTATCAACACATATCAACAACACATTATTCACATCCTTTCTAAAAATAATGACATCTATCAGATAGTAAGGAATGGATTTTAGACTAAAATATCTCCTTTGAGACTTTTTCAAGCTATTGGGACACTCACCATTTTGAAGAAAACCAATGATGTCTTGTGTCCAACTTTGATCTTACATTTAATCAACTGGTTAAGGTTGAACTTGGTTAGCCAAGACTTCCTCTCTTGGCTCTTAAATATCTAAAGCTAGACGTTTACACAATCATGTTCCTCTTACTAAGTTTGTCACTTTGATATCCACATCATACTCCATTACCTTTGTTATCCATCTAGCTCTTTTCTCGTTGAGGTCCTTGCTTAGGAGGAACTCTTTGGTGTTGGGGTGGGAAACCATGACATGTATTTTATTGTTGGAAACCATGTGCCTAAATTTATTTATCCCTATAATCATTATTAGAGCTTGCTTCTTAAAAAAATAATACTTAACCTCATATTCCTCCAATCCTTGATTGAAAAAAGTAATTGGTTACTTAACCTCTTCATCATTCCTCTACATAAACATAGCTGAGATTGTGTCTAGGTTATAAAAAGTATAAAGAAAGAAATACTTAGATTAGTTTGGATTTAAGAGAGTGGGGGATGCTTTAATTTCTTACTTGATGGCCTCAAAACTATTCTTGTCTTCCTTTGTCCAAGAAAAAACTTGGTTCTTCTTAAGCATTACTATGATAGGCTTTACCACAGTTGCAAATCTTGGAATAAACCTAATTACAAAGTTTATTTTTCCAACGAAGCTTTGTAGTCCCTTCTTGTGCTAAGGCAAAGACAAACCCATAATAGCCTTGATTCTTTTGAGATCAATATCCAAGCCTTCCTTTGAAATTATATGTCCTAAAAGCTTTCCTTCGTGAACAACAAAGATGCATTTATTTAGATGAATGGATATCCTAGACTCCCTACATTTTTCAAACACCTTCCTTAGGTGCCTTATGTGATTAGCAACATCTTTGGAAAAAACAATTATATCATCAAGATATACCAATAATTTTTTTTTAATCAAACCTTTAAAATCCATGTTCATTGATCTTTGAAATGTGGCTCCAGTGTTTAATAAACCAAAAGGCATCTTGTTGTAAGCAAAGGTCCCCCATTTCATAGTAAAGGTTGTCTTGAATTGATTTTATTCATTGACCAATATTTTATTATATCCTAAATAGCCATCAAGTAGTGAGAAGCATTGGGAATTATAAATAACCTACAAAATTTTCTCTATAGAAGGTAGTTGATAATGATCCTTAAGAGACACTCAATTAATATCTTTAAAATCCACATAGAGCCTAATTTCTCCATTCTTTTTATAGATAGGTATAAGATTGTCTACCCAATTTGAGTGCTTGATGGGAAATATGATCTTGGACTCAATTAGTTTGGTCAGCTCCTTCTTCATCAGTTCTTCAATCTTGGGATTGATAGGCCTTTTCTTTTTCCTGACTTTTTTAGCTCATGGTTCTAGCTCAATAGTGTGATGAGCTAGACTTAGATCAAACAATTTAAAATATTTGTATTCCCAAGAAAATATATCATGGAAATATTTTCATAGTTCAGAAAAGGCCTGCCTTTTAGACAAAGAACAAAGCTTACCAATCTTCAGGATCTTGTCCTTGTAAATCATGACTTTTTCATAGTTCTCCTCCTTTGTTGACATGCTCACTCTTTCCTTATTATTATATTCATCCTCATTGAAAATGATCTCTATGTTAATTATACCCTTAGGTATTTTTTTCATCTTTAGATGAATGCTTTGCTCCTCATACTAATCATGTAATCTTCTTTGGTTTCTTGAGGAGAAACCTACCTCATTCTGCAAGAAGTGTGTAATGTGTTCATCACTTTCAAACACTTGCCATGACACTTCATTATCTAGGATAGATGGTCTCAAAATGATCTTGATATGAGATTGATCCATCTCCTTTATGACTTTAGTAGATGTATCTAACTATGCCCCAATAGCAACCAACTTATCAACATGTTTGTTCGAATCCCTTGATATGGGTTATATGTTGAAGGCATCAAAGTCTTCAAGTAGATCACGTAACTTATGTTTTTAAGATTTAAGCAAAGGGTTCTTGGTTGTAGATTGATTTATTTCTTGGTGAATGATTAGTTTGCTATACCCATAGACCTTAAAATTCTTGATTCCTCTCTTCTTTTCCCACTGGAGGCCATAAACTAGGCCTTCATATTCTGATACATTTCAAGTGTAACTAAAATTGAATCTATACAAGGAGTAGTATTGATTATTTTATGGAGAAACCAACATAATTCTAGCCCTTGAACCTAATTTTCTTCTTGAGCCATCAAAAAACATTTCCCAAATTCCTTCAAGCTCATGATCTTCATAGTGAGTAAAGGAATGGAAACATCTTTCTCACATATGCAGTAAACTCCTAAATCAATCTCTTAAATGAAAGTATATGGATCAAGTCCATGTGTTTTAGTGATGTATTTATCAAGAAAAAAAATTAGAAATACCTTCAATAGGGGAAGATGTTTCACCATTTATGGTGCCTTCTTCTTCTTTACTGATTAGATAATTCTGAGCTGAATTTGTTTCCATGTATGGCTCAAAATGAAACCTTGATAAGGGATGAGTCCTTATAGCTACCTTGGCTCCATACCTTGTTTGAAAATATATAAAAGACCAGTCATTAGAAAGATACCCTCCTATCTTAGCTATAAAATCCCTTGACAAGCAGATAGCAAAATGGATTAGAAGGTCTACCACCACAATGTCTTGCAAAATTATAAAACTTGGGTAGTCATGCAGAAAGACTTTTAGACCTTTGATTAATACCACTATCTTGGTTGGATTACCATCAAGTTATAATACACCCTTTTTATGTGTCTCATATTTCAACCCACATTTATCAACCACCACTTTAGACATGATAGTGGTACTTTCTCCACTATCTATAATACAATTATGGACTAGCTTGTCTCCCATAATGAGGGTCAGATAGAAGGGTGGAGGATTTTTAGACTTGGTAGAGGGTTATAAGTCATGGATTGGGTCATTGGTAAGGGCTACACAAATGTGATTTAAAATTTGAGGGTTTACATGAATGTTTGTAAGTTGTTCCTACAAGAGCTCCTTTTGACCAAGCATATGCAAGACTTCCCATAGAGATATGCTTGTCTTGGCATTATTCAATGAATTGATAATGTTTAGAGGGGAAGTATTTACCTTCTCCTACATTCTTGAAGGTAGTGAGGGTATCTGAACCTACTACACTATAGGATTGACAACCTAACTTTCATTCTAATTTTGCTGAAGAGCATGATTGGTAATAGGTGTTGTGCTAAAACTTATAGCTTGAAGCCTTGGTGGGGCATCACTTGGAGTGACCTGTGCCCCTGGAATTTATCCTAGAGTTTTCCTTTTAGCTCTTATGTTGGATAAAATTGGCATTATTTAATTCAACATGTAGTCATATTTGACTTGAAAATTGATCATGCCTACACTTTGATTGCTCCCTTCTCCATGAACATCTCTTTAGTTGGGACCTGCTTCATTTAAAGTCATGTAAGGAGTGGACTCCTCTTGTGTTGACAAATATTGGTTTGCTCCTCCATTATTATGCATAAATTGACCTTGAATATGTCCCCATTAGTCTAAATGATCTTCTCCTTGGACCATATTAGTGTGTATTGGGACAACTACCTTCATGAGAGGGGTGGAGTTAGGATTATAGGCACTGGGCTGCCTATTGTAACTTTGTTGACCTTGTTCCCTTCCTTGATAATTGTACTCAGGTTGAGTTCTATATCCTTGCCAAGGATAATATTGATGACTGGGAGGATTACTTGCCTAGAATTAAGCTTATTTTAGCTAAGCTCACAATGACTGGATTTCCTCATCCTTGTCAACAACATTATCCACCTTCTTGGGAAAGGCTCTTGGATTCACATTGGTACTAGGAACTTGTGCTATGCTCAGAGCTTCAAGTAAATAATGAGACAACATAGGCATGAAAACCCTTAGAGGAAGTTTTCCAACCTAAATTAAGCTATTTTCAGCTTCAATAGCTAGCTCATACATCCCTACAAAAGTAAAACCTCCCATTGACTACAACATAATAGCCACATAAGTGTCAATACCTTTGAGGTAGGTGGGGAACATGCAGCTAGGAGGAGGTCTCATGATAGGTGGTAGCCTATGCCACATGCTTTGGAATCTCTCATTGAATCCCCCCATAGATTCATTAGGACCTCTTTTTATAACATTTAGATGATGAATCAATGAAGTATGGTTACTTTTATTTTTCAAAATATTATAACCAATAATCCCCCAAAGCCATCATAGCTGGTAATGCAACTACCTCCTAATGTTATATACCAATCAAGTGCTTTGCCTTTTAGAGACATACCAAGAAATCTAATGGCTATGTTGGTTCTAGTGACATTATGGAAATTACATAAGTTAGAGATATCTCTGATATGTTTAGATAGTGTGATAGGGCCTTTACCATTAAAAATTGGGAGACTTTTGGTTGCATTAGGAGGGATAGGGTCTTATGCGAGAAGGTCTATGGGTTTTTGGGTGTTAAAATCTTGAAAGGGTTGATGTCTATCCATCTCTCTTATTTCCCCTATTTCTCTTCTTTCCCTTTGATCCCATATTTATTCCTCTTCTTCAAAATTTTCTTCCTCTCAAAAACCTCCTTGCCAAGGATCTATTAGGGCTAGGAGTGGTTTAGGGCATTGTTCATCATGAAGAGATTCAGATAAAGAGGCTTGATAAAAAATCCTAGATGACCTTGTGAGGACCATGTAGTATGATGTGTAAAACTTGGTTTAGAACCAAGGATTCGCATCCCCAGTGGAGTCACCAAACCACTGGGTTAGGGATATTTCTACAGCTTTAGGCTTGTCAAGACTAGCACTCACCTTGACATAGAAAATAAAATTAAGTCCCATCAGGTGTACCAGAACTATTGGTTTCAAATTACACACCCTATAAGAGAGTGTTCAGTCCTTTCTTAGATTTGGGAAACATGAGAACATTTCTAAGGCTTATGGGTGTACCATGTTAGAAATGGGCCTCTAGATTGAAAGGCTTAGCTCCTTGTATATGCCTTTGCTAAAAAAACTTTCTTAAAAGGAAAAGAGTTAGGAATCTGCAAGAAATCAAAATTATAAGAATAGAAATCCTATTCTACAGGGGGTGATGCACCGAAACTATTTTCCCACATGAATGTAAAACTCCTATGCATAATACAAAAAAAGCATAAACTATTTCCAAACTTTAAAGATTTTAACAAAAGTGTTTCAATGTAGAGGCAAGACATGTAAAAAATGATGCAAGGTAATTGAGATGAAAGGCAATTTTTGCACATTCAATGTATTATTACACATGAAAGGATTAAATACACTAAGGTACACACTATGTGACTAGTTAGACTAAGAATCCTTATTCACAGGCATGGAGGACAAAGTGGGTAGAAGGATGTGAAATCATCTCATGATGTCACTATGCATCTATCTCACACTTAGACCAAAAACTCTAGAAAATCATGAAAGAAATAGATTTATGCTAATTGCTTAAAAGGGATAAATTTTGATTGTTCCAATAGTACTTTAGCATATGTTGCTTAGTCCCCTTTTCCCTTGCACAAGGGTTGTATTTATAGCTGAAGAGGAGAAGATGAGGACTTTGGTACTAAAGGGAAGGAAACCATTATGTTAGAGGTTTATATCCTCATATATAAGTAACTTTGCCAAAGATGCTTGTTAGGGAACTTTGATTGATCCATATCACCTTCTCAAACACCCTTGGCTTTCCCCCTTGAAGATGCTTTACCAATTTTTTATTAACAAAATTAGATATTTGAGCAATGGTATCAATGGTTGTAGAAGGGATTGAAAATTCAATGGTTGTACCTATTAGAAAATTCATCCTAATGCTTAACCTCTTCTCCTTGGCTTCTTTCCCTTATTGATGACTCTAAAATAATGGCATGGATCATGATTTTATTTCATCAATTTTCTTGGCACGAATCCTTGTAGATCATTCTCCATCTATTACTCTCTTGCCACATGGTAGATTTTCATTTGTCTATTCATTGACTCTCATGCACCATTGATAAACCATTAGATCAAACATATAATCTAAGAAGATTTACAAACCCAATTTGTACTTTATAATGCAATTTGGGTTTTTGTGACCTCCTTACTTATAAAGACTATAAGCAAATCCTTAGGAGAAACCCAGTTTACACTTGTAGACCCATTTGGGTTTTTTGACCTACTTAGCTTATAAAGTTTATAAGCTAAGCACTTGGAAAATCTTGATTTTCTCCTATAGACCCATTTATATTTTCTAAACTCACATACTTCAGAGTCTTCAAGCTGCTCTACTTATGAAGTTTATAAGTAAAACACTAAGATAATCTTGATTTACACTATGAGAGTAATTCAAGTTTTTGGAGATGCCCAACTTTCTTTGGACTCTTCAAACTTGATGACTTCAGACCTTTTAATCCTAATTGCTTCTCAATGGCTAGTTCATGATGTTAAAATTAACGTCTCCTATCCCATCATGAGATACTTGAATCCTAATGGCTACTTATTTGTCTTGAATTTGACGTCTCCCAGCACATCATGGGACAATTCCTTCAAGCACATTTATTCATCTTTTTTTGCAAAGGGGAAATTCTTCAAGTTTTCTGTAATGGGGAATTTCTTTGAGATTTCTTCTCAAATGAATTCCTTCAAATAATTTGTTCAAAGGAATTCCTTAAGGATTTTTTTGGGCTCTTAGAAAGTGGCCCTTTGAGAAATCTTGAAGGGCACTTTTGGAAAGGAAAGTGACCCTTCAAGAAATCTCGAAGGGCACTTTGGGAAGGAAAGTGACCCTTTGAGAAATCTCAAAAGGCACTTTTGGAAAGGAAAGTGACCCTTTGGGAAATCTTGAAGGGCACTTTGGGAAGGAAAGTGACCCTTTGAGAAATCCCAAAGGGTACTTTTGGAAAGGAAAGTTACCCTTAGGGAAATCCAAAAGGGAACTTTTGGAAAGGAAAGTGACCCTTTGAGAAATCTAAAATAATGCTTTTGACAAAAAAGTGAAGGCAAAGTGTCCTTCAGAAAAAATCTGAGGGGCACTTGGAGGAAAAGTGACCCTTTAGATTTTTTTGAAGGGAAATTTTGAAGATGAAAAGAGACAAAGTGACCCTTCAAAAAAAATTTGAAGGTCACTTTGAGGAAAAATGTCTCTTCAAAATTTTTTTGAAGGGCACTTTGGGAAGGAAAGGAACAAAGTGACCCTTCAAAAAAAATTTGAAGGGCACTTTGAGACAAAGTATCCCTTTGGAATTTTTTTGAAGGGCACTTTTGAGGGCAAAGTGTCCTTGAGAAAAAAATTGAAGAGCACTTGGAAGAAAATTGACCCTTCATATTTTTCTGAAGGGCACCTTTGAAGAAAAAAAGAAGGAAGAGGAAAGAGAAGAGGAAAAAGAAAGAAAAGAAGAAGAAATAAGTGAAGGAGAGAGGAAAGGAAGAAAAGACAAGGAAAAAGGAAAAGAAAGGAAAGAAAAAAGAAGATGAAGGAAGGAGAAGAAGATGAAGGAAACCAAACAAAAGCTTAAAGAAGACGTTGAAGAACTTTGCTGATAGAAAAAAGGACTTGGAAAAAATATTGAGTAAAGCTTCCAAAGAGAAAACACCTGTGTACATTGTTATTACATAACAAAAGTGAACAATGACACTATATTTAGCCAAATAAAAGGTTAGTGCATGATATTATGTTCTTAATGAAACCTCAATAAACTTTTATAATGATCTTAATCCATATTAAGCCTTTGACCATGTTTGACAATTTCAAGACCTTGAAATTGACCCCTAGGATTAGATAAGTCAACATAAGACCAAACTTTGGACAATGTTAGACAAGGGAAAATATGACCATATGGAACTATTTAAGACCATGTCAAGACTATGAAAATACCATGACAAGTTTTTGACAACCCTATGATGTTTTAACCTAGAGGGGGTGACCAATTTTGACTTGAGGTCAAAATTTGGTTAACAGGTTATTCACGACCTAGTCTTGTCTCTTTGGCTAGTCCATCCTATCCGTTATATAACCCAAGGGTATTGTATGATCCCATAATATTAAACAATCTAATTGAGTTTAATTTTCTACTATTTAGCTAGATCATGTCCTATTTTGATTGAATCAAGCTTATCACATCCTATTTCACATCACCAAACCAAACATGGAATTCAATTGGAAGCAAGATTTTGATCCAAGTATTTTATGTCATCCCACTTTCATCTCCTTTAATTTTTTGTTTAATACCCTACACCTTCTAATTGGGGTCAGTAACTAATGTCATATATATATTTTCCCATGTTGATTCATGACCTCTAAAATAGATCTAGATATTTCCTTATTGGAAAAATATGTCTTTGCCAACAAGGATCCACTCCTTTTACAAATCCTAGAAATGGGTAACCCACTTATTTTATTATTTAACCATATCCAGCTAGTATTACCTCCAATACATGCCCATTCATGTTAGTATACCTCTATCCTTCATGTTTCCTAGTCACCATCAAACTTTCCATTCCCCAGTCATAGTCCTAATACTAGAAAATGGAAGTCCATCATAGCAAACTAGTCAACCCACATATCTAATTCAAATGTTTCCATGATTAAGCCAAAAAATAATAGAGGAAATTCAGTCCTCTTCCTATATCCATGGAAGATATCTTTCAAAAATTGGTATCCACTAATATAATGGTTTATCCACCCATAAATATATTAATCCAAACAAGCCTAAGCCATCTTGGTATAGATAAAATCAAGAATGTCAATATCATAGATGTTGGGGGCATTCTACTAATCGATGTCTAAATTTTAAAATAATTGTCTAAAATCTCATAAAAGTGGTGACATCAAAATTAAGGTTGAATCAAATGCATCCTCATCCATGGGTAAACTAGAAGGCGTATACCAAGATCATGAGCAATCCTTTACACTTCAAAGCCAAGGTTAAGACATCGAGCCCATATTAAATAGTTCACCTATCTTTGAAAAACTCGTCTTTGACAATGAGTCTATTTACGATGATCTTATTAATCCTTCATCTAATGCATCTTTCTTCCATTAGTTTATCTTTGATGATCCCATTATTTCTCCACCATCTTCCTTTCACCCATTCAACCAAATCTACCATTTACACAAGTCCCTTCATCTTAAAGCCTCCATTACTAATAAAAACGTGTAGAAGGTACTTAAAGGATATAATGTCATCCAAAAGGCCCTTTCTATATATTCAATCAAAATATCATCTTCTATCAATGTCACATCTTTTACATCAGAGTTAGTTTTGGAGTTAGTGCCAATCTTGTTTACATCAAGATAATATTTAACACTATCCATTGAATCATATTCCTTATCAGAATCATCATCCTTGATTGTTGTTTCAAATCTTAGTTAAGCTTACCTTTTTAAGGACCCCTCTTATTCAAATAACCAATCATAAGGCATATATTTTGATTCAATCCATGATGATGAAATCATAACAAATTTCTTACAAGATTTATCAGTCAATTATTGTTAGAGTGGATCTGATCTTACCTTGGATGCATGTCCTAAAAAAAACCTTAGTGATCCTTTCACTGATATTGATGATATTTTGTTTGATTTCAAAACTAGATCTCTTAGGAACCTCTATGAGGACCATGCTTCCCCACCACCACTCATTAATCTCATCACACCATCTCCCTCACCTTCATCCATCATGGACCCTTTTCTTCCTATCAATGATTATGTAATCAAATCCCTCCATGAGGATAAATAGGATCATACATCATTGGAATCTTCCTCAAGTAACACAACATGTATAAAAAATATAAAGGTCAAGATCATATTAAAAAAACATGTATACTTTTAAAATCACCTTTGATCTAAGTCAAAATCAAGCCAAGACAAATATTCATCCCAGTCAAAAAGATTCTTCCCCTAGTGAAAATATCTTAGAGGCACTAGGGGACCATCAAATTCAAAATAATCATCAATTAAATCTAAATTCAAATTAATCTAGTGAAGCCTAAAATCAAGAACTAGGGGCTAGTCAAATTTAATCATATCATCAAATCAAAAAGTATCCCAAAATAATGTCAAGATTTCCATTAATTATTCAAGTAAATGGATCAAAGATTAAAAAAATACAATACTATTGGACATCTTAAAGTCTTTTTTCATATAACATAAATTAAACATATAATGACCATCATCTCTAATGATGTATATAACTGTAAGTCCTTTTCCTTCATCCCCTATCACACCATTGAGTCCTTTCAACTAAAATCATATTCCATACCTAATCTCACCCATACCATATATTACCTTCTCAGGTAGAATTATCTCTCAGGGGATATGAAGATACCTAGTCGAGACATCTACAGGGATATAACACATGAGTCAATGAATATTAAAAGGATATCAATACATCCAACATCGACAACCGAGTCCTAGAATCACATCTATCTAGAATAGGTATCAATTAAAGATCATAAAAAACATCATCATGAATCTCACATTCTTCAAATAAATTGAGATACTAAAAATTTAAAAAAAACATTCATCTAATGGTGAAAACTAGTCTTCCTACATCTTGATCAAGTACCAAGATGAAAACTAGTCTCCAGAGTCATGGTTAAGTTATACATTATCTATAAGTACCATGAAATGTGGGGTGAAAATCTACATTCATCCCTTGTCAACCTCATCTACATTATCATTTCCTCTCACTATCCCTACCCATCCTAAGCATCTTTACATATCCTATCCTTCCAAAACATCCTTCACCATCTAGTGTCATCTTATATTATTGTGTCCATCCTTTATTACCATTTTAACCTTCATAATGGAGTTAAATAGGTCTTAAGACATGGTCTAGAAACATCTTATCATATTCTCCAAGTAACACTCAGGAAAATTAGACATTTGATTTCATCTCATGATGGTCCTTAGTTATCCCTAGTATATTTTTCATCATCTCTCATCTCCTTTGAGCATCACTCATATCTTTTCATCATTCCATCCATAATCAATCCCCATCTTGGTTTTTAGGCTTGGATTTCCCTTTCATAGTAACCACCTTTTATATATACATACCAAAAAAACCTAAAAGGCATAAAATATATAAAATTTAAAACACCCCAATCATTTTATCTTGAGCCCTAATCCTTCCATATCCTTGTCTAGGTCCATTTTTTTGTCCATAATTTTGATATTATCTAATTTAACACCATACCTATCACTTTTCCATTTCATCTAAATCATTTCCTATCACTCACTGCCATCTAATAAGCTTGCTCCATTATCAAATCATAATTGCCACTTTTTCATAAGTCCACCTTGTTATCAAATCACATTATCATCCCTACCTTTGTAGACCCATCTAAGCTTGAGTAAATCCCATATAAATTGCCTAATTGAGCAAGTATTGTCATCATCAACATTGATAAGGAATTTCCTTATCAAGTTTAGTCAGAATAAGTCTTTACCAATTTAAACCTAACACCTATGAGGAGCTTGTATAAAGTCTTCACCTTATTTAATAAGTAAAACTTAAGGTTATATTACCCTACTCATCTTAATCAAGGTAGATCCTGTGTCTCCATAAAAGTTTCTCAAGATCACCTTTTCCTAGTCTTGTCACTCATCACATTTCAAGTCTAAACTTTGATTCTAGAAAGCTTGTAATATTTGACCAATCCTATCCAATAATTGCATCAACTCATCACTTAATCATTCATCCTATAGTATTTAATCAAGGTAATAGATAGGGCACTGATTAAATAGTTTACATTTAAATACTTTTGTGTGTTATTTGTGTGTTCTTTTTTTCCTTTTTTGTATAATTTTTTACATATGATTTTGTATCTAGATATGTTTGTCTTTTTTTGATATTAGTATTTTCATTAATTTTGTATCATTATTTTGTTAAAGGGTGTAATGAATAATGATACTAAAATGAGACCAATGCCAAATTAATTTCTTTGGCTACCTTCTACAGAGTTCATCATTTGACCCTTTTATAATTGTTTGCCTTCTCTATATGATTTTTTAAAACACCATCATGATCACATATGTATATCATGATGCATGTTACCAAGTTATACATTAACAAAGAGTGAGTAGACTATGATGAGTTTTATTACAACAATAATGCTTTGATAGTAGACAAACTTCTCATCAAATATCCATCCCATCACATAAATCTTGACCACTTATCCAACTACTTGATCTGATCATGTAGACCATTTATAACCTGTAATCTTCAATCATTTCTCCAAGTCTTCCATTCTTTTTTTAATCATAAACTACCCATAAAATTCTCATGTATAACATATAAGTCCATTCATCCATATAAAAACTAATATTTATACTAACAATCACATCATTCATATTCATCATTGTCCTCATCATCTTTTAGTCTTTCATGAACTATATCAACCTAGGGTCTTTTTAGACTATGTAGGTAGTGTTCCGTAACATGAGATGACTTAGGTCAGCTTGGTTGCCATCATACAATTTCTCATAATTCATCAACATTTCTCATCTTTTCATCCATCTATTCAAATCATTCAACATCATAAACCATTATCATCAAGCCTTACATCTGTCAAATACTTGAGATACATTATTATCAATGAAATTGATCAATCACCTTCTAATCATTTTGTCAATTACCAAAACCTTTTGATTTGGCTCGATAGATCATTGCATCTATATTTTCTTCCTCAATCATTCATCCTCAATTATTAATCAAAATATCATTTAGGGACATGTACATCCTCATCAATAATTATTCCAAGACCCATAACTCTCCCACATATGCATCTTTGCTTGGGATATGTCTAAATCTCACTACTCTCCTTGCCTCTATTTTTCATGGTTACTTACCATTTAGAGCATTCTAATAGCCATGACCACATCACCTATCACTCTAACATGTGTCCTTTTTAGGGGCATCATTAAAAACATCATGTTTCTCATCAATTCTCAATATTGCATCATTTTCATCATGCTCACCACTATCAACTACATCATCTCTTTCATCCATTAATCATTTATTCTCTTGACCATCATATCACTCTTACCTCTTTAGGGAGAAATACATTGGCTTGAGGTCTATTTAGACTATGTAGGCAGTGTTTGGTCACCCATGGTATCCAAGGGTGTCTCAACAAAACTAGCTAAGTCTTCCCCATTCATCCTTTGGTCACTTGATCTTATCATTTATTATCCATAATCTCCTTCGTTTTATCTCTTAACTTAGATTTGAGCAACATCAGTTGAATCATTATCTTATTTTGGATTGATGCTCTCCAAATATACATTCTTACTTGAGAGTATCCAAGGGTGTCTCAACAATACTAGCTAAGTCTTCCCCATTCATCCTTTGGTCACTTGATCTTATCATTTATTATCCATAATCTCCTTCATTTTATCTCTTAACTTAGATTTTAGCAACATCAGTTGAATCATTATCTTATTTTGGCTTGATGCTCTCCAAATATACATCCTTACTTGAGATATGTCAAAATCTCATGGCCTTTATCGTATTGGTCCATATCTCTCCCTAACATGTGTCCGTTCTAGGGATACCTCTAAAGCTTGAATTTTTTTATCTTATCATCATCCCATTATGGTTGGTTCCCATTTGGGGTATGTTAGAAACCATGACACCATTATTTTTGTTCCCTATGCATATGACTTTACGTAGGGCATTAGAATTTTTAGCTCGCTACTCATGTCGATTTAATATTATTCATCATCAATAACACATCTAACATCCTAACCCCTCTTTATTCCATCTATCTTATCCCACCCCTCATTCTCTATTTAAATTATTCATCCATATCATTCTTACACACATGTCCCATTAATGGAGAATCGTGTCCAATAACATCATTTATCTAAATTATTAACATCCATGAATGTATTTATTCTTTTAAATACAATACTCTTATTCTAATCACAATGCCTTTTCAAAGAGGGGAAAAATCTATACACCTAAATTTGCTTGATCCCTCTCTTCACTAATTTCATATAATTTATATTATTAATATTCCTAGTCATTTGCCTAACACATCCCCCCATTCATTATACATCATCCACTGACCTTATATCCTTCTTATGTATAATTAAGTATTCTAACAGTCCCACTTATCTCCATATCATGTCTTATCTATTAAAATGAAAGTTAAAATTCCAATCCCACCTACCTACCTATCACTAGGATTTCCTACAAACCTAGTCTCTAATCTTAACCTACCCCCCATTAATCATCAATCATTAGACCAAATCACCATTTAATGACTTTTTAGCTAATATATAATTCTCCATTCATTCTAGAATTCATCCACCCCCTCCTTCCTCTATAGAAATTTATAAAGAATTTTTAATTAATTAAAAATTTCCCTCAATTATTCTATTTAAACCAACCCATCCTCTATGCAAAGGAAATGAGGAAAAATTATGAAATCGATGTCCAACTAATAATATCTTCATTAAAAAACTATGTTTTCAAACTATCTTGTCTATTATCAAGTAACGTCATTATCCTCTATTACTGCTGCAACATTCTGAGTCTACATCTAGTAAACCCATTTATCTTGGGGAAAATTATTCACTTAGGAGGGAGGTTTGGCTACATAATAAAGGTATAATAAATTTATTTTCATCCATTTTACTTGAATTTATAAAGTAGAGGTACTAATTTGAATTTGGATTGATTTGGATTGTTTTATTGCATTTGAATCCTTTGTCTAAATTAATTTTATATACAGCCAAATATTTCTTCATTTAGATTATTTGGTAGTTAATATTTTACGTTCCTTTATAAATGATAAAAAACAATATGGAGAAGAATATTCAATCACTCATTTCTATTAGATACTATATGGATGTTAAGACCTATTGATTATTTGACCTAGTCAATTATGAATTTATATTTCAATAAGATGACTAATTTGATGAGAAATTCACCATGTATCCTTATTCTACATCTTCTCATTCACTTAATCCTAGTTTTTATTTTTCATCACATGAAGAATATTTAATATTTGATGATGTTAATGAAGTATTTTTTAATCCTACACCAGTATCTCCTTTTGTATCACCTATGTCCAAGTGGGTTCATACTACTCAATAGGAGGATGGTATTTATTAGGTGATCCTTTTGACAATTGTAATATTTGTTCACATACAAATGGAGTTAGTATTTTGAGTCATGTTATTTCAAAAGACCTACATAAGTTTTCAAATATGGGAGGTATGCCTAAGTGGGATACAATTATGAAATATGAATACTCTTATTTTATGAATAATAACAATTGGGATTCAATTTTTGTTTATAAGGGAAGAAAATTGGTTCACTATAAGTGGGTCTACATGAAAAAATATGTGGCTAATGGTTCAATTGAAAATTAAAAGGCACATCTTATGGAAAATGACTTTTCTTAGGTTGAGGGGATTTGATATTTTGATACCTTTTCTCTTATTGCCAAAATGTCTTCTATTCGATATTTTATTTCCTTAGCTACATCATAGGTATAGCCAGTGCATCAAATGGATATAAATATACATATCTTAAATGGTGATCTTCATGAGGGTATTTAAATGCAATGACCATAAGGGTTTGTATAATATTATTCACTTCGACAATTATTGATGAAGAGTCATCTTGGTTCAAAGTAATACTACATCAACCAAAAATAATTAGTTTAAGGTTAAGTGAATAGAGTTGAGGGAATATTTAGTGGACTTTTTAAGGTAAAATGTACATGTTATTGCATAATTCATATGTATAATGGAAATAATGTGTACACACTATTCATATTTAGGCTTGGTAATTACCAATACATAATGTGCATGCATTATAAAATATAAAAAACACATATGCTTATAGTGTAAGATACATTTACATATTTCTTAGAGTAGACATAAAAACCAAACAAGTTACCAAGTCCCCAACCAGTTTCATTTTTATTTATATTGGCATCTTGTCTTTGCCTTACCACAATCACATTTTGATGCCAATAGGAGAAAACACACTACCATTACTCCTTACCTTAATGGATCAACAAGACTATCATGGAAGGGAGGTAGAAAACCAAAATTTAAACCAGTTAACATCATATTTTAGAATTTTATTTTTATTTTTATTGTTTTATTATTAAAACCATTTTTTTGTTTGTACAACCATAGTCTCATAACCCTCCTAATCCTACTATAATTTCAAAATATATTCCAATTAGTTAGGAGGATTTGGCTACACACATATTCGAGAATAAAATATAAATTCAAGAGATAATTAGGAGAATGACGGACCCTAATTCTACCAACACCCACCGTATATCTTTGGCTAATACCCTAGAATTATCACTAGGTCAAGTTGACATGATAATGAGTCAAATTAATATATGGGCATCATATGTGGATAGATGTACAACTTACTGTGCTAAAAATTTGTTAACACATGAGGTGAAGGACATCCAAATAATAAAAAGACAATTTTTTGCCTTATTCATTGATCCATCAACCAATTCGCCTTTTTCATTATCAATAAAATAATTACCAACCCACCAATCCCAACATAATTTGATAAGAAGTAATTTTTATTATCTGTGGTGGATGGTTTTTGATTACCCATCTTGTAATAACCATGAGTTTCCATTATATTTTTTGGAAAAACTTTATTGCAAGTTTTTCCTCAATGTGATTATAATTTGTTTTGACTACTCAATATTTTAGGGACAAGGGAAAGGCTAATAATAAGATATACAAGGTTCACATCATGTGCCTAATTATACTATAAGATTCCCTACCCAAAATACACTTCATACTATAATCCCCTCTATAGTGAATGAGGCTGTCGAAATTGACACTTTGCATGTACTTGGTATGCTTATTGACACACTCATTCAATATGAGAGTAAGCTTTTTGAGATTGATTTTGAATGTTAGAGTTGATTTTCATGTTTTTTAGGTTTTATATCTAGTTTTTTTTTGTCTTTTTCGTATTATGTAATCTTTTGGATTTATTCCACATTGCTTAGTTTGTCTTGCTTCTTATCTTTCCTTGTTTATTTATGCAAGGCCTCTCCTTTGTAATAAACAAGTTATTTTATGGATAATATTTGATATTGATTTTATCTTTACATATAATATTTATAGATATTACAAATATTATTTTGATTATTTTATTGTTAATTAAGCACTTATTTTATTAGACCCATGTTTAAGTTTATTTTGGAAGATTTTTAGGCAAATTATGCATTTTTATGGTTTTAGACATTACATGCATCTAAATACAAATATGAAAGCATATGATCATATAAATATGAGTATTTTGTCCTTAAAAAATTATTATAATCTCTAAATATTAGGTTGTATAACACTTCTACTCAAAAATAGTCTTGTTGGTCTGCTAGCGTATACCTACCACCTATATGATTTTCTCTCACCACAAGTGGTACAGATTTAATTTTTCAAATATAAAAATTGGTATGGTTAGCTAATAATCCTATATTTATTCCCATACTATTTGGAATAATTTTGGAGTAGGACAATTTTGGATTAAGACATACAATTTTTTGGTAGATTAAATTTTTTTATAGAAGTTTATCTTCATCATCTAGATAAGTGGATGGTTTTGTTCTGGTTTGAGGTTATATAATCTGATTTTTAGATAATATAATATTTATTTAATTTAATTTAATTCTATAATAGGTATTACCATTTTACATTAGTTTGTATAGTCTTTTGGTATGTCACAATAGGGCCCATTCAACTAGTTTTTTAATCTTACAAAGAGTCTTATTGAAGCTGGATTTCACCAATTTTTGACAACCTGTACCTAGTTTCTTCAAAAAAAATGATGAAAATATTTTTTTAAATATATTATATAGATTCATGAAGTTTTAAATAATTTTTTTGGTCCTTAGTGCATTTAATTTTTGTGCAATATTTACTTATTTGACCCATTTTAATGACAAGAAACTTGTAAAAGCTATAACTTTTGAACCGTGACCCAAAGTTGATCTATGCTTTTTTAAAAAGTGTATGTTTTTTAATTATCCATTAATTAGGGTGAATTATATTATAAAAAAATAAATTATAAAGTTCTAAATTTGAGGGGTGGGAGCTTCCACATTTTGTGGGGTTTATTTATTCCTTATCATTCTTTAAATTGGGAGTTTTTCTTTTAGGTGGGATAATTCTTTATTATTCCTAAATTATACCTTGTATTTTGACAATTAAACACCTCAACACCTAAGATTAAACTATTTATAAATCAAAAATGAAGATACACCTTTAGTTCAAGTTTTTTAGAGAATGGTACTTGACAACCTTCCCAACTGTTATCACCAAAATTTGTGCCCTTGGAAGATTGTTAAGCCTTAAAAATCTGGGGTATCATAGAGACAATCCTAAGATGTGGGAGGATTAATAGGTGGATTTAATCTCTAGGTTATATGTCTATATCCCCTTGATGTATCACTTAGGGTCATTCAATAATCTATCCACTTATTATGAAAAGCGAGAAAAAGATACTATAATGGAGGTGATGCATTAAAATTAATTGACCACTACCAACCAGATACATGCGCACATTGACAATGAGACAAAATTGAACATACACTACTCCTAATCTACATCTCTACATCAGCACTCCATTGTGTAGGTTGTGAGAGATATTTGGGCTAGGAATAATAATCAAGAGGTCATAAAATGAAACTAATGAGTAAACAACTCACTGAACCTTCACACTTCACTTTTACACTTCACATGACCTATAAATAAGCTTTAAAACTACATATGAATGCTAGAAAATAAAAACATACCAAGGAATACTAAGAAAAACAATTGACAAGATGAATTAGTCATGTACACACACTAAATACAATCAAAAGAGGAGGTGAAAACTAGTAGTTTATCATTGATCAAAGACATATAAATGAATAAAGATTCTCCATACTCAAGTGGAGGATTCATACAAAGCCAAATAAGGTTTTTTAAATAGAGAATGGGACTAGAAGAAAGAGAAAGGGCATAAAAGAGAGTAATGACATGCATCTAGCGTCCATGAAAAGAATTTAATCAAGAATGGAGTTATGAAACAATCATATGAGATCTTAAATGACATGTGTTTCTATTTTGAAGAGGCTATCCTATTCTAAAGGGTGTGTGAGTTTCTCTCTTTCTTGACACTTTTGTATTATTCTTCAAACTACCGTTCTCTTAGCTTAAAAAGTGACAAGTGGCACTCATCATCATCAATTCATATTGAACTATCTCTTGATCTACTTTATGACACCTTGCATCTTATTGGGAATCTTCTATATACAATGATGATTACACCTTTTTAGGTGCCTTGAAGCCCAATTGGTCTTACTACACTTATCTTGCCCAAATGGATAAAATATTGAATTATTCTTCATTAATGTAATTATTATATATGAAAGGTCTCCCTTAGTCATAAAAGACTTGAAAAAACTCCTTTGTATGCATCAAACACTCTCTAATGCTTCATATTGCACCTTAAGCTCTCACTTACCTTCAATTCCTTGTAGCCCTAAAAACACACAAATTTCCTTATGTACAAGAATATATATATGATATTGGGCCTTATAGATCTATACTAAATTTCATGACTAGACCCTAAGTTTTAAGTGTACTTATTTCTCCTTTTTCTCTCCAATTAGGCCTCAGTTAGGCTTCTAGGCCTAGAAACTAAGTTTTGGCTCTAATCTTATCCCTCATGTGTGAAACCAAAAATAAGAATTTGATTCAATTTCAATATCCCATGAACATTATCCATGTCAAATTTGAGATTTTTAAACCTTATGTAGGTGTGTGAACCATGAAATGGCTACAAAACTTAGTCTTTTATAAGTCTTCTCATATCACCTCCAATAATCAGATCTATAGGAGCACTTCCAGTGTTATATGTAAATTGTTTTAAACCTAAAAAGATACAATACACCTAAATCCATCTTGACCAATGGTTCACATCTTTGTATGAGGTTAAACACCCTATTATGAGCCCAAACCCTTAGGAAAGAATAGCATTTAATGCATTTGTATAGGTATAGGTATAATAAAACATCATGGTGAGAGTCTTCCTAGAGTGAGAAATGATGTTAAAGTGGTTTAAGATCAATCCAACTCATTTCAATCATTTGGGAAGACAATCTATCTCATCGGGTTGTTACTAGTCTTTTATGGAGCTTGAAACATGCTTATCATCTTAACTATGATTCATAAATCTTGGGGCCTTAATCAATAAAATAAATGAAACAAATCAAAAGTATAAAAGTTTATCTAACTATCCCTAGGATCTTAAGCTCTCATAAAACTTGTCCATACTATTTTGGGCTTGAAAAGGTGCTTCTCAGGCTGGTAAGACTATAATTATGAGGTATAAGAAGAGACAAATGAGTGAAAATGGGTAAGAGTGTTTAGTTTTGATCTCAAAAACATCACTGGGGTCTGTATAATATATATTTACTTGTTATAATGGTATTATCTTCCATATATCTCCATAACCCTAATTTATCCTTCATTTGCTCATGCTTAGGGTTCTCAAGAAAACCAATATTAGTGACCGTAGTGTGCTTTTTCCTATGTTATTTTACTTCTCAGTGGCTCTAAAACATATATATTCACTTTGAAACACCTAAATCATCTACTTGATACCCTTCAATCATAAAATTTTATGATGTAGAGCATCTTTTAATTTAAACACATTATTTTACTTATGAGTTCACCTTGACCATTTTGATCTTATATTGGTGTTAGAGGTCGTATAGGGACCCATGGAGGGTGTTAGAATAATTATGTGTCTTTATGTTGGATGTACTTAGGCTTGGGATAATTTCTTGCCAAAACTTCAATTTGAAAAATTAAACTATGTTATTATCTTTGGGAGGTGTTTTATGTAGTATGAAATCTAATGTTTGTAATAGATTCTTAAGGCCTCAAGTGGTCTTAAATATATGTGTGGATGAATTTTCAACATACAAAATCAATGTAATTCAAGAACTAAGAAATAATATGTATAACAACCCCTTCATATGTTGAGGTATCCAAGAAGAGGGAAGTTATTTTTTGCATGTTTTTCTTGATATAAAGTAAAAATGCATGTAGAAATGTTAGAGTGTGAGTAGTAGGGTAGTACAGAGTCAATATAGTAGGAGTTTCAAGGAGAAGAAATAAATGAAACCAAAGGAGAAAACACAATACTATCTACGAAGGGCAATGGTGAAGAAAAGACTATACCATGTATATAATGACCTTGAAGTAATAAAAAATGTTATTTTTTTTTTAATTATGTCTTGTTCATGATATTTTATGTGTTTCATGAGTCAATATTGTTTAGATTTATCCATTTGAGACTGGTATATGAGTATGAATAGGTCAGCATTATGGAGAGTTGAGTTGACAGTCCAAATTGACAATAATAATCAACAAAGAAGATTGTTTATAATAATGAAATTTGAGAAAGTGAATTGTGAATATGTTCTTAATCCATTCATGTCTTTATTATGTCATTTATTTCTTTATAACTTGATTTATAGTTGATAGAGGTCCTACAAACCAAGTTTCTGAGATCATAGTCATAGTAAAGAAGGGAAAGTGTGAATTTCATTATTTTATGAGGTTATATAAGGTTAAATAACGTTTAGAGGAGTTGTGTCAGGGTTGGGAAGATCCTATAGATTATTCAATAAGTTTGAGTAAGCAATCAAATTTAGATTAGATAAATTAATGGTCCCTCGGCCTATGTGTAGGGTTAAAACCCTAAGGGAAGACAAAATGGTGTGTCTCTATTTTGAACTAGCTAAAAGTCTTGAATTTGATAATGGAGACAATATAGGTTACTTATGTATTATTGGAGTTGGTATTAAGTTGTTTAGTTATGCAAGGAGATATAAAACTTAGTTTTAGGAACTATATATCATGATAAATCTTGTAAAGAACCCTAATTTCTATCAAAAAGAATGTTTGGATGTGTTTCGATGGTTTGATGATATCAATTAGTGGATGAATAAGTTTATTTGTGTTATTAAATACCTATTATATGCCTTAAATAGTAGAAAAGGTAATAATTTCAAGATAGTGCATTTTTAAAGGTCTCAGCTAACTCAAGACTGTAATAGACCTAAAACTAGGGTTTAAAGAAATAAACTTGTGTAACTAGAGTTGTGATCATATAAAAATCATAAAAATTGGTAATCACAGGTAATTAAAAGTAAAAAATAATATTTATTAGGTTTTATAGTTGTACAACACTATATATATGGTCTCTTTTGTTATGGGATTAAATATGCCTAATAAAAGGCTAATTGGTAAGAAGAAGAGGTGAGAAATTGGTTGACCCAAGTGAGTTGGGTAATGAAACTTGTGATGGAGCTAGAAGAGGATAGAATATGTCCAAATAAGGGCTCAAAATCCAAGGAACCTTAATGTATTTTTTAAACTAAGGAAGTTTGTATAAAAAAAGGCTATAAGGAAGTAATCTCATTATTATGCTTGAGGTGTGTTAGTGGATTTTGTGAATGAATCATAGGTTCAAGTGAGATGAGGTAGGTATGTTTTTCTTAAGAAATATAATATACCATGAAGAGTTTCAATCAAAGAACCTAAATCAATAATTGAGGTGATTGAGTCTTGATGAGCTAGTAGCCTAATGAAGCTAGTGAGTGAGTGAATGAAAAGGAGTGAGAGAATGAATGGAATGAGATGAGTGGATGAGTGTGAGTTTTAACAAGGGTCTAATTATAGAGAGAAATGACTAAAATGTGTTTATTAAACAAGGTCATTAAAGAGGATGCTATCAATTTAGTGAGGGAGTTAATAAAAATAGAAGATTGAATGCACGAAGGTGTTAATTGTAGGTATCAGAGGTATATGAAGAACAGAGGTCTGATTACCCTATGTATCATTTGGTATCATATCAAAAATGTATTTGGGAATAGGAAAAATATATTATTAAATAAAATAAAAGGTTCATATTTTATTTTATCTTCAATTTTATGTACTTGATATGTTCATGAAAGAGTATTGAAGTGTAAGTGGAAGGTTGATAGTGTGGTAAGCATACATATATATATATATATATATATATATATATATATATATATATATATATATATATATATATATATATATATATATATATATATATAGGAAACTTAAAAGTAATCTTAATGAGATATTGAATAGATAAAGAAGAGTCTTAAGCAAAGGACAAGAAAGTGAGAGAGACCTAGGTGATGTCGTAGAAGTGAAAGAGACCCAGGTGAGGTCATAGAAGTGAAAGAGACCCAAGTGAGGTCATGAGGGGCAATTAGATGAAGCTTGTCAAGATAAATAGGTCCAAGTGTGTAAAAAATATTTAGAGATAGGTAAGATGAAGATAGAAAAGAAAAAGAGAAAAATAAGGCATGGTTGAGATGAGTTACCACAAAGAGAGGAAAGTGCAAGAAGACACAAAGAGGAAATAAATAGAAGAAGAAATGAAAGAGATGAGGCAGAAATTAGAGTATTTAAAAAAATTTATAGAGAAAATAAATAAATAAGAGAATACATATTATGGATGGGTCATGAATAATAATAAAATCAAGTGGCCAATAAAGCTACTAATGAAGAGAAGAAAGAGAGAATAAAAGGTTATTTTTTAAGCAACTGAAGAGAGTAATAATGAAGTATAGGATGAGGATACAATAATATGAAGGTAAACAACACCTTGAAAAGGATGAGATAATATTGATAAAGAAAAAATAAGGCATTAGTAGCTAGTTATATGATGGAAAAGATGAAGATAAAGAGGTAGATCAAATGGTAGGCCTCATTGAAGACTTTAAAAAAGAAGAGAAAATGAGTATGAAGTCTGATTATAAGTTTGTATATGAAAGTACTGAACAATTAGATTCAAAAATAGTAGCACTAAAACAAGATTTTCATAGTGATGTGATGAATAATGAAGAATAAATACATGATCTAGAGCATGAATAAGTGGAAGATGAGGTAAAATAAGTCAAAATAGAAAAAAAAAAAAAAAAACTATATTGTTAATTGAAAGGAATAGAATGGGTGGAAGAAACTACTAATGAGACTCAAGAGTATCCATTAGTTTTCTTATCTTTATTTGTGGAAGTTTACTCATGAAAATGATGAACTAATTAAAGAATAAGTATCTTGAGAGAACTAAATAAAAGTAGGTATAGGTTGTAGCAGTTGAAATCCTCATGCTAGAGGATAAAGGTGAAGAAGAAGCATTATTGGAAACAATGAAGAAGATAAAAGACACAGAGACATATGGAAGTTTGAAATTTATAGAGATAACAATTATATAAAAAAATTATTTATTTTTATAGATATATGAAGATGATAGTATGAATATATGAGAGTATAGATAATACCAACACTATTTTGGGGCTTAGACTACCCATATAGTAGAGGAAAATATCAAGGTATGAGTGTATATCAAATACTAGTTGATACAAACAAGTAATGGAGGAAAGAAGAAAGAATTGCCTTTCGTAGAGGAAATAAAGAAAGTATGAAAAAATAATAGTGGAATAATGGTGGAGCATAAATAGATAAGTAATATCTAAGAAGCAAAAATTGGAAGATTAGGAAGAAGAATAAGGTAGTCTATTTGAGCAAGAGCTCAAATATTTTCTTGCCTAGGAGTTTGATGCAAAGCATCCTTCAATTTAAACACATGAATGCACTTATGATTTCATATTGAATATTTTGGTCTTATATTTGTGTTATATGTCCTATATGGACCCATGGAGGGTGTTATAATCATTAAGTGTCTTTGTGTTGGACGTTCTTAGGCTTGGGAGAGTTTCCTGCCAAAACTTTAATTTGAAAATTTGAACTATGTTATTAGCTTTGGGAGGTATTTTGTGTTTTAGTATGAAATATAATGTTTTTAATAACTTATTAAGGTCATATATTGTCTTAAATAGATGTTTGAATGTATTTTAAATGTAAAAAAGCAATGTAATTCAAGATCCAAGAAAGAAGATGTATAATTGCCCCTTCATATGTGGAGTTGGCCAAGAAGAGGGAAGTTAGTTTTTGCATGTTTTTATTGATATAAAGTTGAAATTAATGTATAAGTGTTGGAGTGAAAGTGGTATGGTGGTATATATTCATTAGTGTAGGAGGTTCAAGGAGAAGAAAGAAATGAAACCAAAGAAGAAAACATAGTATTGTCCATGAAGGGCAATGGTGAAGAAAAGACTATACCATGTATATAATGACCTTGAATCAATAAAAAAGGTTATTTTTGTTTTAATTATGTATTTTTAATGATATTTTATGTGTTTCATGAGTGAATATCGTTAATATTTATCCATTTGAGACTAGCATGTGAGTATGAATAGGTTAGCATTATGGAGAGTTGAGTTAACAGTCCAAATTGAAAAGAATCATCAACAAAAAAGATTGTTTATGAGAATGAAATTTTATAAAGTTAATATTTTAGATTTTATTGATACATTCAAGAATTAATTGTTTCAATTATTTATTTATAACTTTATTGATAGTTGATATAGGTCCCATAGATTGAGTTTCTAAGCTGATAGTCATAGTCAAGAAGGGAAAAGGTGAGTTTCATTATTCTAGGAGGTTAGATAAGGTTCAATAACATTTTGAGAATTTTTATCAATGTTTAAAAGACCCTATAGAGTGGTCAATGAATTTTAATAAGCTATAAAATTTAGATTAGATCAATTAATGGTCTCTCATCTTGTGTGCAAGGTTAAAACCCTAGAGGAAAGACAAAATGGTGTATCTCTATTTTGAGCTAGAAAAAAGTCTTAAATTTTATAATAAATATATTATAGGTTACTTATGGATGATTATAGGTGGTCATAATTCATTTGGTGGTGTAAGGAGATATAAAAATTAGTTACAGGGATTGTATATCCTGATAAACCCTTTAAAGAAGATAGATTTATATCAAAATGAATACTTGGAGGTGTTTAAATGATTTGAAGAGATAAATTAGTGGATGGAGAAGTTTATTTGTGTTAATAAATACCTATTATAGGTCTTTAAAGTGTAAAAAATATAATAATTTCAAGATAGTACATTTTTAAAGGTCTCGGCCAACTAAGCACTGTCATAGACCTAGAACCAAGGTTTGAAAAGAAACTCATGTAACTAGAGTTGTGACTATAAAAATATAATAAAAATTGGTAATCACATGTAATTCAAGGAGAAGAAGAATATTTATGAGGTTTTGAAGTTGTAAAACACCATACAATATAGTCTCTTTTGTTATGAGAGTAAATAGGCCTAATGAAGGGCTAATTGGTAAAAAGAAGAGGTGAGAAAGTGGTTGAAAAAAGGGAATTGGGTAGTGAAAATTTTGTTGGATATGGAATAGGATAAAGGGTGTCTAAATAAGGGCTCATATTCCAAGGAAAATTAGCGTATTGTTTAAACTAATGAAGTTTTTATAAAAAAATGCTACAAAGAAGTAGTCTCATTATTATGCTTAAGGTGTGTAAATAGATGTTGATAATGAATCATAGGTCAAAATGAGATGAGACAAGTGTTTTTATATTATTATATATCATCTACCATGAAGATCTTCATTCAATTAACCTAAATTAAAAATTGACGTGATTGAGTCTTGAGGAGCTAGTAGCCTAATGAAGCTAGTGAGTGAGAGAAGGAAAGGAAGTTAGAGAATGAATGGAATGAGATGAGTGGATGAGTGTGAGGTTTTATGAGGGTGTAATTATAAATATAAATTACTAAAAGGTTTTTAGTAAATAGGGCCATTGAATAGGATGTTATCAAGTTAGTAAGGGAGTTGATAAAAAAGAGAAGATTAAATTCATGAATGTGATAGTTGCAAGTCTCAGAGGTATATGAATATCAAAGGTCTGATTACCCTCTTCATCACTCTATTTAAAAATTATAATTTTACGTCATATTATACATAGTCCTATGTGATATTTATTGTATTTCTTGATTGAACTCTCAAGAATCCTCTATTTGCATGGTTTTATCATTGTTATACTTATATCTACTTCTCCAAACTCCCATGAGGGCCTTCATCAAATTATTACATTCCAAGTGGTTATATAAACATGATTACCAATATAAAATATAATAACAATGCACACATAATATCTTTCTCTTCATTTTCCAACACATGACCATTTATACCAAATGTCTCTTAGCTATAGGTGCACATTTAGGTGTTTAGACTACAATCTTAGAAAGGGAACCTATTCATAAAGGTATATAAAAAATTTTATATTATTAAAACCTATTTAAAATATCTTAAATTATGTATATATAGTGTTTATTCCTACACCTACTCACAAGACATAATACTTTCTTGAGAAGTTTACATGTAGGCCTGTGTGTTCAAGTTTAGGCTTAACAGTCTTAAATAGACTTCTCCAATCTAAAACCTACTTAAATTTACCTTAAACATCATATGAAAGTTATGATATGTCTTGAAAATATATGTAGGAATTATATCCACTCTTCACACCTTCATTAATTCACATACCACTATCATTTTGACAACCCTTTTGGTGGCAGTAACTCTTTGACTATAGGTTCTTGAGATTTTATTGTTGGCTTTGGAACTTTGAAGTTTGTAGGAGGGATAAAAGCATTTTATGTTTTTTTTTTACCTATACCACTCTCTTATCCCTTCATGTTTACCCTACAAGTGTGCCTTTCCCAACACTATTTACTAGCATGCTTATAGGTGTTCTTTTATCATTTTAGTCCTTTTTCACCATGCATTTTAAACCATATTAGTATTGAATAAAAATATCCACTATCTCATATCCTAATTTAGGAGGTTTTTACCATCATATAAAACTTTACAATGTGATTTAACTTATTTGGGAATAATGGATTTTTATTCCTATTTTAGTTAAGGGTCTAGATTAATAAATCAATATAGAATATGGCAATAATACAGTCCTAATTTGTTTATTGTTTATCTTTTTCACCTTTCTAAAAATAGAGATAAATAGGAATAAATATAAATTATCTATAAAATAGATTGAGATGGTTTATATAGAGGTTAAAAATGGTTGTGCAGGACTAAGAATATGTCATAAACATGAATCTAGATTTCATTTTATGAAAGGATAAAAGTGTTGAAAACTAGATGCTTTGGTATCTGATGTTATTTTTTGTTCCTACCACTATTGTATAAACTAATCACAAACACCTAAAAATTTATGGGTAGTTACTATATGCCTATGTGAGCGTGCCTATGAAAAATTGAGTGATGATTATGAATGAAACTTACCATGGAGCTGATTTTGTCTTCAAACCCAAACCCTCTATCATGCTTAATAAAATGACATTTGAATCACTTAAGAAGAGGGGAGTTAGTGTGTGATATTTAATGAACATGAAATTAACACCCCTTATATGAACATGATACCTACATACCAATACTCTGAAGAGGGATCAAGCCATATGTAGTTCTCCCACCTAGTGTGCTTTGTGTAATAGTGTGATGCAGATGCAAATGCCAATTTGATAGTGTTTGAGGTGGCTAGGGACTGGTATGAGGATTTTAGTAGGTTTGCATATGTGTTGGGTGACTATGTGTAAATAATAGGGAAGTTTTCCTTAGTGATTTTTTTTATTCTTGTTTGATTTGTAAGTTTGGTTACCTCCTTTATAAATGAGCTTTGAGTGGGATTTTATAGGGAACAATTGGTCATGGGTTAGATGTATTCATGCTAAGCTGACCTAATGAAGGATAAGGACTTGATGGAAATGACCATTAGGTCTCAAAGTGTAAATGTATAAGAGTGATAAAAATGAGAGACTTTAGGGTCCAATGTTGTAATCCAAATTTGACACTCTTTTCCTATAAGATCGAGACCTAGCGGAATAGGATTAACATAGGGAATACTATCTAGATGAAATGGAATAAGGGTTTAAAAGGTTCTAGATTATTGGTAATGAGCAAAAATGTGTCTATAAGGGTAATAATAGCACGCAAATAGGACCTATGGATAGGGTCTCACAAGCCACACTCAAACTACCAATTTGGACATTTTGTATGACTACATTTGCCCCCCTTTATTCTAGTGATGTAGTAAAGAAAAATACTAGGATAAAGGGAATTTTTTTTTACCTAAACTTAATTACAAGGGTGAAGCCCATGAATTTGTGTGATTCTAAGTGTGCATAGAGATCACACAATATGAAGCATAAATTTGTAAGAGAAAACAAGGAAAAGATAAGTTCTTACTAGACATGCTATGTCTAAAATAAGAACATATAATAGCTAGGTAAAAGAGAGAGGAAGAGAAATGAATAAATACACCTCACCAAGTATGTAAACCAATAAAAAACCTATTGTGATGTTGAGTGATGTAGAGTGATGCTGGGTATGTGTTGTACCAAGAGTAATATCATGAATGGATTTGAATACTCAATTCCCTAAGCGTGGATCAAGAATGCAAAGGTTGGCCCTAACTCCATTATCACCCACTATGTAGTGAATCAATGTGATCATGTGTGTGTTAATCAATGTTTGGACTATGTGTCCAATCTCTCTAAGTAGGTGGCTCAAGAATACAAAGTCTAGCTAGTCTTTTGGCTCCATCATTACCCATTAAGTGTGAACTATGGATTGATACTGGTATGAATATATGTCATATGAGATGGCTTATGAAGCCCATGAATGCTTTGAAATCTAATAATATGGTATGGATAGCTGAATGTGTATTACAAACTAGGCCAATCTTGGCCACTCTGAAAGGTGGATATTAGGCTTGTATGAAAGACACTCCAAAATTGAGAACTAAGATTATATGAAAGCCACTCCAAAATTATGCCAACCACCTGCATATGGAATAAGGCACATAACTACTGAGAATACCTAGGTAATATAATGAACTAAAAAGAAAATAAGAAAAATGTGCCATGCACATTACCCCAAATCACTAGTGTTTGTAACATTTATTATGATCTAGGAGTTATACCAACTACCCAATCTGAAACAAAAAGCAAGAGCCATCATGTCATGCATGATACCCCCTTTATCTAGATAATTTGAGTAAAAATTTACTAAAACTGCCCAATTTGAATTGGACTATAGCTGACAAAATTTTAATTGACCTTAACTTTCTATTTATTTCTAAAAATTATGGGTTTTTGGTTGTTTGGATAGGATCACTAAAAATTTGACACTTTGGTGTTCGATGTTGTTGTCCAATTCCAACATTCTTGTCCTTTACTATTTATGATGACTATTCAATGTTCATCACTATTTTTTAGTCTATTCTATGTGTTTTGAATTTTTATTTATGTTTTAAGTGTTCTAAAAATTGATTTTTGACCACTAGAGGGCTCTGATCTTTGTGACAAAATCCCTATTTATTTCCCCTCTTTTGAGGGTAGTAATAAAGACCATGTAATGACTACCCTCAAAAGAAAGAGCCATGCAAGTTTTTTATGCTACAAAATACATGATATAGCAATGATAATCCAAAAGATGTCTCAAGATATATCATAATTTGTATTAGAGATTGTTAGATCAATAGGGGTATGCCTAGATAGATGTAACAATGTAATATCATGTGCAGTCTATTGAACTAAACCTATAAATCTATTTAGTTGTCAAGGAGGGATGGAACATGATGTCCATCACGGCATATAAGAAGGAAAGATAATACATGATGTAGATCATGGCATTATAAATAAATGAGAATCAAACAAGAACACAAGGCAAGAACCAAGAAGCATACAAAAGAGGCCAAGGGGCCAAGAAAATAAGGGACATGGGCACATATCACTCAAATTGGAAAAACAAGCATATAAGGCATGTTTAAATGCCTACATACACATACAATTACAAATAAGCAAGATTGGCATGAGAGCCACAATTACATACAAGAGTGCAAGTAAATTACATTGGCAAATGTATTAAGGCACACGCAAGTAACAAAATAGGAACTAAGGAATGCAATCACATCTAGCTACTCAAAGTAAGAAAGGAATATATATAAATGTTGGAAATACTATCACATGTAATTGATCAATACAATAAGTGAAATTATGAAAAATATATAGTATAAGATTAGGTAGATGCTAAGAATATACACAAGTGTTATATAATAGTGAGTGTCAATAGAATAATCTATGTAGGCTAGTAAATAGTGTACATCAACATGATAACTAGAGCATGTGGTGTAGGAATGACATAACTTGGATGGTGTAGTCATGTATAAGATTCCCTCAGTGGGTAGATATGTTGATGTATGTCTCGAATGTAAAATTAGGATGCCCCCTCAATGGGTAGATGGAATCAATCAAGGATCTGGGTGTCACTGCACACACTAAAATAAGATCAAGTAAAGCATGGTAATGTAGATAAATAAACACACAATAGCATAGAATAGCAAAATATAAGTCTAGCATGGTAGTAGAAATATAAAGCATGGATAATGCATATAATTGAAATTTTTTTGATGTTTTGATTTATTTGAATGTTTTTTTATTTTATCATGTTATATTGTTTTGGTATTTTGAAATATTGTATTGTTTTTGGTATTTTAAAATAAGTTATGTACAAGTAATCATAAGGAAACTATGTACAATAAAGAGAAAAGAAACTATGTATAAGTAAGTTAAGAAATTATGTACAAGTAAGACCGAGAAGAAATGATACTAATCGATGAGTCTCATAAGAGACTCCCTATCATGGTGCCTTGTATGAAGGAGAGGGATTATTTTTGATCCTGAAGAATGATGAAAGGGCTGAGACTGTGACTCTGAAAGTTGTGTATGTTGTAAGTACCCTAAAATCTTTGTAGTGGAAATTGAATATGGGGTCCCCCTATAATTATAAGAAGTGGATACAATTATGGGGATCTTAGGGACCCATCTGGTAGTAAAAGAATATCTCTAAAAATTTTCTCTATCTGTATAGGCATGAGACCTCAATGATATTACCCTAGGTGTGAATATTATAGCTAGAAACTATCTAGAGTCCTAAAACTATCACTGATGTAGTGGTCTCTCTAAGAGAGGTCTTCATGGAAGTGTATGAACTCATTGTGATGGTGAGGGAGGCATTGGTTATGTTTTAATCTCAAGTAGAGGAAGAACTATAACTAGTGGAAGAGCTAAAACTATTGGCTACAAAGTAGGAGATGGATCTGAAGTAGGGAGTGGTAACTCATATGAAACTCTACCAATTATAATAACTTGATTAGCATAATTGTATTTCACACATCTATGAACTATAAAAGGTATTACATGAAGTTTCTAGATCTATGGTTGGCCAATCAACATGCCAAAGACTCTTGTATTTGTAATAATAGTAAATGGTGTGGCCACATGTGTTGGACCAACCTATAGAGGAAGAAAATTTTTGTCTAATGAACTCTTTATGGCTCCACTAAATCCACTAATAACTATGTCCATTGGGGTGATATCCTGCTCTGAATATCCAAAATGCTGAAGTAATGTCATAGTGCACATGTTCACACTAGATCTATTATCTATGAGAACATTATGAATGGGATGGTGATCAATGTAGGCTATGATAAAGAGTGCATATTAATCTGAATCATCCTAACATATCTCCTGCTCTGAAAAGGAGATTGAAGGTCTCAGTGGAACTCTAGAATTATACACACTAATCATGTTTCTCAAAGTAGTGACTCAATTTAAGGTGCTTGGTATGAAGTTACTGGAGGGTGTGCATGATATGCATTTTGATGTGCTCCATATTTCCTATTTAGAATGTTATGGGAAAGGATCTAAGAAAATTTTTAGAGCCTTGTCCTGTGTTTGTTTTTCCTGAGGAGGCTCAACTGAAGTGCCAAGATCAATAATGTTACCATCTATCAAGTCTTGTATCTTGTATAACAAACTGATATATCTATTTATTATGTGATCTAATGCCATATGAAAATTAAAAATTTCATTATGATCATATCGACATGGAAGAGCCTTTGTCATATCAACTTCTTGAATAAGAGTGAGAGATAGGAGATTGCATTCTAATTGCTACTGTAATACTTTGGCTAGAGATACTGGTGTTTCTAACTATTTTTTGCTTGTTCACATTCAAAAGATGAAAGAAACTATGATAATGGTTAGGGGTTAGATGATACCCGAATAAAGTTTGCGCACCGTGTCTAGACGATTGAAGGAGCTCCTCTTTGGCTATGGAGGATGACACCTATAGATAAGAATGAGACTAAAACACAAAAAATGTTAGATAGATATATGGTGGACTGCCAAGCAAAGCTCGATCCCAGGAGTGCAAAGACTTCCTTAAGGGATGATAGTCCACTAGTTGATAAAAAAATGTCAAATAAAGAGAAATAATGAAAGACTAAGAAACAAAAAGTAGACAATGTGTACCTGTGTTCTGCTGTAAGTCTTCCATAGTCACCGACGCTGGTTAGTCTGCCATCATTGGTTGATCAAAGTTGCCGACATCAGTTATCTACCGACATCGGTAGGGGCAATAGTCTTTGGATGGCTCTAAGGATTATGTCTGTGGTTGACAGAGAGATTCTGTGGGTTTAAAAGGTGTTTGTGTAGGGTTGTAGGGAGATGAATAAGGTCTAAGGAAGGAGTCAGGTAGAAGATAGGTTGTGGAAAAGGGTAAGGGTAACAGAAAGGCTTTTCAGCCTCTCTAGGGAGAGCTGGGTCTGGTTGAAGGTCAGGTCTGGGCTGGTTGATAGTATTTAGAAATAGTAAATAGAAATCTAATTACTAATGTATTCTAAATAACTGAGATGGAAGGCAAAATAATACTTAGCTCTGGCTTGATGAAGAATCTGAGGTGTTGAAGGCTTGTCCCTATGTGGCTGCCATTGAGCTCTAAAGTGATTTCTATAGAATCTCTGTAGCCTGAAGAGCATTGGTTGAAGTTTGATGCCTGGTGATGTCTCAGAGTGTGCACGTCCAAGAGTGAGAGAGAGAAGAATCTGGGGAGAAGTCGATTTGAGATCTATCCAAGAGCCCATCAAAGAATTGATTGAGAAGAGTCCAAAGAACTGAGAGAACCCCAAACTCATCATTAGATGTTGGTTTATATAACTGACGTTGTTGATCCCATCGGTGTTGGCTGATAATTGACTGACGTCGGTAGGTGGAGAAAGAGTAAAAGGGCTAAGAAGCCCATTCTCCATCTGCCAAGTGCATAGTCCATTGGAGAATGGTCAAAGGTCAGGCCAAATATGCATGAGTATTGGTTAGGCGATTGGAAAAGAGTGAGAATAGGTCATAGGTAGATGACTTAGTCTCAAGTTGAGTCATAGGGTGAGAATTGGTCCAAGGCAAGGTGTCCAAGGCGAGGTGTCCATGGTGAGGTGTCGAGGGGTGATGTCATAGTTTAAAATAAATAGTTTATTTTAAACTAATGAAGTGTGAAGCGGTTTAGAAGGGGACCAAGGGGGAGTTGACACAATTTTGGTGTCTACATTTGCCCCTTTTTGTCTTGTTGGTTGTTCTGATGAATTGCAAGACAAAAATAGGAGTAGATGCCCTAGGTATGGGATAAGGTGTAGGTTGCCCCAGGTGTGGTGATGAGGTATTCCCCCTCAAAGTGAGAGTCAAGGGAAGGTAACCTAAAGTTGGGTGTCGATTTGATTGGCAGTGGATGGGTATGGTGAAGTTTGAGTGTGAACACTATAATAGTTGTGATTGTACTTATACCACTTCATGTGATAGATAGGTCAAATTGTCACAGTCAAGGTCGAGGAGTGTTAAAATCAAAATAATTGGGCCCCAGCATTTAGTCGTAGCTGATTGGATTAAATGATTAAAGTTGTAGCTCCAATGGTCATCGTGTTCCAACTATCCTGGGCTTAGGAAGTGCTCTTGGAAAACACGAAAATGTCACAAGCAGTGGGGATCAACTTGGGTGCGATCCAATACTTGTGAGGATCGTAATGTGAGGTGCAGACAATTTTGATAACTATTCGTGAGGTAACATACATGCAATCAAAACAACCAAGGCAAAGTTGTCTTGAAAGTAGTCATGGTCTAAGGAGATAGTTATGATCTCCAAGGTCATTAGTTGAGTTTCATTGAGATATAAGGGATCTCAAGTGTTGTTTGTGGTATGGGAGATGCATGTGATCTCCAGTGTGCCCCATGAGAATTCAAAAGTGACTTGTACATTGTCAGGGCTGGTTGTTTGGACTATGTCAAGTCATGATTAAAGGTCATATGGTTTGTCCATCAAGTAGATGAATGAATGGCCATCATCATTAGGGAGACGAATGGAGGAATGGCCGAGCTAACCTCAGAAGACTAAGTGCTACCTACATAGCCCCTATTTTAAGGGTCTCAGGCCAATGTAATTCTCTCTAAGAGTCAAGGTGGTTGATAGTTGTGTTGGTCAGGTTAGTGTCATTAGCATTTCCCATATGTGTGATGGTACATGCTTGAAATGATGAAGGTTATGATGATGTTACAACCTTTTCCATATTATGTGATGGTGTATTCTATAACATTGGTGATGTGGTCTTCATTCCTAGCAATCTTCCCTATGTGTGATGGTGTATGCTAAAAATGAAATGAGAATATTTATGTTTGAGCAAGTTGCCATATTGGTGATGGTATATGCTTGACATAAATTGTGTTTGGTCAATGTTGATAGTTTCCATGTGTATTGTTTTCCATAGAAACTAGTGTGAATGGGCTATGTTATGTTAGTGGTCTGAAAATGTTTGGTTTGGTTTGGTTGGGTTGATGATTTGGTTGTATGTGACCAAAGTGGTAAGAAGTGAAAGGTGCATTGGTCCTTCATTGACAAGGACTATAATGATAACATAGATAAGGCTTATTGCAAACAAAAGCCCCATTCATGCATTACGTCATTGACCATTGGTTTGTGTTAGAGAAGTAGTTGAATCACTTGACATTAAGTGAGCTTGAAATCCCTTGAGTATGTTGGGGTGATGGGTTTGATTATGTGATATTATAAGATGGGGTAACCCTTTTAACAGGAACAACTTTGCCCCTTTTATAGGTAACCCTGAGAAAGACTATAGGCAAGTCCATGACTTAATCGTTTGTCAGTCAATTTTTTTTTGGTAGACTGATTAATGCGAGAAGTCCACTTTGGGATGTTGTTTTGGTTTGTGGTCATGTTGTGTTGTGTTTGTAGCAATGTGTGGGCATAGCCATCCTTCAAGGGAGTGGTCTATATTCTACTTTTTATGGTTGGATGGTGTTTGAATAGCTGTCCTTCAAGGGATCAGTCTATTTATTATAGCAATGGTGTAGCTGTCCTTCGAGGGAGCAGTCTACATTGATAGTTTATGACCTTGGAATATGCATCCCAATTTTATGTTTGTTTGGTTTTTGGATTGGACTTTTAGTCATAGACTTGACTATAGAGGCTTAAGGGTTTGCTTTTATTAGGACAAAGCATTCATGCTTGACAAAAGGGTTGATTAATGATTGTAGGGAAAAAGGGTTGAAAGGAATAGGCATGAAGGTGACAGGGGTTGATCAAGGGATGAGCTCAAGTTAAATGTCAAGTGAGTGATTACTTGACTAACAATAAAATGGTCAAAGATGTAAGGTATTAAGGGGCTTAGGTTCTGGCCGGCCTTCAAGAGAAGACAAATAATAAGACCTTGATCTATGCTTTATTATGTAAGGTCTGAGCCAATTAGGAGCCAAATTGCCCCATTTACCTCTTTCCATATTGGTCACGTGTTGGTTGATGTTGGACATGAAGTTGGTTGATATGTTGTTGGCATGTTTTAGTCGATGTTGGTCGTGAAGTCAGTTAGTATGTTATTGGCATTGGATAAGGAGGCTGTCAAGACCTCGTTTGTAGAGATGTCCCCTAGCATGGTGTAGCGAGTAGTACGTTTGATAAAAGCTCATCGTGCATTGCTAGAGAGGTTGGGAGGTATGATAGAATATGTCAAGTAGTCCACAAGTCATTTATACCAAACGTCATGTGGACTAGATAGATTAGGAGGAATTTCCCCAGAGATGGTGGTCGAGACATGTCCAAGATAGAAATCTCGGGTTGTGTTGGTTGAGAGATCTTGACGAATAATGGATATGTCAAAGGTGTAGAAGTCTAGTCTTTTCCTTTATTCTTCATAGTTTGGGGCCTGGTGGCCACATCAATTGTGTTGATTTTGAATAAAAGAGTGGAAGGTGGCGAAGGGACCATAGTCTTGTATGGGGCTCTCGATTTAGGTGAGGAGGTTCAAGAGGCATGGGATGGTGTCGGTGATTGGTCAGAAAAGTGGTCAAGAGAAGCCTCAGTGTGAGGGGTGTCCTTTTTCAGGTGTTGATGAATGACAGCCTTAAGGGCACATCAACACTCAGTATCATGCCTAGGTGTGCGATGATACTAGAAAATTTGAGAGTCATCGAACCAAGATGGTTTTGGTCTGAGAGGTTGGTAAGGTTTAATAGGTGGGAGAGTGATGCTAGAAGACTGCAATAGTTGACATAACATCAAAGCATAAGAACCCACTAATGGCTTTGTGATTTTTGTTGTAGTAGACATAAACAAATTCTTTTTAGGATTTATTTGAGAAGTTTGTCGTGTCACCTTTTTCGTGGGTGGTGTGGTCACACGTAGAGATGGCATATTGTTGTTGAGAGGTTTTGGATGTTTTGGAGGAAGTATGTTTGTGTTAGGTTGAGAGAGTAATTGAGGAAATTTTCCTCTGTGAGGTGTTGGAGTTGGAAGCACTCCCATTGAGGTGGACAGGTGTGGGCCCAAAATAGATGGTAATGGTGATGGTGGGGGAGGAGTTCTCCAATGTGATTTAGCAGCCTTCTTTGGTATGGTACAAGGACTACTATTGTGTGGGTTGAGGTTCAAGTCTACCTTCACTTGTGGGTGAGTGAGGTTTGGGATGGTTATGGCTTCTGCATGTGGTCAAGTTTAAAGAGCAGGGAAAGTATGATCCCCCTTTGATGATAAGAAGGATGAAGGCATGGTAGCCAGCTTTAGTGCCATCAAAGGATCCTCCAATATAGGAGAGGTCAAGGTGAACTCTCTTATGTGTGAAAGGGGGCTGCATGAAGGACTATCCTCCATTTGTGGAGGACAAATAAGAGAAGAAGGCTCTTCTACCTATGATGGAAAAATAGGAGAAGAGGGATCTTCTACTTGTGAAGGATAAATAGGTTGATTAACCTCTTCAGACTGTGGAAGAGGTTGGTTAGAAACCATGTCGACTGTGCGTATATTATGCTCTTGAAGGTCATCGATTATGGTCTGGACATTGTTTTGACTAGGGGAATGGTTAGGGAAAGGTTGTCTAAAGACATCCATGTTTTGGTTAGTTGGCGCATTTGGGTTATCCAAAATAAGATCCCCCTTGTCCAACATGTCTTGAATGATGTTTTTGAAGGTTTTGCAGTTGTCTATGTCATGACCCTTGACACGATGATAATTACAAAAATCATTTTCCCTATACCATGTAGGAATGGATTTTGAGGGGTCAAATTGAGGTGGTCAAATTTGAGGGAGATTAAGGACTCCCTGCTTGACTAGTTTATCCAACACAAAAGCGTATGACTCTCCTATTGGAGTGTATTGATGCTATACGTATCATTGTTGGAATTGTCGAATGATGTATTTTGATGTAGAAGGCTGAGACTGGTTAGTTGTGGTTGAAGATGATGGTCTAAGGACCACAGTGTTTGCCACTCCTTTAGACTTAGAGTGGGAAGAAGGAAGTTTGGACGAAGAAGGGTCATTAAATTTTGCATTAGTATTACACAATTTGACCTTATCCTCTTCGACTATGTGGAGTTCAAGCTTCCTAGCCATGGTGAAAGCTTCATCAAATGTGTGGAATGTTTGAACCCACAAAGTAGATGAGATGTGATTGGCACATGCTCGTGAAAATAGCTCAATGAGCTCAAGTTGAGGTAATGAAAAGGAGAGTTGGTTGATTAGACCTCTCCATTGAGCAACAAAATTAGCTATTGATTCATCGTTGAATTGTCTAATAGAATATAGGTTCGTGATGGAGACATTTTTAGATATGTCGATTGAAGAATGGTTAATAAATAGTTGGGCTAATTGAGTGAAGGTAAAAAGAGAGTGACTAGTAATAGAACTATACTAATCAAGAGCAGCAGCAGAAAGCGACATGGGAAATGTGCATAGTAGTAATGCATCATCGTGTGTTATAAGATAACAAGCGTGTCTAAATGCTTGTAGATGTTGTTGTGGGTCCTCTTTACTTTGAAAGCAAGTAAGTTTGGGGAGTTCCCATTAGTTAGGATATAGTATTATAGGGACCGAAGGATGAATGGGTTCGTTGCATATTTGTTCATATGAAAGAACATTGCTTGAACCAGAAATGGATGTCTCAAGGTTAGACATCTTGTCCATCAGTATCTTAATTAGATCAACTGGTGGATTGGCAGGTGGGGCACCCCCTAGGTTGTGAGGTACCTAGAAGGCATTAAGAGGGGTGTATGACGTACTTGGTTGCAGTTGTATAGGTGCAACGTATTGGTAGTTCATCATAGGGACTGATGTTAAGGTCAAGGGGTTTTGTGCCATGAAGTTGGAGGGCACAAATTGACTAGGGACCACCAAAGGTGATTGAATGGAGGCAACATTGGTTGAAGGATAGGTAGTCACTCCCATGTGTATGGGCGCAAGAGTGGGTGAGACAATCAAGTTCTAAAAATGGGTTGAACTTGGTTGAATTGTTTGTGGTTGAGGGGGTGTGGAAAACCTGAGGTAGGTAGGTCTAGAAATATAAGAGGAAGCCAAATTTTGAACGTTGGCCATGGTCGGGTTAATAGTTGATGTAGTGGATTGAGTGGTCATAGGTTGGGCAGTGGAAGTTGTTGATACCATTGCCGCTTCAGTAAGAGAAGTTGGCATCCCATAAATAGGAGTACCGAAAGGACCTCACATTTGGTTTCTTGCGAGATAGTGTTGGAGAGCCTTGACATTATGGTCAAGGAATCTCTCAAAGTTGTGATCCCTTTCGGGAACAATTAGATGTTGAGTTGGGGTTGGTCGGATAGGAGTACATTTAGTATCTGAAGTATACTCCATTTGGGGACTTGATATGAAAGGCAAAGGTGGAAGTGGTTGTTGCCTTGTGTGGTCAATAAGGGATTTGGTTTGACTACGTGTCAAATCCATCCAAGGTGAAAGGGTCTAAGTTCCAAAAACTATGTATTTCAAGTTTTAGAAAACCAAAAGGTTGTGTTGAACAGCAAAAAGGTCAGGTTTTAAGGTTGCTATTTTGGAAAAAGTTTGTTGATAGTGACCGACATCAGTTGAAAAATTGATGTCGTGGTTTTTGACGTCAGTGGAAACACCAATGTCGATGAGGAAAAGTTGCCGACGTCAGTTGAAAAACTAATGTTGGTGTCTGTGTGTTTCCAGAAACTCAAAAAATTGAAAGTTTTTGGAAGAAAAAGAAAGTTTTGAGTTGTTTAAGAACTTAGAATAATACATCCTTACCAGCTCAAAAAACCAGATAAAAATAACATAAAAGATGAAGGCAAGCAACCTCTAAACGTTTAATTCTTAAGAATAAATTTTAGAGTCATGGTGGCTTAAGCCTTAGAATACTATGTTGGAAGTTGGGCCTTAAGAACGGGTCCTAAAGAGGAAGTCTAAGGCTAGTTTTAGGTTTTGTTTTGGTGCTCAAAAGTCTGTGTTAGGTTCCGTACGTGGCCTGGTGCTAGCAGATTGCTCCCCTCACTTCACGGACCCAGAGCTGAGTTGGGCTGCTTAGCCAATATATACTTCCCTTATAGTTTATACTCTACCAGAAAATAGAGTGGGTCCTCCTCTTGGTTTTGAAGTCTAAGTAGGATCACTGGGAAGGGTAAGGTATCCACTAGGTGGTGAAATCCTAGTCTGGGCCTTGTCTCAAGTATGTTTAGATGTTTAATTTGTGAATGTGGTCAGGATGTGTAACATAGGTGCACTATGATTTATTCATAATGCATGTTAATTACTAGATGAGCTAAATATGCATTCAAGCAGGAGTGAAATGCATTTAAATTTTAACCCAAATTGAAATGTGTGTTCGGATGTAGACAAGTGACAAGAGGTTAAGAGTAGGAATTTTACTACTCTAAAATGCAAGGAAAAAGTACAAGAAGAAAAAGTTCCTTTTAACTCCTGCTTATGATTTCATTTCAAAATAAAGAGATAGAAGGGATGGATGAAAGAAGAGATCTAATGCACCTATATGAATGTTTGTTTACATGAAATGAACCCAAGGAAAACTCTAGGGTCCCACTGAGCGTGCCAGAATGTTTCTAACTATTTTTCTCTTGTTCACATTCAAAAGATGAAAGAAACTATGATAATGGTCAGGGGTTAGATGATACATGAATAAAGTTTTCTTACCGTGTCCAAACGATTGAAGGAGCTCCTCTTTGGCTGTGGAGGACAACACCTATAGATAAGAATGAGACTAAAACACAGAAAATGTTAGATAGATATAAGGTGGACTGCCAATCAAAGCTCAATCCCAGGAGTGCAAAGACTTCCTTAAGGGATGACAGTCCACTAGTTGATAAAAAGAATGTCAAATAAAGAGAAATAATGAAAGACTAAGAAATAGAAAGTAGACAATGCATACCTGTGTTCTGCTGTAAGTCTTCCACAGTCACCGATGCTGATTAATCTGCCATCGTTGATTAATCAAAGTTGCCGACGTCGATAGGGGCAATAGTCTTTGGATGGCTCTAAGGATTATGTTCATGGTTGATAGAGAGATTTTGTGGGTTTAAAAGGTATCTATGTAGGGTTTTAGGGAGGCAAATAAGGTCTAAGGAAGGAGTCAGGTAGAAGATAGGTTGTGGAAAAGGGTAAGGGTAACAGAAAGGCCTTTCAGCCTCTCTAGGGAGAAAGTCAGGTCTGGTTGAAGGTCGGGTCTAGGCTGGTTAATAGTATTTAGAAATAGTAAATAGAAATATAATTACTAATGTATTCTAAATAACTGAGATGGAAGGCAAAAGAATACTTAGCTCTGGCTTGATGAAGAATCAGAGGTGTTGAAGGCTTGTCCCTATGTGGCTTTCGTTGAGCTCTAGAGTGATTTATATAGAATCTCTATAGCCTAAAGAGTGTTGGTTGAAGTCTGATTCCTGGTGATGTCTCAGAGTGTGCACATCCAAGAGTGAGAGAGAGAAGAATCTGGGGAGAAGTCAATTTGAGATCTGTCTAAGAGCCTGTCAAAGAACTAATTGAGAAGAGTCCAGAGAACTGAGAGAACCCCAAACTTGTCATTAAACGTCAATTTATGTAACCGACATTGTCAATCCTGCTGGTGTCAGTCGATAGTTGACCGACGTCGGTGGGTGGAGAAAGAGTAAAAGGGCTAAGAAGCTCGTTCTCCATCTACCAAGTGCATAGTCCATTGGAGAATAGTCAAAGGTCAGGCTAAATACGCACGAGTGTTGGTTAGGCAGTTGGAAAAGAGTGAGAATAGGTCATAGATAGATGACTTAGTCTCAAGGTGAGTCACAGGGTGAGAATTGGTCCAAGGTGAGGTGTCCAAGGTGAGGTGTCCACGGTGAGGTGTTGAGGGGTGATGTCATAATTTAAAATAAATAGTTTATTTTAAACTAATGAATTGTGAATGGGTTTAGAAGGGGACCAAGGGGGAGTCGACACAATTTTGGTGTCTACAACTGGTAGATTCATAAAGTATTATCAAAGAGGCACTGATAAAACCACTCACTGAGGGGGATCTAAAGCTACATTAACTGTAGGTTGATTTTAAATTTTGTTATCATTAACCTTTACTTTGTATGGGACTTTAATATTACTCTTGTTTATTGTTTTTGATATGCTTCTGTACTTGAGTTTTCCCATTGAAAGTAATTTGACTTCCATTTCCTTTAGTGTATGACATAACTTAGTGAAGGAAGAAAACATTTTGAACATTATTAACTCATGCAAAGCTGGTAAAAGAATTTGCTTGAAGATATCTTGTAATTCTTGATCAATCATGGGGCTAGTCATTTTATCCAAGATAGTATTATATCTAAGAACATAATTTGAGAGATGTTCATTTGAGCTTTGTTTCTATTGTGAAACTTGGGCATAATAAACCTTGTCACATATGTTAATGTTGAAATGAGTTAGGAAAATGTCAACTAAAGGATTGAATGATGTGACTGACTAATTTGGTAAACTATAGAGCCACTATAGAACATAATCCTTTAAGTTTTATGGAAATAGATTGATTAGTAACTAATCATTTGGCACATAGTCCAAGCATGCTACATGAAAATATCTCAATTATGTCTCTAGGTCACCCTTGTTAGCATATAGAGGGAGCTTGGGTTGAACAAAACCTAGTGGTAAGGGTGTATAAGTAATATGGCATGTCAATGTTGCATGACGTAGAGTAAAAAAGTCCAAATTGTAGTTGGTCTAGAGGCACCTTGCTCAAGACGTAACACCTTGGATTGAAGAGATTTTATCTCTTGAATAAGGGAAACCACATTAGGAGGTGAAGATGTACTAGCCATAATTGGTGGTGCCATATAGTAAGGTTGAGATGTTATAGGGGGTTGTTGAGACATAGTTTCCCCTATAGTGTCATTTGCAATTGGTTGTTCAATGGTTTGAGAGGATTGACCATTGTTTGATTTTTTTGTTCTTCTTGTAGTATTTTAAGTATATCATATTTCATATCATGATTTTTAGTTAAAAGGTCTTGAAGTTACCTCTTATCAATTTCATCAAAAATAGTATATTGGACCATTATTAAAGCAGAAAAATAAAGCAAAAATGGATTGTATTTTTTATAATAAGTTATAATAAGAAAAATTTGATGGAAAGAAATTGATGATTAAAGGAAATGTAAAGTCCTCAAAACAAAAAATGGGAATATACATAAAAAGGATATAAATCTCATTAACATGTAATGTGATACCTCAAAAGTATAGGAATCTAGTATATTCATCTTGAACACATGCACTTAACCACTCACCAAACTCAACCTCTGCACCCTCAGTCAACTCAATATAAAACACCAAAATGCACAAAAGGATAAAGCATCTATCATATAGGTCAACAAGTCAAGAATGTAAATGATTTTTCATTCTTACTTTTTGTATCTCAGATTTTTAGGGTTCTTACCTGATCATTGATGGTTAGGGTGACCATCGATGATCAACCATGGGAACCCTTGACCATCGATAATTAGGGTCCCTGACATTTTAAACTTTTTTAGCACCCCACCTAGGTGATAGCTTTTGTGATTACCTCATCTCACCCCCCAACCACTTTCATCTTCAGATTTCACCCTGACAACTTGTTTGACCGCATCCACCTTGACATTGGCCATTTGGCCCTAAATTATTCACATGTTTTTTTATGACCCTTGCATTGGTAATTTGGACCACACCAACCAACCTTGTAATGTCAAACTTTTATAATTTTCACCAAATTTTTCTTGACTAGATCATTTATGTTTTTCAAGGGAGATCTTACCTTAGATACCTATAAAAAATACTGACCTTGTCTAGATGACTTGATAGGAATAACCTGATCAACTATGACAAATTTTGTGGATCAGTTACTCCTATCATAAGTCTCTCTAGATATGACCCTTTTTTTACCCACATTGGAAACTTTAGCCTTTGCACAATTTTGACTATCATACTTAGTTGCATTTTTGTGCATTTTTGCATTTCAAATGCCCTACCCTTTTTGTCACCCACCTCATGACTTAACATCTACCAATTATAAAACCCCAACCCAAATTTAGTTTCACCTCATCAACTCCTAGTTTGAGGGGGAACACCTCCTCCCATACTTAGGGCAATCAAACCTCGACCAAGCAATCCATTTTTGTTTTATAGCTTGTTAAAATTTGCATAATAAAAAGGGGTAAAATATAGACACTAAAAAATTACACATAATAGTTTTAGATGTTAAAATACCTTAACCCTCACCCAACCTCAATTATATTTGGCCATAGAGTTAAATAAACTCATTTATTAACTTAAATCTATCAAACCACTAACTTAACACCTTTAACCTAACCTTTTGAAACATCCCTTTCTTGACCAAATTACCTTAGACACTCAACTACCAATGGTTAGCCTAACCATAAATGATTAGCCTAACATCGATGGTTAGGTATTCAACCTAATTTAAAGAATTACCAATTATTTATGACATAATCATGGCACAATTTATCATGTCCACCTTATGTGATGCAAATGAACTTCAAATCATCATAATTAGAAACTTTCTCCTACCCAATTAGTAACTTCATCCTATGAAAGGGAAAGAGTAGGAGGTGAAATAGATCCACATTTGAGATATAAAATCTTCTTACATATAGGTATCCAACCTTCCTTCATCAAGCAAGCAATAAAAATGGAGACCCAAACCTCTATCTAAATTTCTATCGAAGGCCAAAGTACTATTACTTTGGCTAAATTACTTTAGCCTTCCACCATTAACTATCTAGCAAGTTATAGGTAAATTTATACTTTTTTCTTTGTTATATTTTTGGCCATCAAGTTAAATAAAATCATTTATTAACTTAAAGCTATCAAAAGACTAACTTAACACCTTTAACCTAACATTTTAAAACATCACTTTCTTGACCAAATTACCTTGGACACTCAACTACCAATGGTCAGCCTAACCGTCAATGATTAGCCTAACCATCGATGGTTAAGTCTTTAAACTATTTTAAAGCATTACCAATTATGTATATCATAAGCATGGCATAATTTATCATGTCTACCTTATAGGATGCAAATGAACTATAAAGCATCATAATTAGAAACTTCCTCCTACCCAATTAGTAACTTCATCCTATAAAGGGGGAAGAGTAGGGGGTGAAATAGATCCACATTTGAGATATCAAATATTATTACATATAGGTATCGAACCTTCCTTCAGTAAGAAAGCAACAACAATGGAGACCCAAACCTCTATTTGAATTGCTATCAAAGGTCAAAGTACTATCACTCAAGCCAAATTACTTCAAACTTCCACCATTAACTATCTAGCAAGTTATAGGTAACTTTATATTTATGTCTTTGTTATATTTCATTTCTAAAACCCTTGACCTAATCAAAACTATTTTTTAACCTCCCATCTCTGAATAGATTCACAATCAAACCCCTACCTAGCCATTTACTTAGTTTATAATTAATTTTATGAATATTTATAGAATGACATAGGCAATTGTTAATGGTCACCTCAATCATCGATGATTATCCAACCACCGCTAGTCAACCCAACTATCAACAGTTCAACCAATTATCAATTGTCACTATGGTAGAAAATAAAAATTTATTTTTATCCCCTTAACCCTAACCAAACCCTAATTTCTATGTTCATGATTGCTCATTGAGCCTTCCTTGATTTTTTGAACCTAACCCCACCTATTTTAGCATGAGTATTGACCTGCTTTTTATATATTTAGTCATTTTATTTAACAAACATTTTACTTCTTTCATCTTTCATTTAATTTCATGTTATTGAATACAAGTATTTCTTTCTTTTCATCTATATCAACTTTTTATCAATAGTGGATTGACAACCTCCTACTAAGCATACATTTCTTAGATCTAGCTCATGCCAGGTAATCCACTCAACCATCTTGCTAACAACCCCTTTTATTTAGTGTCTTTTTTATTTGTAGGTTATTCTTTCCAATCCAAAGAGGATTTCCCATCATCATTTGGATCACACATGTAATTTTATCAAGTATTCCTTTACACACCCCTTTTACTAGTGTCTTACTTGCTTCCAAATTAAGAAATGAGTAGAAATTAAGAGAAACATTGATTTATATATGCAGGAAAAATTGGAAAAATATTTCTAAAATCATCAAGGAATTTTTCCAAGGGTTTTTATGTGCAAATGAAGTAATTTAGGTTCAACAAATGATTTAATTTATTTGAGAATAATAGAGTTTTATTCTTATTTTAGTTAAGGGTCTGGATTAATAAATTAGTACATAATATGGAAATAAATATAGTCTTGATTTATTTAACTCTTTGTCTTTTTCACCTTTCTAAAAATAGAAATAAATAGGAAGAAATATAAATTACCTAAAAAATAGACTGAGATGATTGATACAAAGGTTGAAAATGGCTATGCAGGACTAGAAAGGTATTGTAAACCTAAATCTAGCTTTTATTTTGTGAAAGGATAGGAGTTCCAAAAAGTGGATGCTTTGGTGTTCAAATCTATTATCTGTTCTTGTCATTGTTGTCCAAAATAATCACATAGACCTTAAACTTTTTGGGTAGTTATTTTGTGCCTGTGTGAGTATGCCTATGAAAAATCAAGTGATGGTTATCGATGAAACTCACTATGGAGCTGATTTTATATTCAAACCCTAACCCTCCATCATGCTTAATAAATGGCATTTAAATCACTTGATAATAGATGGGTTAGTGTGCGAGATGTAAAAAACATATAATCCAGACCCCTTATGTGGGTACACTACCTACATACTAATACTCTGGAGAGGGATCAAGACATATGTATTTCTCCCACATAGTGTGCTTTGTGAAATAGTGTGATGTGGATGAAAATGCCAATTTGATATTGTTTGAGGTGGTTAGGGACTAGTATGATGATTTGAGTAGGTTTGTAGCTATGTTGGGTGATTGTGCTCAAAAAATAGGGAAGTTTTCCTTAGTGCTTTGTTTATATCAGTGATTTCTTTATAAGTTTAGTCACCTCATTTTTAAATGAGCTTTAAATAGGATTTTATAAGGAATAATTGGTCATAGGTCAGATGTATTCATGCTAAGCTAACCTAATTAAGGATAAGGATTAGATGGAAATGACCATTGGGGATCAAATTGAAAATAGATAGGAACATAAAAAATGGGATACTTTGGAGTTTAACACTGTAGTTTGAATTTAGCACTCAAGTACTATAGGCTCAATACCTAAGGGAATAATATTTTCATAGGCAATACTATCTGGCTAAAGTGGAATTAGGGTTTAGAAGGTTCTGAATGACTAATAATGAGAAAAAGGTGTTTAAAAGGGTCACAAGAGCATACAAAAAGGACCTACAAATGGGGTGTCACAAGCCACACTCAAACTACCAATTTAGACATTTTATATGACTACATAATGTAATATTATCACCTTTAATTTAGTTTTGTGTTTGGTAAACTTGTGCACAGTCCCTTGGTGAGTCATAAGAAGATGACTTCCTCAACCCTTTGGGTCTTAATACTACTTTGAAGAGTTGTAGATTGATTTAAAAGACTCTAACACACTATAAAAATAATATATCATTATTTACATGAAAATTAGGACCCTCAAAACATCAAGGCTTTATTTTCACACTGATGACTGATGCACTAGTAAGAATATAGATTCACTACCTTCTTTGTTGAGAAGCTTGTGAGCATAAACCTAGCATGAAAAACATATAATAGACCTATAGAGAATTTAAAATAGTGAGATATGATGTGAGATCTTCATCCAAATTATTTAACTATTGAAAACCCTATAATAATTAAGAAATAATGACATTCAACTTGTAAATTATCCAAAAGTTGAGTTTTGTTATCATCTTGAGCTCACACATGCCAAGTGAGACTTAAAAAACATGTAATTTGTATATACATACCATTTATATCTTATTAAATTTTTATCATGTTTCCAAATTGATTTAAACTTCCATTCCAAAGAGAAAAAAGAGCTTTTGGGGTTTATGTAGGGTTTAAGACCACCTTGCCTTCTTAACAATTATTCATAGAGGGGGCACCAAAATTATGAATATGGACATGAATTTGAGGTTAATTATTATCTCCTCTATTAAAAATTTTAGGTTTCAAATCACTTTGTTTTCTATGGAGTGAGCATGTGAAATTTGCATTTTTGATCTTGCTAAGGGAGAAATGGAGTTTCTAAATCAAATTTTGAACTTGTAGGACCTATACAATCTTCATATCCATGAATATGACATTTGGTAGGTAAAGAGACACCCTGAAAATGTTTTTATCTAAAAATAGATCTCCCAAGTCCATACAAGTGTCTTGTTTGGGGTGATTTTCTCTCTTCTAGATGTTGAAGCTGCAAAACTAACATCATTTGACATTCTTGACATATTATAAAATTATATAACTCATTTACTATATTTTAAAATTGTGATTGTATGTATGTTTTATATTTGACAAATGTTGGAGTTAGTTATATTCACTTTCCCTTGTATAAACTTTAGCTTAAACTTTGCAAACCAATCTTAACCTCTCCAAACATATATGAAATGTTTATGCAAGGTTATCAAAACATGATATTATTTTTATAGACAACTAAGGACCTTTGACATCATTTGACCAACATTATTCATATCATGGAATGACTAGACTAACACAATAATAAAATAAACCACTACCTTAATTGTGTCAAAATAAACTTAAAATATGTTAATAAGAACTTAAAAATACCATTTGAAGACTTTAAAAGATACAAAATGTCTATGAACAAGGCTATTTGAACATGACCAATTAAGTGTCAAATAATAGGGGTTGAATGTTTGACTTGGTGGTCAAAAATAGTCAACAAATTAGTGATTCATAGGGGTAACACTCTTGTAATGCTTACTAGACAAATATCATTATCCTTACATTGGGAAATGGATTCACTTGCACTCAAATTGAGACTTAATTTAACCATGAGCAAGACAAGACAATTGATTTGACCCCTAGACACAAATAAAATAACAAAAAGATACAAAACAAAAGAAACAAGACAACACACATTTGTTAGTCAAGCACTTAGTGAAAATAAGATACAACATAAGAAACTTAAAATAACTAACCTACATATTTTCATCTTAGATAAAAAGGAAACATTATGCAAACTCTCTCTCCATGAATGCATTAATGTGGATCAAGTTATTGTTTGGACATGATGTTTGCTAGAAAAGTCTTCTTGCTTACTAACACTTTTGGCACACTTCCAATTAAGCTATTAGCAACAAATATGTTTCCAATGTAGATGAAATCATATTGGGATCCAATATTTACCTCATGTAACTCTTTAGTTTTGAAAATAATCTCCCAAGTGATCACATCTTAGCTTTTATGGGAAAGAATAACTTGAATTCCTAGTGGCTCTTTGAGAAGGAATGTTTGGTCTTGAAAATATTCCTAAGAACTTTTAATTTGGTTTTTAATAAGGGAAGTAGCCTTACCAACATCTTCATTCCATCATATATGAGATGTAGGTCCTTTAATGGCTTAAAAATCATTACAATTGTATAAATAATGCTACCATATGTCTTTATCATCTTCATGACTAATTTTGTGAAGTGGGACCAATTGATAACCTTAATCATCTCCCTTAAGATTCATGGGACTACCAAGAACTTCAAAATCCTCCATGTGATAATGTTATAGCTAAAAATTTACTCTATCAAGATCTACTTTTTGTTCATTGGGAGTCATTTCAAGTTTATTCAAGACCTCAACTTGTTTAGCTGAGATATTTTCTACCTCATGATCATATATAACTTCAATAATATAAAATGCAATTGGAACTCCTTCTTGAATCACACTATCAAGGCCATATTCTATCACTTCATCCATTACTACAATCTCATTTTCAAGTTTTCTTCTATCTTCTATCAATTTTTCACTTGGAAGCACTATGGATGTAGCAACATGAATGTCCCATCCCAATTTTTCTCTAATTTGAATAACATGTTGATCAGTGGATTATTATGGTTGATTAACCAATATTTGATTAATCTTAATGACATATGTTGATTATGGTATATTTATGTGTTGCTTAATTTACATGATTAGTTTTCTATGACTTAGTAGTAATATTATATTTTATATATTGTGATCATGTTTATTAATTATACTACATAATTTTATGGATATAATGATGTTTCAATCTAACTACATTCATTATTATGAGGTGGATTCAAGATAGATTCTTCCCTCATATTGTGATGGAGGGAGAGCATCATTGAAGAGGGTGGTTTAGATGAATACGTTGGTGGACGATAGAGAATGAATCCAAAAACCCTTTCACACACCACATTTATATTTCATAATTCTATTGTTCGATAGATAGTTGTAGTATGATTTATTTTCCATTTTAATGATTTTTATGATCTTTTATGTTTTCACTAATCTGGTTTCTATTAATGATCATGTTGATTTGTTGAGTGATTTTGATAATTTAGTGATCATATGTAGATTATCTTGTTTTACATAATTGTTTACCTAAATGAGTGAATTGATGTTATTCGATATATAAGATTTATATAATAATAATTAAATATTATTATTATTATTATTATTATTATTTTTATTATTATTATTATTATAATATACATGTTTAATTCAAATGTTGAAAGATAAATATCATTATATTTGGTTAAATGATTTGACCAAAGGTTGATATTCATAATATATGTTAGATTATGAAATACATTGATTATAATTATTAAATGATTTAGGAAATCATTGTATTTTTAAAGTGTTTGTTTTATGTATGGCATTGTAACATTAAACTATAGTCTTTAAATACATATAGTATTACCATACTATAAAATTAATATGTTAGTCGAATGGTAAAATTTGCATGGAAAGTTATTACCAACAAAGTTGATATTAGTTGCATGGTATAGTAGGAAGATATGACTTGTGGTTTATTGGTTGTTTGTTCAGTTTGTGAAGTCAACAAGGATATAATGTTAAATCAATGTCATGCAAATATTTTATCGGGAATATAAAATGATTATTAAGGGATTCTATGGAAGTCTTAAGATGATTAGGGTTTCAAATCATATGTTGACTTTGAGTTAACCATAAATTGGGTAAAATCATGGGTTTTACTATGTATTACATGGTCGCAGACTCTAAAATTGGTTGAGCTATTTTTGTATACATTTATTCAGTTAGTTTAAGTGGTTGTTAATGGAGGAGAGGGTGGTGGTGAGTAGGTTAATGGAAAATGATAAAAAGAAGATAGTGGTGGGGGGTTTTAATGGTATGACACACTTCATACAAAGAAGAGTATACAAAAAAATAAGGTGATAGTTTGAAGGAAGGAAAAAGGATTATATATAGTTTTTTTGGCATTCATAGGTAGGTTTTGTAATTCAATTCTTATGTGTAAAATATTGAATGGGTTTTTGAATTGTTAAGGTTACTAGTTTTTCAATTACTTGAAATTTTTGGAAAACTTGAAGGGATATATGTATGGCCCTATGTAAGTCTCATCTTCCACAAAACCCTTATGTAGACACTAGAAAACCTTATGGTTCTAGCCATCATAAGATACCCATTGGCCCCTTGGCCCCATTGGGTGAAGAATAATGAATAAAATCTTTTAGCACACCCATTCAACCCCTTTTGGATAAATTAATTAATTAAGTTAATTAAATAAATCATAGTTACACTACGTACCCAAACCCATGGCTAAATGATTGATGCCAATCCTTAAGACTGATTCCCACCTAGGCATTTAATGCCCTAACCTCCTAGACTTCTTCCTCATGCATCCCAATGACTCCTTTATTAACCTCAGACCACTTCTTAATGTCTTAACCACCAAACATAAGTGTAAATGGATAATTTTATCCACTTTGACCACTTCTCCCTTGACCAACAATGGTCACTCCTAGATCGACACTAGTTGATTAAGACCAATGATGGTTACTTAATATAACCTAAAAGCCTTGCCTCAGGAGGTTGAATTTATATTTTTCATGAGAATATTAGGCTCTCAGGTGAATAAAATCTCCTAAGAAATCTAAAAATTATACCAGAGACATTCAAGTGCTTTAGCAACCCACCATGAAGAGCTCAAGTACCGATACTCTACCTGTATTACTCTAGGATCCTAGACAACTTGCACTCAACCTCCACATTCTTCCAATCCTAAAAAATTCAAAGCTAACTATCTACACTTTTATCAAGTTTAGTAGTTAGTTTTAATTATTTCATTGCTTGTATCCATTTCATCTCCTAGCATTCCATTCGTTATGTTGCAATTCTACAATTCTAAGCACTATACCACCAAATCACCCATAAACCATTCCCAATCTCCTTACCATCCAAATCCTAAGTTTTACACTTTTGAGAATTCAATTTACTCTTGATACCAACACTCAACCCAAAACAATCCTTACAAGCCTTCTTGTAACCAACCCAATAGCTATTTTTGTCTAAACTAGGACTTATAGGAATTGACACTAGCCATCTCTGGTCAGCATCGGTCATACCTCAACCAAAACTAATTGTACAATAATTAGCACCAATTATTGTGTGTTTTATTTTTATTAAAATAGAAATCAAATCTGACCTATTATCCCTTATCCAAATTCTAATTTTTAAGTTTTTATTACATCATAGAGGTTTAAGTTATTTTTTGAATCAGATTTGAACATTTTAGCACTAGTTTTTATCAAGTTATTTTTATTTTAGTAAAATCTCTTCATTTCTCTTCAAAATCATCTCTTGCATGGATTTTTAGTACTGTATTTCATTTCATGAAAGCACTTATTTCCATTTATCAAGACTCAATTATCTTAAAGAGTATATTGATAACCTCTAAGGAAGTTTAGTGCTTCTTGGATCTAGCTCACACTAAGCAATCCACCCATCTATATTAATATTCCACCATTTTCTAGTTTCTTTCTTATTTATAGGTCATCCTCTTGAGCCAAAGAGGAGTATCTCTAATTGAATAGATTACAAATCAAACTACATCTAGGTTCTTCTTACCTCACCCTTATTTAAGTTTTACTCTCTTCTGAAAAAGAAAATAAACATGATAAAAATAATGAAACATTTTGGCATGCCCGATGGGACCCTTGAGAATTTTTTTGGGTTCTTAATTGCTTAGGACATTTAGTTGCATTAGTGAAATTTTCATCCTTTTTCAAATTTCATTATTGAAACTTAAACATTCTTTATTTCATTCTTGCATTGAAAATCTTAGTTTCAAATTCTTCTTTTCTTTGTATTCTTAAAAAGGGTTAAATTTTTTATTTTTCATTCATTTCTAAAAATCAAAAGCATTTATCCCAGGATTAAAATTTTCATCTTCACACCAAATTTAGTTGAATCTTAGTTATTTTTATACTCATTTAAAAGAAATCAAAATTTTCCTTTGGGATTGAAAATAACTTGCATCATTTGCTTGCTTTCTTGTTTAGTTCACATAGTTTAATTTAAATGGTGAAATTAATCATATCATGTTAGTTATTATCACACACACAATTCCACACCACGCATTCAAATCAAACATCAAAAACTAGAATAATGCCCTACTAGGATTTCATCACCTAGTGGCAAACCTTTCCCTTATCTATCCCACTTGGACTTCACTACCAAGGGGACAAATCAAAAATCAGTTCACTAGCTGAGTATAATCTCTAGTAATTTGGTATATTTTGGCTAAGCACCTGACACCCTTATCACTATGGTGTGTGAAGTGAGGGGGTAGGCCCCAATATCAAGCCATGTACCAAATTCTAATACATATTTTGAGAGCCTTTAACAAATTTAAACCATCTTTAGACATATTTTTCTAATTCCTACTCTACAAGCACAAGTTGAGTCTCATAACTTCTTAAAAATTGAGGTATAAATCCAAAGAGAGATAAAAATTATTCTAAGACTTAAATTTACTCTTAGTATATACTTTTTTTCCTTGAATCTTTTATTTTACTTAGATTTTGAGTGTGTGAGATCACTTTCACCCTTCTTTCATCTTTCTTTGCATGGTTTTAATGAGACAAATTAGAAACTAAACAAACTAGGCTCCACCTCCCAACCACCCATCCTCTTCCTCCTCATCCATGGGGTACATTTTGGATGCAAAAATGTCCCCCCATCACTTTAAAAGTCCTATTAGGCCTCAAATTATTTCTTGAAGAGATACAAATTTCACCACCCTTCTTAATAATAATCCTATATCTCTCTAAAACTCCTCACCACCATGGATCACCATACCTCTACTTTAGTTCTTTCCATTGAGCCACCCTATGGCATACCACCTTACCTTATGGGTAGAATCTCTATTTCCACTATCTACACCCAAACTTTGGTAACACAAGCTTCTTCCTCCATCAAAAACCCTTCCAACACTACCACACAAAATAAATCCATTCCACCAATAAATACCCAAACACCTCCTACCCCAACCAATAACCCTTTCAATGTAGGATAAACCTAACCTTTAGTAACCCATACAACACTTACCATTGGAGTACCTTACACTAGTGTTTTTACCCTACCACTTATCGTTTCCAACCCACCAAATTCCAACCATTTCCAAATTTTGGTATTTTCCATACCATTTATGCTCCGACCTATTAGCACTAAGGTCACTACCCACCTTCAACCCACTAATCCAGTTATAACTCTTACCCAACTAATGTCTATTCCATAAAACCTAGGGTATGTCCCAAACCCACAAGGGTTCATACCTCCACCTTCTTCCCAACCTTTCATGCCCACTTACCAATATGTGGCATCTTTCCAACCTTTCATGCCCACTTAAAAATACATGGCATCTTACCAACCCTCTAATATTTACCCATATATGGCAACTTCATAACCCCAATAAAATATACCTTATAATTAATGGGGTGTACAACTGTAAAATAATATTATCAAGATGTTGATGGATAAGATGACTAATCTAGATTCATCTATTTATGGTACCCATAACATCTTGTCATATGATCAAAATTGTAGTGAGCCAATCTACCCATCCATCCCAATCCAACCATAGCCCACACAATGGGAGCTTCCAAAATTTGCTAAGTTTCAAAGTAAAGAAGATCCCCAAAAATATCTTAGATTATTTAGGCATTCATGTTAATTAATTGCTTATGATGATGTTTTCCTTCTCTGTACTTTCCCCATGTCGTTTTCCAGTCCTACGTTATATTGGTATAGTGATATTACCAAGCACTCGCTCTTCTCTTTTGTCTAACTAACCCAAACTTTATGAGACCATTTATCTATAAATATTTTTAAGAAATTTTGTATCACTGACCTCTATTCCTAATCTAGAGGATTTTTATCACCATTTTCATTGTTCCTAATTAAAAGGCTGGTTACAAAAGACCATAGCCAGTGGTACCCACTTTTATAATGGAGGGGGACTCTACTATTGTATATGGTAATAATTTTTTTAATTTCACAATTACACTATAATTTACCATATATATTTTTGGTGCTTTTGGTTGTGACACATGGCAGGATGAGGAACATTAGAAAAGGTTCATGTGGTGGGTCCTTGGGCCACCATGTGGCCTGCCGCCACAACCTTTAATTTTACAAACCACTTATGCATGTCAAGTTTAGGTTATGTTAACTAAATACCCAACACAAGATTAAGTTCAAGAAAACCCAAGCTCCAAGTTGAGTTGGTGTAACAACCATTCAACCCAACTCAAAGTCCAACCTAAGTTCTTGTTTAGCAGCCAACTCAAACCAAATTACCAGATCAACCTTAGTTAGTGAAGATTATATTTACCTACCAACTCGAAGTTGGCTTACTCACTCTATAACAATTCAAACTTGGCATAACTACCTTCTAAGTCAATTTCATATTCTGATGCATCACCAAACAAAAGTAGTCAAGCATGGTTGAATTCACACATTTATATGGTAACAAATGCCTATTTAAAGGCTTAATAATTCTCTTCCCCACAAAGTGTGGCATAAAAAAATTTGAAGTTTATTTTATCAACCTGGTTGGAGGCTCACAATTGGATTGAGATGGGGAAGTAGTGTTGGCAAGAGGTAGATAGGACCCGAATGGAAGGGATCACCATTAGAATAAGCCAAGAGGATATAGCAAATAATATATAATACATACAGTTCTAAATAGATGGAGGAGGCACAGTTTCTATTTGTATATGGCTTGAAAGCCATTAAATAATCTTGGTTTTTGGGTAATAGATCCAAATGGTGTAGGAGGAAGCCCACAATTGAATGGGTTGGAAAAAAAGGTTATTCATCTATTTTGGGTTACGATGAACCAAGAAGATATTGGTGTCCATGCCTTTTGATAATGGATGTTACATCTATTTTATAAGGCTCTTTGAGCCAAGGATGAACATTTGTACTTAGTGGAGATATATGCATGTCTAAATAATGCATTCTTTCATTATCTAATTGATACATTATTATGTTAGCATGGCCCAATCTTGGTCTATGAAAGAGACCATAAATTGTATGGCTTTTAGATCCATGGAAGATTTAATTGATGTTTAGATAGATCACCTATTTTGATAGAGGTTACAAGTGTAGAAGGCTTCTATTTGTAAAAAGACCATTTGAGTCATGGTTGGGGATATACTATAGATTCAAATAAATGCAACCTATTTCCCATTTCAGCATGGCTCTCTAGAATTTTAAAGAGGAAGTTCAAAATTTGGATGGTGTGTGACTACAAAAACATGCAGATAAAGCTCATGTGAATGAATATATTTATTAATAGGTTACAAGAGCTGAGTCTACGTTTTTAATTCTACAGGCATAGACACAAGCCTACGTCATTTCATTTTATTTTATTTTATTTTTATAATGTCCTTGTATCCATAGAATAAATCACTATAGCCATATAATAAATCCCTATATCCATGAAATAAATAATTAAATAGATATTAAAAAGAGGAAACATGCTTATTTTGTAAGGCCTTATGGCCAAGGGCAGATATATTTTTTTCCTTATGGGTTATTTAAAGATAGAGACTCAAGTTTGGGGTCAATTCACTTCTTTTATTGCATAGTGGTAGGCAAGGAAGATATTTATGGTGAAATTATGTATGGATACACAAAGAGACCTATGACTATATTATTTTTATTTCCCTCATTTGTTTTAAGGCTTATGGCCATAAAGGGAAGTATATAGTTGCAAGGTTATATCAGGAGTTGTAGGTCTATAACAATAAGAGGCACTCCTATTTAATATTCTACATGTTTAAGGGTTTTATATATAATCTAAATGGAGAAACATTTTCATATTCATAAAAATGAAACATAAATGTTGTTGACAAAGAATGATGGTTACTAATTAGTTCAGAGTCTTCACTGTCATGTTTTTAGCATTAATTATAGGTTCTCAGAAATCCATTCCTGATGTAAGTTGTTAGTCATATATTTAAATATTTTATAATGGATAAGATTATGATTAATCAATCCCAAAGATGTAGCCCAAATGGTTGAATTTCATTATCATATTGGTGTTTTTTTTTTCTTTTAGTTATTTTTGGGTTCAGAAATTCAGTTACAAATGAATTAATATATCACTAGAATTAATTATGAGAATATAAAATTGACACTAAATAGGATTTTTTAAATGAGGGAAATGAATTTACAAAGGTGGAATATTAATTTTAATTCATTCCTATATTTCTTCAACCAATTCTATTTACTATAGGGAATTGAGAATTTAATATCTATTTTAGAAACCATTTACTTAATTTTTGGATCAATTCCATTAGGAAATTCAAGGATGAGTCAATTTTAACCTTATGGCCCATTGGAGAGGGTTGATTAACCACATATATTTCTCTTTTCCTCAACCTGAGTTGATTGAATTTTTTTCTCAGGCTTGTGCCATGCATATCTCATCAACCTTACAGGTTCAGACTTTCCAAACCTTTGATAAGGCATTCACCATGGATTATAAATTGGATATTAGACATATTGAGGAGGGAAACATTAAATTTAGGAACAAAAATTATATTTTTAAATCAAATGAAACTTCTTCCTCCAAAACCACCAACCATACCAACACCAACACCAACACGAAAGTTAAAGGAACCATAAATGTAGTTGTGCTTAAAATGGTTCCTCCTCCAGCTATCAACCAACCAAATTATTTCACCTCTTACAACCAAAATGCCAAAAATCAAAATTATTATGTCTGAAAACAATATACTCCATTAGGGGAGTCATATGCTTTAGTTTTGGAAATGTTGTTAAAAGCCTCTATCATCTAGATTCTTCTGATTAAACTTCCCCATCAATTCAATTCCTCTCATTCTATACCTATTTGGTATAAATAAAATGAATTTTGTGCCTTCCACTATTTCATTAGACATGATGTTAGTATATGTAATAAATTTAAAAACATTGTCCAATATTTGATTTATAATAAAGAACTTATAATGGCCAATCTGAATGCACCCCCAAATTAATCACTTGAAATTTTTAGTCAACCATTCCCCAACCATTCACATTACATGAACAATGAACATAATAAAGTATAATCATATCATAAGCATGAGGTTCACACTATTAATGTATTTCTTAGTGAACTGATTGTTAATAAAACCTTGTCCCAAACTACCACCTCTTCTCCACTTATTGAGGTAGTGGAGTCACCTACTATTCCTTTGGAAAATGAAATAAAGGAAGAAACTATCATTCCTTCTCCACTTATTGAGGTATTGGAATAATCAACCTCTCCTTTGGAAATCATACCAAAGGAGTAAACCATTACTTCCATTCCTTTTTATTCAATGATAGAGTTATCCACCCTTCCTTTAGGAAGCATTCCTAAGAAAAAAATTGCTTTACCTACCCATTCTATGGAAGAATAATCCACTGTAGGCTTGAAACCTTTTATAGGAGAAAATTAGAACATGGATGTCCCTCTTTCTTATAACTTTGGTTTTTTTTTTGAGTCCAACATCGAAGGAACTAAACCCATCTATAAGACCTTTTTGAGGGTGGTCTAAAACTTAGAGATTTTATCCTAACCAAAATTTAATCAAGCCACATTTTGGTATCACATTAGACTCCCTTATCCAATTAAGAAAGATTCATAAACCTCACCCTTTTATACCCAACCTTCTACTTCCACTAGTGAAACCACCATCACTTAAACTAAACTAACAGAAGCCTCTAGCTCCTAAAACTTAGATAAACAATCCAACACAACTCCCTCCAAAGCAACCAAAATACCTTCTACTATCCCAATTAAGACCATCAAGAACCTAGGTGTGATACCCACTCAGAATCTTTCCCATATTCCATTAAATTTGGATTTAACACCATCATATCCACCTAAGAAACCACAAGTCAAATGAACAAAGTAAAACTATTTAAGAGTTCAATATCCAAAACCTTGATGCCCATTTCCACTTTTCCTTCCATTTTAGGACTTCATCCTTCTTCTATATTAAGAAGTCACCCCTCCACCTTGATTAAAAAACCAATTCTCCCAAATAAATACCAAACCCAACCTCTACTTCTAGCTACACATCTACTTCTAGTTACACCTCTACCTATTCTTACCATACCTTCTACCTCTAAACCATATATAAGCAAGTCTTCTAGTTTCAAACCTTTTATTTCCAAACCATATACTTCTAAGCCTTTAAATTTCATATCATCTACACCAAAACCACCCACCAAGAACATTCCACCATCCAAAGCTCATATTGACAAGCCTACCCCTAAGAAGGCTTATACCCTAGCTATCAAATCCAAAACCTCCACTCCCTTGACACCTTTTATAGAGTCATATTGTACCATATTGTAAATGTTTCTCTAAGATTCCTACTTGGTATTTCCTCCTATCAAACCTTTTAATCCCCTTAGTCCTAAGCCATCTTGTTTTAATGACAATCTAATTTTCTCATATCATAGGAAACTTGGGCATGATATAGAGAATTGAAAAGCTTTCTAAGTCATAATCCATAAACTATGTGATGAGGATGAATTATTGAGAAAACAAACCTCCCATGAGCCCACCACCAAGATAAGAGATAAAAAAAACTACCCCACACCTACCTACCCCCAAACTCTCATCTAAGAGTGAGGAGGAACTAAAGCAGTCCACTAGTCCAACTCCTTTTTAAATCCATACCATTCATGTGGTTACCTAATCACAAGCCCAAAAAAAGGATAAAGGGAAATAAAATTTGTACATACCATGGACATACCCTTCTTCCACCACCATAACACCCAATGAAGTTCAAACACATTTACCCAAGCCCAAGATTTCTATCTTGGGTTCACCCTAATCCAACCCCTATAATTTAGTACAAAGGGTAGTTATAAAATAACTTCACCAAACACTAATGAATATTAATTTATATGAGGTAATCAATACCTCACGCCATCACCATCAAGCCATGATATAAGCCTTGTAGTCTATATAGGGTTAACTTGATGATCCAAAACCTCTAGCAACCTTCATTAGAACCCTTCAAATTTTAACCCTCGTTATCTTTAAGGATTAGAAGGTACCCCCTACTCATCCAAATGATCCAGATCCTTCCCTTTTCATTACCCCATACATCAACCAAACCCATATCAATAAGGTTATGATTGATGTGGAAGTGAGCATTAACATTATTTCTTCCCATGCATATGACCAATTGAAATTACTAGAGAATATCATGTCAAAATCTATAGTGGTGATCTAACCCTTTAATGATACTATGGATACAACCTTAGGGATAGTCATCCTTCATATTTATTTAGGACCTTTCACTCTTCTTAAGCTCTTCTACATGGTAGAAGGTGAGTTCTAATATAAAAATATCTTGAACACCCTTGGATCCATTCCATGGGTTGTGTTTCATCCACCTTACATCAATATATTAAGTTTGAGTGTGAGGGTCAAGTCCACACCATACCAACTAACCCTAGTCCTTTCAAGTCATGCAATATGACTTATCGACGTAATGATGTTCTCTTCCTTCCATCAACCAAGCTTCTACCAGCCAAGGATGAGTCCCCTTCCTCTTACATCAACTAAGCTTCCACTATCTCATCCATACCTTCCACCCAAATCCCCATAAAGGTCCCCTTGGAATCAACATTCCAATGTCTCTCGATTGGGGAGTACCACCTCTTTACCTTTGATGCATTCCCTACTCCCCAGGAGTATATGAATATTGAATAATAACCTAGCTATGATGCAAATATTGGAACCATTATTCCTTTTAGGCCTCCAAATCAAAAAATTAATCTTATTTATTGGAGACTTGACTAACCACTTTTTTCCTCCACTACCTCCTCTTCTCTTGAACTATTCACCTTTGATTTCTCTTACCTAGATAAACCAGATTTTACCAAGACATACCTCCATAGGTGTGCTTAGAAGGGATTGGGTCTAGGACACTATGATCATGGACCACACAAGTTACTACCATGCAAAATCCAAAAACCTTGTGAATGATTTAGTCTCGAATTCATTTTACTAGAAGAGCCAACCAACCTGCCTTTCATCACCATTATTGAGCAAAAAATCCCATCCTTGCCAACCCCATATCCTTATAAATATAAGTATATTGATATAATTCTCTCTAATGTTTTTTATCAACATGTTTAGTTTATGATCCATAAATTATAAGAAGGATGAGGAAACCATGACCATTCCTCTAACTCATCTTAAGATGGTATAAGATGATTCTCATACCATTAATAGTGTTCATTGTCATGATGATGATTCCCTTCTCACATATCTTGATTCTAAATATTATTCCAATCACAAATCCCTTCCACTTGAGATTCCAACCATGTTGAATGAAGATATTATTGATGTCAACTTGGGTATTCAAGATAGCCCTCATATTTTCAAAATCAACCAATCCTTAGATTCCTCAGAGTGTCAAGATTTCTCTCCTTTTCTATAAGACCATAGAATAGAATTTTCTTGGTCTTATAATTATATTCTAGGAATATACCTTGCATAGTCATCTATAACATATTTACCACCCTCAATGCCAAACCTATTATGAAAAAGCTTCATAGGATGCACCCTTATATAGCCCTTATTTTCAAATAAGAGTTTTAGTACCTCTTATACATTAATTTCATACAACCCATTTACTATCCCTAATGTGTCAAAAATGTCATTCCTATCACCAAAGCAATAGGGGGACTTCACATTTGCTCAAAGGAGAACTTCCCTTTGCCAATCATTGACCAACTTGTTGGTCTTATAGCTAGCCATGAGATGTTATCTCTTATGGATGGATTATTAGGCTATAATTATATCTTGATTTCCCTATAAGATCAACATAAAATCACCTTTATCATCCCATGGGGAGCCTTATGATATAAGGTCATGCCTTTTGGTCTAAAAAATTTCGGTGTAACCTATCGATGTGCCATGACCTATATCTTTCATGACTTTAGTAATAAAACCATAGAGGACTACATTGATGACCTCCTTAGAAATTCTAAATGTCATAAGGATAATTTGGTCATTCATAAGGTTATCTTCAAACACTTTTTTCACTTTCATGTTTGACTTAACCCCAAGAAGTGCATCTATGAGGTTTTGTCAAGAAAGTTTCTTGGCTTTATCATCTCTCTCCATGGAATGGAAGTCAATCCTGATAAATTCAAGACAATCCTTGACATGCCTCTACTAACCAACCTCAATAAACTCTATATTCTATAGGAGAATCTCCAATACATTCACCATTTCATCTTTCAACTATCTGATAGATGTCAACCTTTCCATCACCTTCTTAAGAAGGATATATCCTTTAAGTGGAACAAAGACTATCAAAAGGCCTTTGACTCACTTAAAGAGTATCTTATTTCCCCACCTGTTCTTGTTTTTCTAAAAGAGGACCAACCCTTTTACATTTATATTTCTACCATTGACCATTCCTTAGGGGATATGTTTTCACATCAAGATGATCAACATAAAGAGCAAGCAATCTACTCTCTAAGTCAAAAAATTATAGAGTATGAAAATCATTACACCTATATGCATATATTATACCTTGTATTGGTCTTTATAGATTATAAAATTTGTAATTACCTTATTAATAACAAAATATTTATCATAACTAACATTGACCCAATCAAGTATATGCATTTTAATCCATATCAAAATCATTGTATGGTTAAATGGCTCATGATTCTAGCTGAGTTCGATCTTGAGTTCCTCCAGAAAAAGTCAATTAAAGGGCAAGTCATTATCGATAAATTGGTTGAGGCACCTTTAGAAGAAAACAAACCTTCTCCTCTTGAATTCCTTGATGAATCCATCACAAATCTCTCTCAAGAGGATTATTCTTATCAAATGACCATGTTATTCGATGGATCAAAGTGTCAATATGGTGGAGGATTTGGTATCATCCTTATCCCCTTTGATGGTAAGCCTCTTCCCTTATCCTTTAATCTTGATTTTTATTGCATCAATAACATGGCTAAGTACTAGGGCATAGTAATAGGTCTCTAAATAGCTTTATCTTTGGGAGTAAAAGCAATCAACATCTTTAGTGACTCCCAACTCATGGTCAATGCAATTAATGTTTATTAACAATGTAAAAATGATGTCTTACAACAATAAACATAATTTGTGGATGTACTTGTTGTCATGAAATTATGTACCATAGTATAATCATCAAGCTCCTAAAATTTGATGCAACATTGAATCATCTCTCAAGTTGTGGGAACTTATAAGAGAGATTAATCTCTAGGATTGAAAGGGCTAGCTCCCTAAATTCTTCTTTAAGTGATTATCACCTAATCTAATGCTTAACATGGAAAATGGCTATAAGTTTTGAATGAAATGGAAAATATACTAAAGAGGTGATACACCATGAATATCTCCATAATATTATCATACCAATACACTAAGAAACAAGGCTCACAATTCTAGCTTCTACCTCTTAGAGTATTCTAACATTAACAGTTCAAGCATGAAGGTGGAATACCTGAAAGAATATTCAAGGTGAGTGAACCAAAGGTCATTTTTAGACACTAAGGCTACTTTTACACTTAAATATAGACTCATGCACTTACCAACACTTCATATGACATGTTAGAATGAAACAAATTGCATCAAACATGGAAGGATTGAGAGGAAGCAAGGATTGATGTCAATCACTTAACTTCTCACTATACATCTCTTCAAAAACTTAGACAAGATAGTTTTAGAATCAAAACTAGATTTCATATATTATTTCAAAGGAAAGTATAATATCCAACCAATAATGCTTTACCATACTAGGTGTGGTCTCCTTTACAATAGCCAAAATGGCTTATATTTATAGAAATTGGAAGAAAAGAGAGAAAAGAGAAGTTGAAGAGACACAAGGATAAGTGTCTAAAGGTGAAAATAAGTTAAAATGCATAGAAATGAGGTGTAAAAGGATCTATAAAACTAATTTACACATGATCACATCCCAAACTTAGCACCTTCCTCACATGTGGTATTGAACTCCTCAATCATTTTCTCTTATGAAACTACCTTCATCATGGGATTTTTTTAGCATTTCAAAGAAAATTATGGAAAATGATGCCTCTACCTACATTGGGAGTTTTCTTAATGATGGATATTATCTTACACAAGCCCAATCATCACCTGAAACCATGATCACTCTCTAATAGACTTTTCTTGACACTTGGCACTAACATATTCTTATCTCCCCTAACTGATCCATACCAAGGGTCTCATGAAACATGGTATGACACTTCATGCACTTTTGACCATTAGTAATGCCTTAAAGGGCATTCAAACTTAAGTTTACATGTTCTTCACTATTTCAATTTATAGACTGGCTAAAGTGAAAGGCCTTGCAAGCACACTTGTGAGAATTTAAAATTTCTAAAAATTACATAAGGAGTTGGTTTAAGTCCCAATCTACCCTCCCAAGTGATTGGTAACCATTGATCATCTTCAGGACCTACAAAACACAAGAAAATGTCAAATAAACATGCTTTTTACATGAATTTTACATATTTTATACAATTTTACTCCATGGATTTTATTCTCATGAAGTTTTAAATAACTTCTCTTTTACACTCATGGTCAAATTCATCCATTTGGATACACTTCTAGCCTCATTTCTCCCATTAGGTCAGAAAATAGGGTTTTCAAGGGTTTTGGAGTCACTAGCCCTCTTAACATTTGTTCATGAAGGATACACATTAGAGATATATAAAAAAAATCCACTAGATGATTATAAAGTATCCTCTCTAACTTCCTTAAACACCTCTAGGTCCCATGCATAAGCTCATGAAATTTCTGAGCTTTTCATCTTGGCCACTCTAGCTCTTCCATGCATTTTATGAGGCCTATGAACATTCTTAAGCCTAAAATGGACTTCCTTATGATTTAATTGAAAAAACACTGTTAGTAAACCTCTTTATATGTTAAAAAAACATGCCTCAATCATTTTAATGTCTCTTTAATAGCTAGGAATGGAAATGCTCCCTACTTAGAGACCAGGCCTAGACCTTGTCATTAGGTTTGTCTACACATTTGAGCCAAAAAATGAGGTTATAGTAGATTTAATTTAATCTTATTGGGTTTATAAATTATTTAATAGTTCCATAAACATGATAAAATAACTTTGGAGACTTATCCAAGTTCCAAATTGAAAATGACCCTCTTTACCAAGCTACTTGCTTACCATTCTTTGCCATGGTGACTGCAACCTTTATAGTGTAGGTTACCTTGTTTGCCCTTAAACCTTGTAGAAAGGTTTTTAAAGATTTTTTATGTGTAATAAATCTTATAAAACCTTAATTTTTTCTTATTTCCTTTTGGTCATTAATTTCACCACTTTTCCTTTAAAACTATCAGCTCTATGCATGGGGAAAGTACCCCTATTTTAAGATAGAACAAGGGGTATCTACACTATTTTTTCACAATATTTAGGTGTTATATAGGTATATAAAATTTAAAATGGTTATTTTTACCAAACATTATCTCCTATCAAAGTCAAATTCCCCTCCAAAACCTCCAAAATCTAAGACAGGCTCCTAGGCAAAGCCTGTATGCAAGGGTTTTGAAGAATGACTATGTTTGGTATTTTTGAACGTATTATGATTTTTTATTGAATTAATAGGATACATATTAATATTTTATAACCATTATTCCATGCTTGGGACTCATTCATATCATGTTGTATGTCACTTCCACCCACCAAACAAGGTTATTCTGTTCACTATCTGAATGAGATAGTTTTGTCCTTGTTATATTAACCCCTACAGGTGATACTATATGAAAATTATATAGAATGTTTAAAAACTAAAATTAATTCCATTAAGTTATATATAATTCCCTAATTCCTAATTTACCTCTTTCATCATACTTTGCATAGTTGAGTCTGGGCATACTTGCCATGACTGTGACTATCTTATTGCCTCTGCATGTATACTTGTATGAGTCTAATTATCTGAAAGGTGTTTGAGAATATTTATAAATATATTATTTATATTTATTAATAATTATTCAATTTCATGACCTTCACACACTTCATAACAAACTCATGTCTCTTCCTATCCTCATATGACTACCCTACTAATTGTGTTTCACTTCCCAGGCCTGTAGGTGGCTATATGCCATTTGAAACTTGATTGAGGTCTAGTAGGGTCTATTGAGATTGTATTATACTATATAATATGAGTTATTTATTTTATTTATAAATATTTTATTATTTTAAAATACGTAGACATCACCATATAGGTCACATACTTGCCTCAATCATGTAATTTGGCTATAGGTGGTTATTCTCAGTCCCTTGAGACCTTGTTTATGATGTTTATGAACTCTTTGAAGTAATTTAATTTAATTTAATTTAATATATAATTTTAATTAATATAAATATTTAATTATAACCTAACATAGTCCTTTCCTTTAGACTGAGACACCTTTTCTTATTACTTGCATGTAGGTACAACTTAATAGCCTATGTACAGACAAGGGAAGGTGCTTGGAGGTCATAAACATGCATTCTTGAGTTTACATTGATGGTTTATTGAGATATAAGTGATAATTTAACAATTATGATCATTCAAACTTGATTTCATATTCTATGACCATCATCATGAAGGGCAAGGCTTATTTTGATCAACCTCTTATAGACTTTACTAAAAGATTTTAGTGTTTTTTGAAGCCATCCTTAGACCTTGAAAACTCTTATCTTCACTCATATTCAAGATCTCACCCTTGGAATATGCATTTTAATATATAGGTAATACACGATATGTTCTTCAATATACATTGAGATACTTAGGGGGCATGCTTAAAATGTCATTCAAAACCTTATGGGCCTCTATTTAGTCTTTTTAGTGATAGAGTCTTCAAAAGTCAGTCATTTGATGCTTGAAAGAAACTAACACCTTCCATTGCTAAAATGTCATATAAAATGGCATAGAATGCAACCATCCATTAAATTTGTGCTTGAAACCTCCTTTTCTATGGTCATCATGATGTCATCAGGCTACTGTAGGTGTCAATGTGCTAAGTATACTAGCAGGGTATAGAGTTGAGCAAGGTAAAGTGTTGGGTGACTTCAAGACACCTCCAAAGTAATTATAAACTAAAGATTAATGTTTATAATTATTTATTTCTCTAAATTTATGCTTAATACATATTCAAACCTTGAGAAATCTCATCCTCACTAACCACACGCTTCGAAGATGTAAATAATGAATGGAAAGAGTGAACTAAGTGCAAGATTTAGGCCTCATGGTTGCCTCCCTTAGTAATCAAATGAAAAATTGTGACTTAAAATATCTGGTTTGAATTCAATTCCTTAACATTGTCATGGAAAATTTTCATTCAGGGCACCTTTAGGTGCATATTTTTTAGCAAAGGTAGTAAACATGGTCTAAAGTAAGAACAAGCCTAGAAAGGCTTTCCTAGGAATTTGATGACTTCCAAATCCAATAGAATCATGAAAAATATATGGAGAGGAATTATATAACCTTTAATATAAATTAAAACAAACCAAACCATCAAACCAAAATAAGGAAGCTGAGACAAGTGCAAACAATGACCCCTTCATGGTTGTAAGTCCATAAAAAGTTATTTGGAGTGTTAGTAATTGTTCATAAAGGAAGATGAACAAAATATAAAGTTATTATTATGAAAATGAATTTAAATTATATTAATATCCATCCCCATATGCACTCTTCCCAACTCCATTTGTATGGCCCATAGCAAGTGCTTGAATTTGCTCATTTTTAGCTTGCCAAGTGAAAATAGAGGAAAATAATCTACAAATGGAATTTTATATGTAATATATACAAAAAAAAAATTTAAATGGTCTATGGGGAGGTGAATATTCACACCACCCATGTTTTTAGCTACAACCAAACTCAAGGAGTTTGTACAAGTACCCAAAAGGGCCTATTTTTAAGGAAAAACTACAATTTCCTATATATAACTGACTTTTAACTACCACTTGACTGATTATAACATTATTTTATCTTATACAAATTTATATCCACCTTAGTGACAAATATTTTAACTTGAAAGTCCTTATAAGTCATTTAATTGAGTTAAAAAGGTGGCCAAATGACCCTTTTTGCACATGAGACCTAGCAAGTGGCCAATTTATGACTTGAAGACACCTTGAAACCTATAAAATACCATTTTAGGATATTTTCAAAATAAATTTATCCTTTTACTAAATTTGAGAAACTTTGACTTTGTTTGACTAAACCAGTACAAGAAGGATGGGCTTTAACAAGACTAGAGGAAGGATAAGTGAGACACATAGGACAATAAGAGATCCCATAGGACATATGAAACCTTATTCAAAAGTTAAAAATAGTAGGGTTTTACCCAAATTTTACTTGGGGTCAAATTTGGTCAATAATACTCTTAATGTCATTTGATCATTACCTTATTCAAGCCACTCTATGTTCTACTAACAAGTTCACTAATACCATGGCCTCTCTTATCTCCTAAATCACATCTACACGTTTCAATTATTATCTCATTGTCATTTTTTATCACCTTAATTGTCCCTCTTACACCAAATTAGACATTTCTTCCATTTTTCACATGGAAGAGGCCCAATCTGATATTTGGTATAAGCAAATCTTTGACTATCTAAACCTAGCTATTATTCTTATTGATCTCTCTCAAAATGGTCAAAGAGAATTTATAAAGAGTACCTCTTATTACACCATACTATGAAGAATTATTTATAAATGAGGCTTTAATGGTCTCCTCTTTATATGCCCACATAATCATGAAATCTTTCACGCTATCAAAGAAATGCATGATGGGATTTGTGGAGGACATTTTAGCAGTCTAGATATTGCTAAATGTATCCTTTGCCTTGTCTATTATTGGTTGACCTTTAACCAAGACTGTTATGATTCTATAAATAAGTGTGTCAAGTATTAGCAACATGCTAATTTTCATCACTTACCTATTCACGGTTTTCAAGTCTCTAAGGATTTTTAGCCCTTCTCATAATGGGGATTAGATATCATTGGTGAAATTAACCCTCATTCTTCATAGTGACATCATTTTATCATCATTACGACATAATATTTCACCAAATGGGTGGAGGCTATTTCCCTTGTTTCAACTAAATCTAATAAGATTGTCAATGTCATTAACCATCATATTATTTGTTACTTTGGTGTTCCTCACCAAATCATCATCGATAATGGAAAGTCTTTTAAAAATAAAAAAGCACAAGGTCTTTGTGATGCATTTGGTATTAAGTTAATTTCCTCATTGCCTTATCATCCATAAGATAATAGACATGATAAAGCTTCTAACAAATTTTTTAATAAAATTCTAACTAAAATGGTTAATGAATTTGGTTAGGATTGGAATTTACACATTTTGTTTGCTTTATGGGCATATCAAACTAGCATTAAAACCCCTATGGGTGATACCCTTTTCTCTCTTGTCTTTAGAGTAGAGGTTGTCTTGCCTCTCAAATTCCAAATTCTCTCTCTTTGTATATCCCTACATGATATCATTTCCAAGGGTGATTATTATCAAGAACGCTTATCCCTACTTTAGATACTTGATGAGAATTATTTGGTTGTGCTTAAAAATTTTCATGTCTATCAAGAATGAATCATGTAGGCTTATAAAAAAACACCTAAAAGAATGAGAATTCAATATCAAAGACCTCATCTTGAAGTAAAATTAGCATGTAACCGATATGGAAAGAAGAAAGCAGGGTAAGTTTTCTTTCAATTATCTTAGACCATATATCATAACTCATAAGTATGGGTCAAGATCTTATTAGATATCATCTCTTGAAGGGAAACCAGAACCTAAGCCCTTCCATGCTTCACATCTACATCCTTTATTTTGTTAAAATAATATTTGAACTCACCTTCTATCTAACTTAATCTCATCCCCTATTTTATGAGATTATCACCTTCATTCCCTTACTTTGAAGACAAATAATTACAACATAGAATCATGTGATTATCCATCATAGTATTAACCTCAATCCTAAATATGGGTACCATGACTCTATCCATGGCATGATTCTCATGGATACTTTTCATCCCTAAAAGTATGGAATCACATGGTCATTGTATCTTAAAGTATCCTCTCACCCATTATTCAACATTCTTGTGTTATAAGTTTGCCTTCATAAAGGTAAGGCTTCAACCTCTATAAGTAAGTCTATGTCAAGAAAAAAATAGAAAAAGTAAAAAATATTCCATCTTATGGGTCATCTCTAGCATTGTAGACTGTTCCCTTAAAGGATAGTTGCCAAAACAATTCAAAAATTGCTTAATATAATGTATATTTTTCCCTTGAAGGATAAATATCACATGCCTAAAACAAATCATGAAGCTAAGATCACTCCCTTGAAGGATAGCTAAGTCCAACATTATCAAAGAAAGTAATTGCTTGAAAGCTTCTTGTATTGATTAGTCTCCCCAACATCTCAAAACATCAAAAGAGCCATTATAAAAAAAAAGCAATAAATAAATATAAAATAAATGGGAGCTATAATCAACTTTCACAAAATCAAAATCGTAGTCTTCCTGTATCAATCAGTCTACACCAAAATGTGATATAGACTTGTTTATACTAGATTTTTGGCAACCTAAAAAATAAGAATGTTAGCCCAAAAAGAAGAATCAATTTTCATCTATTTCCCTTTTACCCTCCATAAAACAATATATTTTGAGCTTACTTGACATAATGTGATTAATAATTTCTTAACAAACTAACAAATGCTAATGTAAATCATATGAAGGGCTTATGTTCATAAGCCAATATAGATTCTTATATTAGTCCTCACCAATTAAAGAGCATCATGCCTTCTTCTTTATCATACCTACTTTTTGATACATTCATTAAGACATTTGTCTTTTGATTGTTTTAACTTTCTTATTTTACATATAGGTTTGTTATCCAAACTTAATCTATGTGTTAATATTTTCTTCAATCACCTCTAAGCACGATCATAACGTTTAATACATTATGTGTTTTATTACATGATTGTCATTATCCATTCACATCATTTATCTTGGTTTTTTTAATCATAAACAAAATCTAATTATAAATGACCATCATCATATGTTAATTACTATCACATCTATATAAGCAATCATCACATCAATCATACTTATTATATCACATCTAATCTATTTTAACTTTTATCATAAAGTTATTAACCACATTAATCAATTTTCATAAATAATTGAATCAATCCATTCGGTTATCCATCACATATCTATCTAAGTATGAGAACACATAGATTCATCAAATTTATTTAAATATCCACATTTACCAACATTCACATAAGCATACACCTACAAAATAGGAAAATGCTAAAACATTCATACCCATAAATCACCATATGTAATAACATCATGTAAACATCCTCAATATCATAAACAACACCATCATATAAACATAGGTTAACCATCACATCAAAAATGACCATAAGCAAACATACATCATGGCCATAACATCATAACTCATAATCAAAATTATATATATATGTCTCTCAAAATGATATGTACATTTTTTTGCATCATCTTGTAAGATGGAATCAAACTAATAATAATAAAAAAAATGAAGTCATGTAGGGTCTAGGGTGTCAGGGTAATACCACCCTTAGAGCCTGTCCATCACTCAGACCCATTTGTGCACCTATAGATGTTTTCCACTCATTGGGAATCATGTTAATAACTCTCCCTTTTATGACTTGCTCTGCTACATACTCAACATTCTAGGGTGCATTTGGAAATTATATGAAGACAAGTTCTTATTAATACCTTAGCTCCCATATGATGGTCACATATCTAGACATTGTTGGTCCAATAAGAGCCCACCCCCTACCTATCTCAACACATCTCTCTATGGAAATTAGGGTCATTTATGACTATATCCCATCGCTATCCTGTGTGATGGTGGCTACCTATCCTTGTGATACGTCTCTCTCTTGCATGATGATATCCATTTAAGCTCATGCATGATATCTCTCATGTGTAAGAGTAATGACCTATCCTTCAAGAGTATCTCTTTCTTACATCCTCATCACCCACTACCCCTATTCCATGTCTCTCTCTAAAGTTATAAAATCCAACATTACTTGTGCTATGATCAATGTCACTCTAGCCTAGTCCCTTTCTATAATATGTGTCTATTTATCTAGGGCATCCACATCTATTTGATCACCCAGATCCTACATCTCTACATCAACAACCTTCTATTATCCACTTTCATCTCCTACCTCACCCTATCCTCCATCTCCTACAATAGTTGAGGCATAATATCCCTACCACCACATGATATAGTCCTATGTGATGTTAACATCATTAATACCTACTAAAATTGGTAGTTCTTCATACTCAAAATCTTCCTCAATTAGTTTTGGTGGAGGAAATGGAACCTCTGTATCCTCTTACCTATACCTAAGAAATGTCCCTAAGACACCTTATACCAATCCAAAATATATCCTAACTCAATCGAAGGGGATCATCTCTACCTCCTATTGTCACCTCCTATGTATCCATCTATAGCTCTGCAAGGAAATTATATGTTTGGCAAGACCCATCTATGATGGGAATATGATGTTGGGTCTCTATATCACATCCACATCTACAAATGTATCCAATCATTCTCTAAACCAATATAGATCCTGACCCTCTACCATTACTACTAGTAGTGCATGATCTACCCTACATCTCATAAAACCAAATCTAAACCTATCTTGAGCCCAAGTGTTCCAAGGCAATCCAAATGGTCATAGCATAGTGATATGCTCATATTTCCAATAGTTCAATACAAAGCCTATACTCAAGCCATACCATCTATGTACTTGATAACCCTAGAGATCATGATAGATCTACAATAGTAGTATTAGAGATTAGGAAAAGACTATCTCATCCTCTAACATGTCTACCAAAACACCTAATAATATCCAGGGGAATTTTCCTCTACTCGAGTCTAGAAGTGCATAACAAGTCACAACTATCATCATCATGGTCATAATCCATCTCCACACCCTATCCATGTAGTATAAATATCTAAAATAAAATATTGTTGCATGCCATCTAGCCTGTACAAAATCCTCTCCAAATAGTTGATCCATGTAAACATCTTACTCATCATTATGGATATGCTCTATTACCTAACCCTGTATAGACAATATTAAGATCCTATAGATATCCTCTAAAAGGATCATAATATATCATGTTGTAAACATAAAGGTATTGGTATCTAGGTCCCATATCTAGATGAGGGCTACCATCATCACCACATCTTGAGGCATGTATTAATAGTATCACATGCCCCCAAGCCTACTATAACCATGTGATCCCAATCCACTAGGGTCATGTCCCTATGTAAGTTATCTAGGAAAAATGGAACCCAATCATGCATCATTAACATCACCCTCACCTTTAAGGTTAGATAGATAACTTAGATTACCCTACATGTTCTATGACTTGCAAACAATTCACCTGAATTACATTAGTCCCTATACCTAGACATCCTCCAAGCCTAGATGCCTATCACTAGCTCCTTTAGCTACTCTAACTTTCACCCCTTTATCCTACCCCAAAAATATTCCTTAGAAATTTCCTAAACATATTCAACATTATCCTTTCTTTTAATATCAATGATGGTCAAGTCTCAATCGATATTTGTTCCATTTAGAACCACTATCGATCGACACATAAGTGACATCAGTTAGTGTTATAGATTGACATTGATCCACACTTGACTAATAACTAATCCATTGTCAACCAATGTTGGGTGAAAATGATCAACATCAGTCATTGTGGACATAATTGATGACCCCCAAACCCAATATTTCCCCCCAAATAACCCCAATTCACCCAAGCCAAAGCCTACTTAACCCTTCCCATACCTAATTTCCAACATAAATCACACAATAAAATAATTTTTTACCCTTAACATTTCGAAAATGACCTCCATTACACTACCCACACCCATTTCCAAAATGTCCTCTCAATTTTAAATGCATAATATATAATTTCTAAAATCCAAACAACTCATTTTGCATCTACATCTATGGTGGATTTCACTAAACCATCACTGCTCACCCTCTTCCCTTGGCTAGTCCTCTCACGCACTACATCTTCACTTTTGTTTTGTATACCCTAGCCCACCTAGCATTCTATTTGGTCAAACTATCACTCCAATCCAACCTTAGTCAACTTGCCCACTCCACTCACAAGAGAGTTCATTTCCATCATTCTTGTATAGTGCCAAGGACACATGGTAGATAAATTACATTATGCCCAAATAGAATTAATTTTGACCTTTTATGATCATCATTCCCCCTTTTAGGTTTTGGAAGTGTTTATTTTTTATCACTAATTAGGGTTTAATTTATCATCATTGGTTGACCCTAATCAGTGTCGATCAACCCACATTAGGATTTCAACACCCTACCCACCCTTTTCACCCAATACGACCCCCTTTTCACACTTCAATCCACCCTAAGACCTCATTCCCCTTTGGTCCCTCAAAAAAACTTACTTTCCTAGACTTTTTATCTAACCACACCTAGAAAATTTTACCACACTTCACATCCTAACTTTTCTGCCATGCACAACCTTATGTTTGATCATGAACTTTTGTGCACAAACCATTCAAATACCTTAGAACGCATTGACTTATAGTTCTAGTACCTATGATCACTTTCACCTTCTCAAGATCACCCAAATTTTGACCTCTTAATAAAACATACACCTTCACTTAGATACTTTAATTTACATGTACACATATATTTACTACACCTAATGTGGTGGCTTGGTTCACTTATCACTTATCCTCCTTATATCATCCTTATTTGTTACTTTGTACTGTCTTACTCATTTTTACCACTCATACACTCTTATCAAACCTGAACTTGACTTCATTTTCACCTCATCATATCCTAGTTTGAGGGGGAACATCTCCTCCCATACTTGGGGCATCCAACTTGCCATTGTAATTGTTTTTTAATTTTATAGCTTGAGGATGCAACCTATATAAAAAAGGGGAAAAATGTAGACACTAGAAAACTACATACTTCTAATCGTCATAAGATACCCCTTGGTCATTTGTCCCCCTCGGGTTAAGATTAGTTACTAAAATCCTTTAACATACCCATTCACCCCATTTTGGATAAATTAATTAAATAAATCTTATTTACACCTCCCCACCCAAACCATGTTTGATTGATTGACACTTAGCCTTAAGACTAATTCCCACCTAAGCATTTAATTCCCTAACATCCTAAATGTCTTCATCATGTATCCCAATGACTCCTTTATTAACCTCAAATAACTTCCCAATGTGTTAACTATTAAAAATAAGTGAAAAAAATTTATCCACTTTTACAACTTATTTGTTGACTAATGATGGTCACCCCTTAACCAACAATGGTCACCCTATAGACACTAAAAATATGCACACTATAATTTTGAATGTTAAATTATCCCTTGACTGCTCTAAAACCCTCTCAAGACTAATCTAACCCTCTAAAACCTAATCAAGCTCACCCATAGTTAGTTTAACTTAAACTATCTTCAATCTAGCTTTAACCTATTTTGACCCTTCATCCTCGACCATCGACGGTTAGGATGACCGTCGATATTCATCTTAATCGTCAATGGTTAGGGTGTACCTCCTCAACCAAAATCATTTAAACCATCTACATTGATTTTCTAAATATAATTTGTCTAAATATTATTATGAGTCTTTGCATGGATAATTTATAATTAGGAAGCCTAGTTAAACCTTGACTTCCACCTCTTGCTTGTGCTTATAAGAAGAGAGAAGTTGGGAGGTCAAATCCATTTGTAATTATTATCAAGAGCTTGTGTATTTGGGAGTTTATTTTGTAGGTTAATCAACATCAACATCAATCTAGTAATCATATTAGAGAGTTGACTTGCCACAATCTCTCCATCAAGCTCTTAGGTACTTTTAATCTATCAAAATCAAGCTATATTTCATTAATAGGCCAACTACCTCAACCATCACCCAATCAACTTTTGGTAAGACAAGTAATTTCTTATCAGTATTCATCTAATTTATTTCCATTTTGTAATCAACCCAAACCTTACCCACCTCTTAAAATCCATCTTCTAGATCTCATCAATCAACCAAAATTACCAACCCAGATCTTCACACATTAACCTTTGATGGTTGACTCAACTATTGATGGTCTGTCCAACTACTGATGGTTATCCTAACTGCTGATGGTCATCCCTACCACTGACAGTCACTGTGATAGTAAAAAATAGCAAGTTAATTTCACCTATCTACACCCAAGCAAACCTATTTTTTTGTGTTTCTACTCATTCATAGACCCCATTTTGATTTTTTAAAGCATACCATGATCATCCAACACTAGTATTAATTAGTTTGTCACTAATTTAATCATTTCTAGTCTATTTTCTTAGCAAGTAGTCTTGTACTCAATTCCAGTATCCTTTGCTTATTGATGTAACTAACTTCATTTTAGTTTTTTGAACTTAAATATTTAAAATGTGTGGATTGATATGCCCTTAAGTAGCTCTTGCTTATGGGATATAAATATCACTAAGGAATCCACTCAACTATCTATCTAACAAACACATTTGCTTTAGTGTTTTCTTATATGTAGGTCATGTACCCAAGCCAAAGAGGAGTTCTTCACAATATTTTAATTCAATGTACACACAAATAAATATATTTTTCATCCATACCTGTATCGAGTTTATTTTCTCTCTTTATTTATAACTTAAGCAAAAATTTACATGAAACATTATAGCATGCCAAGTGAAACCCTTTGTCTCCTCTCATATTTTATTTTCAATTTGTATGCTCTCTTATCTATATGTGCTCATAAATGAAACTAAAGTTTCTTTTGGTCTTAAAATCAACTACATCCATTACTTTCATTTAATATTAGTTTAGTATGAATTAAAGCACAATAATCTTATCATAGCACCACTTTTATCACACACATTAGCCAAACCACTGTCATTCATCAAACATCAAAATAATTTGAGACAAGGCCCAACTAGGATTTCATCACCTAGAAGTCATCTCACCCTTTCTTGGTAATCCTAATTAGAGGTCATTACCAAGGGGAAACCCCACTTATCTCTCTGGTTGAGTATAAACTCCAGAATTTAGTATATATTGGTAAATCACCCAACACCCTTATCACTTCAGTGTGTGAAGTTAAGGTGTAGGCCCCAATACCAAACCATGTATCAAATTTCAATATAGATTCTTTTGAGATCCTTGAATACAACCTAAAATTGTCCTGAGATTTCACTTCTATTGCCTGTTCTACAAGCCATTTTTAGTCACATACTTCTTCAAAACTAAGGCATAAGCCAAAAGTGAGATTAAAACTAACTTCTAGGATTAACATACTTTGTAGTGTGTGTCTTGTTTTCCTTGATTATTTTCTTGTCTTTTTTATATTTGAGTGGTGATTTCATTCTTGTATTCTCTCTCACTTTCTTTCATTGTTCTCACTCACCAATAGTGAAGAGACCTAGAAGAGTAGAACCCATCACTTGCCCAATTAACCTCTTCTACCTCCCCATTTATGTAATACATCTCCAAATCAAAAGACTCACCCCATCCTTTAGAAAGCCCTAATTTTCCTCATGTATTTCCCTAGGGAGACATATACTTTACCACTTTTTTGGACAATAACCTAGTTTCCCTTTAATACTACCTTAACACCTCCCTTCACCATGCCCTAATTTTAACTCCATCCTTGAATCCTCATTATGGCATGCCATACCACCTTATGGGGGATGATTCTATTATCGTGATCTATACCCAACCTTTGACTACCCAAACATCTTTATCTACTAACCCATTTGACACCATAGCTAAAAACCAACCAATCAAACTGACCACTACCCTTACACCTTCCACCCCTACCAATGATTCCTCTACCTTAGGAACAACACAACTATTAACCCATTATACTCTACTCACTATTTGAGTACATACCACCTACACTACCAACCTTCCCTCTATCAACCCTAAACCATTTGTTAATACTCCCCTACTGAGCTTAGTAGTATCTATACCCTTCACTTCACCACCCATTAATACCAAGGTCACTACCTCACTTATTTTCACCAACCCAACTACCATTCACACCCAACCCATGGGAATCCCTCAACATGTACCCATCACACCCAACCTAGGATAAATCCCTAACCTACAAGGGTATGTACCCATTACCTAACCACCAGCATCTACCTTCCTTACATACCACCTACCCAACCTCTAGCATACACATTCCAATATGTGGTAGCCCCTCAACTATCAACCAATTATCAGTATCTCACCCAACCACAACCATAATATGCATCTTATAACCCTTTGGGAGCACCCTTTCAATCTGACCTAATGAATATGCTCATGGACAAGATGACAAACCTTGAGTCATCCATTTTAGGGGCTCATAACATCTTATCCTATGATCAAATTTTTAAAAAACCTATCCATCTTTCTGTCACCATTAGACCTTATCATCCTTAGTGGGAAATTCCAAAATTTACTAAGTTTCAAAGAAAGGAAGATCCCCAATAGCACCTTAGGGAGTTTAGGAATGCATGCTACATGATTTCTTATGATGATTCCCTTATCGTTCATACCTTCTCCATGTCCTTATCTAGCCTAACACTTGACTGGCATAGTGCCATTATGATTAATTCAATCTTTTTTTTCACCTAACTAACTCAAGATTTTTTGAATCACTTTTCCATTAACATTTCTAAGAAGGTCTCTATCATCAACCTCTATTTTATTAGGTAATTTGATGATGGATATATTGATAATTTTGTCACTAATTAGAGGATCTTGATTAATCAGATTTCATTTTCCTTGCCTTAATCTGAACTTATATAAATTTTACTCAGGCTTTTGCCTAGCATATTTCTTCTACATTGTGTGTCCAAAGCTTTAGAAATTTTGAAGAAGATTATTCCATGGCATATAAGTTAGAGAATCAAGATATATATGAAGGTAAATTAAAGTTATGAAACAATAAATCTACCATCAAGACCACTAAAACCTCTTCCCTTAAACCAATAAATCAAGCCAATATAAAAACCAAAAGTAAAGGAACCACAAATGCAATTGTCCTTAAAACTACCCCTCCACCTAATGTCAATCAAAAAAATTCTCCCAATCCCTCCAACCAAAACACAAGGAACCCAAATCAAAGCAACCAAAAATAATTCAATCCAGTTGGAGAATCTTATTCCTCGATTATAGAAAATCTATTAAAAGCTAACCTCATATAGCTTGCCCCCATCAAACCTCCTTAGTAGTTTGATTTTTCTCATCTTATACCCACTTGATACAATGAGAATGACCTCTGTTATTTCATTTAGGTAATTGGGCATGATGTTAGTTGATGTAACACCTTCAAGAACATTATCCAAATCCTCATTGATAAGGGAGAACTCATGTTAGATAAACCCAATGCTCCTCAAAATCAAGCTCTTGACATCTTCAGGAAACCTTTTCCCAATAATGCCCTCACCAAAAATGATAAAACCTAGGTTGAATGTTCCCATGATGCCCACATAGTCAATATGGTCTTAATACACTTATCGATGGAGATCTTATCATCTAACCAACCTATTTTTCCCCCACCTTACTTACGAAGGTGGTGGAGTCACCTTCCCTTCCTTTCATGGTTCAAATTGAGGAGGTTACTTTCTCCTTAGCTTTCCTTATAGAGGCTTTGGATTCATCAAACACCCCTTTACATAACATATCTAAGTAAACAACCATTACCAATTCACCATCTCCCCTAACTACAAAACAAACCACTAATCTTATAGACATTGTTCTTATAGGAGAAAATTTATCACCAACCCCTCTCATAGAGGAGCCACCCATACCAACCTTACATATTTTGCTTGAGGAAACAAACCAAGCTACCAACCCTCATCCTCAACCCATAGGTTTGTCCTTTACATCCATTACCTAGGGAGTGAGACTAGTATATAGACCTTTTTCTAAACTAGTTCATAAATTGGATTTTGTCATAAAACTAGATATGGATTGAGCCACTTTTTGGTAATAGTTGGGGCTCCTTTATACTAATAAACCCAAACCTTTCAATTCCTCTTTAACCAACCAATCCATCATATTTCCACCTCCTCTCAAACCAATCAAAACCTCTACCAACCCATCACCCTCTTCCACCAACTAAAACAATCATACCCCAAACAACTAAACCACCAACCAAACACTTCAAAAGTCTTGGTGCCTTCCCTACAAAGAATTTAAACTATCCATCTCTGAAAGTGGAGTTAAAACCTCAATCTAGTTCAACCAAAGGGACAAAACCATGAAAGGGGCACATGGATAGGATTTTACCTCCCTTTACTTTACCTTCTATCTTGGGGCCTCATCCTCAACTTTAATTTAAAAATGGGTTCCTTTCAACATATGTTGCCCATCACTGTTGGTTACACTAGCTCACTTGATGTCTGATATGTTGGTCTTTTCCAAATTACCAATATCCAAATTATCAATAGCAAAACCTTAAACCACAAACATACCCAAACTAAAACCATTAACTAGGAGCACTACCTTGCCCAAACCCTCTCTCACCAAACCCATCACCATAAAGATACCCAAATAACCAACCAGAACCACATCTAGACCTGTCCCCTCTCTGGTTGATTCTTACTTGACCATTTTTCAATTTTTTATACAAACCTATTACCTCACCTTACCTCTTATCAAACCTTTCAATCTTTTTGGTTTTAAATTAGCCTGGTACAATGACCATCAATATATTCCTATCATAGGACACTTCGAGATGATATGAAGAACTGTAAATCTCTCTAGGCCATTATCTATCAGCTATATGATGAAGATGATATTTTATTAGATGAAATTCCCTTGACTCTATTATTGATTTACCCAATAGCCATTTGCCAACAAGTACCTAATCCTCAATTCTTACCTCATAATGACAAAGAACCTACCCAATATCTTAGTGCATCTTTCCTTTTTATCCACACCATTAATGTGGTCACAAAACTACAAAAAAAGGATAAAAGGAAGACCAAGTATCCTTTATATGGACATACCCATATTCTCACCTAAACCAAACTAGATCCAAGCCTCCTCATCCTAAACTAAACCCAAAGTTACCATTTTAGGCACCTATGAGGCCAAACCCTTTATATCCATCCAAAGGGTCATTATTAATCAACTCAACTAGACCCCAGCCAAGATGAGCCTCTACGATCTCATTTCCACCTCACCTCAACATCACTAGGTCATGATAGAGGCTATGTAGGCCATTAATGTCAAACAGGAGGACTCCCAACCTATAAAGTCCTTCATCGATATTTTCCAACTCTCCACCCTTATTAATTTCAAGGACTTGGAGACACCTTTCATCCACCTAGGGGACCATGATCCCCCTCTCTTTATTATTTACCATATCAACCAAACTTGTATTAAATGGGTTATGATCGATATGGGAGCCAATATCAATATCATCTCTTTACACACCTATGATCAACTCAAAGTTTTGGATAATATCATATCCAAAATGTTGTTCATCCATAGATCCTTTAAAAACATAATGAACACTACCTTGGGAACTATTGTCTTCCACATTCATCTCAGACCATGCATGTTTCCTAAAATTTTCTATGTGATTAAAGGAGAATTTTAGTAAAACATTTTGCTAGGGATACCTTAGATCAATTATATGGGATGTGTACCCTCTAGCCTTTACCATTGTGTTAAATTCAAACACAAAGGTCAAATTTTTACCATACAAGCTAACCCAAGCCCTTTTGTAACATACAACATAACCTAACAACTTAATGACTTTTTCTTACCTCCATCAAAAACACCCCTACCATCTGCAAGCAAGCCCTCAACCATGGAAGATGAAGCCATTGATTCCTCTTCTACAAAGGCATCTACCAACTCATTTATTATTGTGGATAAAATACCCACTTAACCCCTTGTAACCTACCTTCTAATGCCTTACCCTTGGAGAATACCGTCTCCTTACCCTTGATGCTTTCCCTACTCCCCAAGAGTATGATAAACTCAACCACTAGCTGGGTTATGACCCTAGTATTAGAGTCATTATTTCATTAAGACCTCCCAACTATCAAACCCACTTTATCTATAGGGGACTTGACAAGCTACTCAATGTTGTCACCATGTCCTCTTCACCTCAACCATTCACCTCTACCTTCTCTTACTTATACAATCTAACCTTCGCCAAAGTATACCTTCATAGGTGTGCCTAGAAAGGGTTTGAATTAGAATAATATGAGAATGTCCTACACACATTAATATCATTTGAGACCAAAATGCCTAAAAAGAATCACAATCTTAGTCTTTTTTTATAGAGTCGTGCCTTTCAATCTTAAGAATGTCAGTGCAACCTACCAATGTGTTATGACCTACATCTTCCATGAACTTCTCCATAAAATCATCGAGGACTATGTCAATGACTTGCTCAAAAAATCAAAACTCTAAAAAGACCACCTAGCCATCCTCAAAATTATCTTTGAATGGCTTATCCATTACCATGTTTACCTTAACCCCAAGAAATTTATCTTTGTGGTATTATCGTGAAAACTCCTTGGATTCATTGTTTCCCTTTAGGGAATCAAGGTAGATCCATCCAAAATAAAATCCATCTTTGAGATGATCCCTCTAATCAATCTTAAATAACTACGTAGTTTGTAAGGGAAGCTCTAATCCATTCATCACTTTATCTCTCAGCTCTTTGATTGATGTCAAACCTTCCATCACCTCTTGAAAAAGGATATATATTTCAAGTGGAATGTTGAATATCAAAAGGCCTTTGATGTGCTCAAAGACTACCTTTTGTCTCCACCTATCCTTACCCCTCCCAAGGATGATTAACCTTTCTACCTATATATCTTTATCACTAACCATTCCCTAGGGGTAATGATGGCTCACCATGATGAACAACATAGAGAGCAAGTAGTATACTACATTAGTTTCATGCTTGTAGGATATGAGACTCAATATACCCATACTAATAAAATTTGCTTAGCTTTAGTCTTTGTGGCCACTAAATTGCACCACTACATTCTTAATCATAAAACCTATGTCATAACTAACATCGATAGACTCAAGTAAATGCAATCCAAGCCATACCAAAGCCAAAATATGGCCAAGTGGATCATGCTCTTAATATATTTTGACCTAGAGTTCCTTTAAAAAATAATTAAATGGTAAGGCATTGTTGACCAACTGGCTGAGTTACCTTTAACAGAAAAATAGCCTCCTCCTCTTGAATTCCTTGATGAGTCCATCATGACCCTCTCTCAAGTAGATTTCACCTATCAATTCACCATGTTCTTTGATGGATCAAAGTGTCAACATGATGGGGGAGTAGGTATCATCCTTATCTACTTTAATGGTGAACTTCTTCATCTATCCTTCAATCTTGATTTTGAATGTACCAAAAATATGGCTGATTATGAAGCCCTAATGATAGGCCTTCAAACTACATTAGCCTTAAGAGTCAAAATAATTAATATCTTTGATGACTCTCAACTTGTGGTCAACCAAATCAATGACTCTTACTAGTATAAGAATGATTTTCTGCAATAGTATAAGAAACTAGTTGATGAATTCTTAGCATCATTCAAATAATATCACATATAATTAACCTTAAGATTTACTAATAAGTTTGCTAACACTATAGCTTCTCTTGTCTCTCAGATATCATCTCTACCTTTTGACTCTAAGTTATCTATTATTATCCATAGACTCACCTAACCTTCCTATGTCAAACTAGATTCTCCCACCATTTTTAATGTTGAGGAGACCCAACCTAACCTTTGGTATTAGTAAACCTTTGACTACCTTAACCTTAGCATAGTTCCTTGTCATCTTTCAAAGCATACTCAAATAACATTTATCCAAATTACCTCTTGTTATACCATTATGGGGGGATTCTTTATAAGCATGGATTTGATGGTCTTCTCTTCTATTACCTACATAGTCAAGAAGTCTCTCATGCTATCAAGGAAACACATGATGGAATGTGTGGGAAACACTTTAGTGGCCTCATTGTAGCTAAGTGTATCCTTCACCTTGGCTATTATTGACCTACCCTTAACCAAAACTACTATTATTATGTGAAAAAGTGTGTCAAATGTCAATAAAACACTAATTTTCATCATGCACCTAGCCATAGCCTTTGTGTTTCCACCAATTTTTGTCCCTTTTCATAATGGGGTCTAGAACTTATTAATTAAGTTAACCCTCATTCCTCATATTGACACCATTCTATCATTACCATGACTGAATATTTCACTAAATGGGTAGAGGATATTCCTCTAATCTCAACCAAAGCTAAAAAGATCAATGAGTTCATCACCCATCACATCATTTATCACTTCAATATTCCCCATAAGATCATCATCGATAATGGAAAGTCCTTTAAAAATAGAAAGATCAAGGTTTTTGTGATGTATTTGGTATCAATCTAAGTTTTTCATCACCCTATCATCCAAAATCAAATAGATAGGTAGAAGCATATAACAAAACTCTTAATAACATGCTAACTAAAATGGTCAGCACATCTGGTTGGGATTGACACTTACACATCCCTTTTGCCTTATGAGAGTATCATACTAGTATTATAACCCATATGGGTGCTACCCCATTTTCTATTATGTTTGGAACAAAGGCTATCTTGCCTTTTGAAGTCCAAATCCCCTCTCTTCACATATCTTTGCAAGAGTTGGACAATCATTGCCAACACCATTTATCCCAACTTTAGATAATTGATGAGCATCATTTAGTAGCCCTTACCCACGTCTATGTCTATCAATAATTCATCAAACACACCTATAATAAACACCTAAAAGTATGAGAATTCAATATTAGAGATCTCGTCCTCAAGGAAAATCAATATGTCACTAATATGGAAAAAGGTAAGCAAGGAAAATTTTATTTCAATTGGATTGGACCTTATATCATAACCCATAAGTATGGATCAAGAGATTACCAATTGTAATCTCTCAATGGTCACCCAAAACTTAATCCCCGCAATGCTTCACATATGCATCTATTCTTTTATTGAGATGGGTTGAATTCACCTCTTATCTGATTTAAGTTCATCCCTTGCTATTCACCCACATTCCATCTCCCTATGTTAGGGACAATCGATTAAAACTAAATCATGTGATTATCTATCACTGACATGGCCTCATCTTAAACAATGGGTATCATGGGTCTACCTATGTCATGGTTCTCATGGTACTTTCCACACATTCTTAGGGTGTATTCCCATGATCATTGTCCCTTACGCCTCTTTTACACTTGATCTACCTTATTGTGCTTTTTGTTTTAACTTAATAAATGTGTACCCCTAATCTGTCATAAACAATCCCATGTCAAGAAAAATCAAAGCAAAATAATAAAATTCATATCACTAGCAATCATGGGTCATTCCTAGCATTTACAAACTATTCCCTTGAAGGATAGATATTGATAATCTATTTGAAATTTCCAAAATGCAAGGTGGGATACTCCCTCAAAGGACAAATATCAATAATAATAAAGAAAGAAAATAAACTTAGACCACTCCCTTGAAGGATGGTTGAGTAAAGCACTTTGTCAAAAACACAATAATTTCATAGAAGCTTCCTGCATTGATCAGCTTCCCATAGTTAGCAATCAAAAATTGCCCCATCACCAAAATCACCACAAAAAAAAGTTAATCTTGAAATCCATAATTATCTCTCAAACAACATAATAAATTAGATGCCATAATTTTATTTCACAAATAGACTTCCCACATCGATCAATATACATAGTTTTGACATAGGCTTGTTTATCCTAATTTTTTGGACACCTATAGAAGAGTCTTGTTAGTCTCATGAGATGGCTCCATTTCCATCCATCCCTATTTCATACACTATATACAAGGGATTTTTTATCTTACTTGACATTATGTGGTCAAGACACTTTAACCAACTAACGAATGCTAGTGCAAAGCATTCAAAGGACTTGTGTTCATTGATCTAGTCTAACTTTGGATTTGTTTTAGTCTTTATCAATGAAGAAGTATAGTGCCCTCTTCTTATCCTATCATGACTAATTTATATTTTCATGATGATGTTTATCTCTTGATTATATTCTTTAATCTCTCATATAATGTTTTTAATTAAGATACCCCAGGTGTTTTATCTTAAAAACATTAATAAACATGCATAACCATATTAAACATAACTATTAGCATAAACATAACCATAAACACAATGAAATCCATAAAGCAATAGAACAATCAACCATTTCCCACCACATGTCTAAGTCTAAGCTAATATAGTAGACACATAGTAAATATTTAACATATCATAAACATAAACCATAAAATACAAAACATCTCATGCCTAAGCTAAACATCCATAACAAAAACATAATACATGATCACATATGAACACCACATCATAAGAAATAAACATTGATATCAAATCATATACCATGAACATAAGCATAAACAAACCATCATATGTAAACTTGTGAGTCAAATATAATAACAATGTATACATGAAGCTATATAGGACTCTTTCTAAAAAATGTACATCTCACTACATCAGCTCATAGGCTAAAATCAAAATGACATATAAAATTCACATATCTAGCTATATATATGCCCCAGGGGCACCATTACCTCTAGGAGCATTGCTAGATCTTGGTGCTTATCTACCTATTATACCTATTGATCTACCACTTATCCTTATATATCCATACATAGAAACTACCCACTACCTTGGTGTCCCTAAACTAGATCCACTTGCTAAGATGGTCTTATACTCACCCCATCGAAGCTCATTATGACACTGTGCCATAATTATAGCCTCATAGTATCATAGCTCCTCTACTATATCTAGGTATCATCTTATCAAGGTAAAAATAGGTGGTTTTCCCTATTCTACTATTGTTCCTCCCCCTCTCTCCCTCAAAAAGTCCCTCTCCTAAGTCACCAAGCCTAAAAAAGTCCTAGCCTGATCTCTCTCACCCATAATGGTATCAAGCTGACCCTACAAGGTCACAACCTAAACTTATAATGTGTCAATTTGACCTTGTAGTGTGACCACCTATCCATATAATACCTATACCTATCCCTATACAATAAATAACATTTCCACTACTTATCCACCATGGCTAGTTGGGTCCATAGGCATCAACCTCATACCTCCATCATCTCCACCAATGTTTATAGCTTCTTATATGGGCTTGTAGTATTGTAAAGTACCCATTTACAAACCTAGTATCATCTATCAAAGTCTTGATTGAATATTAATACCTAAATCTTCTAGCATGCCATCTGACTTGATCACTTTCATCTCTATATAAGACTCAACATGATCATCTCAATCCTTGTGCTTGATATGGTAGTTCAAGTCACCACATAGTAGAATTTGGGTGATCTTATGAACATCCTCAGGGAAAATAGTAATCTCACAGATCAAAAGAAGGAAGGTGTTTGTAGTGGGATCTCATCTCTTGATGAGTGCTACAACCATATATACATCTTAGGGACACATGCTGGTAGTGCTTCATAGATATCAAACCCTAGCCAACCTCTAAACTACCCTATACTACATGAAAAACAACATATTTTTCTACCCTAAACTTATACTCAACCTAATTTAGCTACCCCACCCACCAATTCCCAATTTCACCCACTCATTTTTACCCAAAATCAAAAAAACCCTCCCTAGGGCATACTAGTTCAAAACCACCAAATTACATCTACTTACCCTCACATCTTAGAAAAAATGCATGAATTACAACTAGGCTATCAATTAAAACACACTATGCACCTCATTCCACAATCTCTACCATGGTCAGAGCCCACATACATTTGATTGGCCACATCCATGTGCTCCTTGTATATCAAACCCAAGATGCACCTCCATCCAATCACCAACCACCAACTCAACCAATTGCTCGGTCCACTCTCTCGTAGCCAAACACCAAAACACTCAGAAACTAGGCCATAAAGTCAACATAAGCATAAGTGAATAAAATTTATTCACTTTTTACCTCATGGATACTTTGGTTTTTCACCTTAACTATTAACAATCAAGGTGATCATCAATAGTCACCCTTAAACACCCTAACCGTCTTCAATCAAGATGCTCAATTTGTCACATTGAAATTAGCAAACCCCCCTTTTTCTTAGCAAAACCAATCTAGTTTTAACCACCCATGGATTCTACCTCCTCCACCCATTCTAACCTCTTCATAATTTTTCTATTGGTCTATTTTGGCTCACCTTGCATTCATGTTATGATGTTTTTTGCCTAGTCTTTTTGATTGTAGCAAAAACATTGCCATGTTAACCCTTTTTAATTTACACCACCTCATGCATACTAACCCACTTGTGTCTTTTTGGGAGCACTTCCTACCTTGGATACTCATAACACTTGACCTATTTGTGGTTTCACTGGGAGCACTTCCTACCTTGGATACACACTAATCACAGACATCACCTAGGAAACTTGTGTTTACAAGTGTTCCTAACTACCACACCTATGTGTGGTCATTTATTTCACTTGTCACTTGTATATATTAATATTGACCCTTATTTTTACCAATATTAATAGCTTTTAGACTTTGTTTGATCTTGACTATCACTCTTAATTGCATTTTGTACCTAGCTTTACATTTTAAATGCCCAATTATCTTGTCACCGACCTCATAACTCACCATATGCCACTTATCAACCCTATACCTAATTCTATTTTTGATCATCAACTCTCATTTTAATGGGGAACACCTCTTCTTACTCTCAAGGTAACCAATAGACCTTTGACCAACATCAATTTTTATTTTGAAATTGGATGATTCCAAGATGCACAATAAATAGGGGAAAAATGTAGATATCAAAAATATGCACACCACAATTTTGAATGTTATAGTATCCCTTGACCACCTTGAGACCCTCTTGGGATGAATATAACCCTATAAACCCTAATCAAGCTCACCTTCAACTAGTTTAACTTCATTGGCTTAAACCTAGATTTAACCTATTTTGACCCTTCACCCTCGATTGTCAATGGTCAGGATGATCACTGATGGTCACCTTAACCATCAATGATCAGGGTACACCTCCTCAACCAAAATCATGTAAACCACTCGTGTTGATTTTATAAATATAATTTTTCAAAATCTTATTGTGATCCTTTACATGGATAATTTATAATTAGATAGCCTAGTTGAACGTTGACTTACACCTCTTACTTGTGCTTATAAGAAGAAAAGAGTTGGGAAGTCATATCTAACTATAATTATTATTAGGAGCTTGTGTATCTAGGATTTTATTTTATAGGTAATTAGGCATCATCAATAATCCAATAATCATATTAGATAATCAACATTCTATCATCTCTCCATCAAGATCTCAGGTACCGTTACTCTGTCAAAATCAAGCTAGAGTCCACCAATAGGCCAACTACCTCAACCATCACCCAATCAACTTATTATAAGACAAGTACTTATTTCTCAATATTCATCTAGTTTATTTCCATTTTGAAATAGACCCAAACCTTACCCACCTCTCATAATTTGTCTTCTAGATCTCTTTAATCAACCAAAATTACCAACCTAGATCTTCACATAGTAACCGTCGATGGTTGACTCAACTACCAATGGTTTGTCTATATAAACCATTCTACTTGAGGAATAAAGCTTTAGGGTTTAATACTTTATTTTGGAGCTCTGATATTGTCTTGTGGAGAAGTCTTTTGGATGCTTAGGTAGGTTGTGTATCCTAAAGCTTATTTATCTTGGTTGTCCTTACAAGCCATAAAAATCTCCTGTAAAGCACCATTGGCGAAGGGAGAGGTTGAGACTCGATAGGTTCATCTTCAAAGGTAATTATTCCTAACTTTATTTATTATTTGTAAGAGTAGATAGATAATGTGGTATGTATTCTTATCTCCCTTGTATTAATATTTTGTATACATTATCATGAGTATATGTCTCTTGTACATGTTTAGTTTAGTTTTTATTTACTTGTTTTGTTTTAACCCCTACTTTGTGCCACAAGCTTTGGTGAGCACTAAATTAGTTTACTTTTCTTATTATTAGATTAGTTTACTTTCTTGTTTATTATCATAAGTGAATATATAAACCATATGAATCTTTAGGGTTGTTATGTGATTATGTTAAACTGTAGGATTTCAAACCTTGCCTAGCATGATGTGTTGTGATAGACGATACAATTTATTCCCTAATCAACTCTATAAAATCCTCATATTGGTCATGCTCTAGCTTAACAAGTGTGTTCCCTAATCAGAAGTGTAGGTGTGATCTATCTTATCCAATCTAGGAGTGATTCATGCACACCATGCAATTCTAATTTCATATATTCTGGTGAACCCAACATAAAAATAAACCCTTGTAGGATTTCTTTCACTTTCTTTCATTATTTTTTATCATCATTTTTATCATATATTTTGACCTACTAGATCAATTCTATCGACCCAACTATTTATCTCTATACATAGATTTTTAAGTTTTTAGACTACATGGTCAACAGGTCAACCTAGTGTATTTTCAACACTTTTTTGGTAGGTTCTTGTATTGCTTAGTCAACCATCTCGACCCAGTTTGCAAGTTTTTGGAAGTTTTGTCCAAGGTTATTGATCATCAATATCCTTCACTTACATATCTAAATGATTTATTTTGTAGGTTTTTGGTAGTTTTTTACAAGGTCATTGATCATATATATCATTCATTTACATCTATAAACCATTTAGGTTAGTTTTTATTCTTTTGTATCTATTTGTTTTGTACTTTCTTTTCATAGTTTGTAATATTTAAAACTACCCCTACATAGAAAAATAGGTCAACCTAGTTGATTTATTTCTATGTTCTTTAATTATTTTATACAACATTTATCATCTTCCTTACTTCATTATGAATCCAATACATTTTATAGTTTGTAAATGGATAATTAGAACTAAAGATATAGGAAAAACAAGAAATCAGCCCCTATCTATTATACTAGGTTGACCCTGTTGACCTAACATCCTTCTCAGCCCCTTTTCATTGCACTAGGTCAACCTGATCAACCTAGAACTATTTACAAGATTTTCCCTCTTTTTTGTTAACCTCTTTTCACTATACTAGGTTGACCTAATTGACTCTATATAGTTTTATAGTCCCTATTTTTACACTAGGTCAACCTAGTACTGTTTTTTGTCACTTCTTATTTTCTTTGTGTGTTTATCTAATATTCTTTCATCATGATGACATCTTCTCAGCCTTCTCTTAGTCTATAACATTAAATAATCAAATACTTAGATAATAACCTCACTTATTTCATTACTTAAGATGAAACTATCCAATTTCTTCTTTCCCCTTCTCCTAAGATTAAACCTCTCACTACAAAATGCAATTTAGTTAAGATCCTTCATCATAATCCTCCTCCCAATACCAATGTTTTGAATGCTTCATCACATTGTAATAATAAAATTTATAATCTATATGGTTCCCAATCATTCAAAAATCTTGATGATAATACTATCTATACTCCTAACAAGGATGGTGGTTTTACCAAGCATCATTCTTCTTCTACCACACTTAAGATAATTGATGCCAATGTTAGGAATCCTCTAAATACAAATAATCCTCCTCCCACCAACACTATTAATCATCTTCCTATCAACACTAATACCCATAATTCAAACACTAATCCACCTATTGATATAACTCAACTTCTTGCACAAGTCATAAATCAAATGAACATCATGTAAAATTTCAATCAATCTCAAATGATGAACATGAAACAACACTTATGCAACTTGATTATTCAACCATCTTAATTCACCATAACTCAACCAAATCAAAAAAAATTCCCTCCTCTTACAGATGCCAATGGGAATATCATCCCTCAACCTCTAATGAATAACAAAAAACTTCAACATCTTAAAAATGAACCTTTTATCTCCATTTATTGATCCATAGATATTGGAAACATTTCTCCAACTATCAAATATAATGGGACTAAAGACCCTACTATCTTTCTTAAGTATTTTGGTAATCTCTATAAGGAATGGATCCAAACTAACACCTTTGCTACCACCAAGCTCTTAGCTAAAAACTTTGTTGGTGATGCACTTGAATGGTACAACCAACTTCCTACACATTCCATCTCACAACTAGAGGATTTAGTCAATGCTCTATTGAAGGAATCCCAACATGATGACCTTTTTGAAAACTAACTTAGTCATTTTATCAATGCTAAACAACTTCATAATGAATCTGCTCATACTTTCATCAAAAGATAGAAGTCTCTTGCTCACAAAGTAGACCATAACATGAAAAATGACACTCTCTTAAAACTATTTATCACTACTTTTAAACCTCCCCTTCAATACAAAGTTCAAATATTTTCACCTCAAATATTTGAAAAAGTCTTATACTAATAAAAAATACTAGACTTTCTTATGACTCAATTTGAACCATCTCAAACAAATACTAAATCATCTTTCCAATCTTATTTTCATACCATTTATTCATATATGTCTCCCCAACCTCAAAATTAAACATTTAATTCAACCAATTTTACCCCAACCCACCCTCCCTCAAGCTTAGAACAACTTAAGGATAAATTACCACCTTCTAAACCCATGAGTTTTAATCCTTCTAAACCTTCACCAAAATGGTACAATCTTGATAAGTTTTATTGGTGGCATGCTACTATAGGTCATTCTCATGAGTCTTGTCATGATCTTCACTAATTTATTATTTCTTACTTGGTCCACATTTCAATCTTGATACTCTCACAAAACAATGTTATCAAGATTATCTTCAGGCTTCTCAAATTGAATCTCAAGATCCACAATCACATCAACATCACCTAATTAATAAAAAAAGCCTCATATTCTAATTTTATTCAAAAAAAGATTAATCTTTCTTCCTACACCAATAAGAAAATGATATCTAATATGAATAAATTTAAAAATATTGTGGCATCCATTGAACCTCAACCTCTTAAATCACATGGTCCAAAAGAGTACCTAGTCCAAATTCCTACTCCAAAGCATATCATACATGATCCTCCTTTATCTTCTCATACTTATCCTAAAAATCATATGACACATTCAACCTCCCTAAAATATACCAAACCAACATGTTTACCTATTTCTAAGTGCACCTACCAACCCAATGCAAATCATTCTAATGGATCAATATCACCTTCCTCTAACTCACATATTAGGGCATCTTACAATGCCCGTCCACATGTCCCTTCAGAATTTGGGGTATCTTGAGATTCCCATCTATATATCTATTCAAAATTTGGGGCATCTATCGATGCCTATCCTTGAATCCACTTACCCTTGGGGGCATCTTGTGATGCCCATTCTTATTCTATAGTACATAATAACAAACACATCCAACTTCATGAAATATTTCGAGATTTATAGACTTGTATTTCACATGCTCATCTTTGATACAGATGTTAGCATAGGTTTTTGTTATGCATTTTAATTATTTTTTTATGCTCTTTGAGCTTTCTTATACATCATATTTGACATTTGTTTTCATTTTTGCCCTTATATATCTCTTTTATTCTTTGTCTTTTTCTATCAATATTTGTCTTAGTAGATTTATGATCATTTTTTACCCTTTTCTTTAGCATTTACTTCTTGATATACCATAGTTTTCTTTCTCTTTTGACACTTCTCTTTTGGTACCCTTGTGGGTTTCTATTTTGTGAGTTGCTTCATAAGACTGTAGATAGGAACTAACACCCCTCACAAAATTACCATCTTTTACTTATTTTTCTTTCTCTTTATTGCTTTTTGTCAATTTTATTTTGGCACCCTTTGGTTTTTATTTTATGATTTGTAGAATAAGACCATAGATAAGACTAGAAATTCCTCACAAAATACCATATTTTTACTTTCTCATTACATTATCTTTTTATCACCCTCAGTGGGTTTGTCTTTTATGAAGTTGAAAGGTAAGACTATGGATAGGACCCAACCCTCCTTATAAAATTACCATTATTTTCACTTTATTTGTGATCTTTGTTATTAGACATTAGCTTTTGCTTATTTTGTTAGATCAAATTTGTAAACAATCTATGTTAGCATGTTTTCTTCCACTTCCTACATTCTTATGATAAGTAATCACACCTTTGTTGTCATTGTATTCCTTTTTTCCCTTTGTCACATTTTTTTAAATTTAAAGAAATTCAAATTGTTCCATGTGTCATTTCTTTTTGATTTCCCCCTTTATTTCACCTTCAAATTAGATAAAACAAGGTCAAAGTCAAGATAACACTTTTATTTTACCTAGATTTATGAGACTCTTAGACCCCATGATATTTGAAGTTCTCTCTCTTATAATCTTATCCCAAGTTTTTAAATGAACGTCATATTTAGCACCCATGTTTGGTCTTCCAAATACCTATAGAGGAGGAATATTAAAAATCCATCAAGAAAGGTTAAAATGCAAATCATTTAAAACAAAAGGCAATGATATTTAAAAGGCAACATATAAATTTAAAAGTCTAATCACACCAAAATATGTGATTACAAGCACATCTCTTATCTCCAATCAAAGATAAAACTCCATAGTCAACTTCACATAGAGCTAAAGTCATTTGGGGTGTGGTAGGATAGTAGATTAGAATAGGAGATTTCAAAAAAATCTATAGTACTACCTACTTTCTCATGCAAACACCCAATCTTCATAGTAGATTGATGAATCTATAAGGGGTACTAAGGAGCATGAAACACATCATGGGGAGGTAGGTCTATTTTAATTTTCATGTATATAACCTTCATGGGATGATATATATACTCCATTTGTTGACCTAAGACTTATGTCTCTAAGATAAGTTCTTTAGATTCCTTAAGGTCGACAGTCCTCTTGTTTTGAGTGTCTTGACTTTGATAAAGAGTTCCTCTACCTTGGTTTTTTATTATTCTCCCCTCCACCCATTTCATTTTCCTCATTAAAAAATAAATTATGATTCCAAATCTATTTTCCCTGTTCTCTATTTCTTTCTTCTTCACCTCTTAAAAACATGCTAGCACTACTTTGTTTTAGTTTTATCTATCTTTAGAGCAAAACATGTTTGAGTAACTATGGATCACTCTTTTCTTTCATTTATCATTATTGTGTTTCCCTTCTATTTTAGATAGTTGAGTCCATACTCATTTTTCCATTATTATATATTTTTATGTAGGTATGGCTTCTTTAGGTTTGTCTTACATCTTAACTTACATTTCATTTGACATTCTTTCATATTTTTCTTTATGTTTGATTCTTTCGTGCCTATCTTACATGAGCTTACTTTTTACCTTCTTCCATATCTTTGTTTACTTTGTCTTTTATTTTTATTCCTTTTTTCCATTTATACTTTACATTTTTATAATCTCATTTTTCATTTATTTTATGTCTTTTTTCATTCATTTTCCAACCATTTATCATTTATTTCTAACTATTTATCATCTATTTGCTCATCTTTTTATCATTTTCCAATCTTTTGTCATTCATTTTCCATCCTTTTATCATTTATTTTCCTTACATATTCTAAAACCTCACCTTAATAATCCTAAATTTTCCTAAAACTCTTTGTCTCTTCCATTACTATATGCCTATCTTCCAAAAAAATTGATTTTTGGATATTTTTTCCACTAACTTCTACAAGTTCACCTAGTGTGCTTTACGTTGGATACCTTCATCTCTCTTGCAGTCTAATTTTTTGTCCATGGAACTAAGTTAAGTTAAAGGTATGTGTTTTTCAATTCTATATTTTCACTTATCTTATTTGCCTCTTACTACAATTTACTTAGCATCAACATTTTGTGTTATCATGTTTTATCTCGAAGCACCATATTGTGTTGCACTTATGTGACAGATAGATGTGCTTTAGTTGGGGATTATGTATACACATAATATTTTCAAAATTTTATTAATTAATGACACTTCATATATTTTAATAACCTATTGAGTCTCAATCTCTTTGAGTTCATGCCCTGAGGGGTACACTAGGAAAGGGGTGTGCAGACCATTGGTGCTTTATAAGATTGGTGTTCTTCTTGCCACTTGCTATCTACACTCTTGCCTCCTAAAACCTTGAAACCTAAGATTATTTCTATCTTTCCTATCTATTCCCACCATTTTTTCATGATTTATCCCTCATTTCTTACCTTGATTCCCTTTTGACCTATTCAGTAATCTAGGTCGACCTGGTTGACCTAGCTTATTATGGGGATACTTTGCCTTTCCTTGTTACTTTGCATCTCAATTGAACTAGCACAAACTTCAAGCATTATCCTGATAATGTGATAGGTTGATCTAATCAACCTAGCATATCTAAAATTTCCAAAAGTCTTTATGGTGAGATAATACTATATATGTAAGGTCACTCCTTACCATTTCATAAGAGAGTTGAATTAAGCAAAGAAGTGGGAACAAACATCTATTTATTGACCATTATACTTGAGGAATAAAGATTTAGGATTTAATACTTTATTTAGAGATCCAATATTGTATTATGGATAAGTATTTTGGATGCTTAGGTAGGTCATTTAGCCTAGATCTATGTCATGTCCCCTTTTTAGGTGACATCACTCAGAGTTGATGATTAGCCTATCATGCGACCCTCGTAGGCTGATAGGATGGATAGAGGGTCTTGATGGAGCTTGGCTTGGCTTTGATTAGCAAAATTTCTACAGTTGGCTTTCATTCAGGCTCTTTCAGACACATTTGTCCTGAGCTCCTATTATTTAGGGATATTTGACATGCAACGAAGTGCCCTTATTTTGGTATAGTCATGTGCAGAATCACTACCTGATTCACCAACTTCAGACGGATAGAGGATTTGACATGTATTAAGGGAGATATTAATATTTTATTGATTTAATCAAATATTAATTATTTGGCCTATTATTAATTATGAAAACCTAATTCTAATTTAAGAAACCCTAATTAGGGCAATCATATCTTTTTGAGGGTATAAGGGTTTCTCATGGGAGAGAATTATGATTATCCATTGAATATTGATATTGATTATTGCTAAGAATTCTTCTGAGAAGACTGAGCCAAGGGTTCCAAGATTTCATTTGCATTGGAGAACGTCCACTCTTTAGTGTGTGCGATTCAGAGGTTGTGAGAGATCAGTCAATTTATTGCCAAATTGAGAGATAACTTCATACAAAAGTTATCATAGAGATTTACAGGATTGAGAGATAACTTCACACAAAAGTTATCACAGGTATTTCAAGTTTTTATTTCATTAGGTTTTATTTGAGTAATTGTTCAAAATCAAGATCTTTCATATTAGGCTATATTTATTTAGATCTAGAGTACAACATACAGGTTGCAGCATATTTTCTTATTTCTATACAAAATTCACATCGATCTGTATAATTTCATACACATCAGTAGCTAGCCGGACAACACCGTAGGGGACACAGGAATTGACATCGGCATCCCAGCAACCAACATCGGCATCCCAGTGATTGACATTGGCCGACTAAGGACTGACATCAGTAGAGCAGCCAACCTATAGAGACTAACATCAGTAGTATATCAACTGATGACGGTGACTGTGTTTTTAACACAGTAGGTCGAGACTTACCAGATTCAGGATTTATTCCCAGTTTGCAGAATACTCAGGTTATTAAGTCTGTATTTGAATATTCTTTTATATGCATGACATTGGACATCTATTGTAATCATCTAAGTGAATAAATAAGAGATTATACTGTGATTTATTTATCTATTTGAATATATTTTGAAAAAATCACAATTTGTGTTTATATCATATGAAAAATCAAAATATTCAAAAAAGGAATTTTAGAGCTTTTGTCTTTTTAGAGTCCTTATTGGTTGGGGATATTATAGTGGTATCAGAGCCAATGTCCTACGATCCTGTTGGGTAGTTTGGGTAGATTGAATCAACAAAGTATCCATGATGACTTCCAGTACTCAGAAATAGTGGGACAAGGATATGAAGAAGCTGAAACAAAGTTTGAACTAGTTGGTTGAAACCCAGAGGAGGATGGATGAAATCCTTTCAGACCCTACATACGAAAACAAATTAACACGGTATGTAGCATCCATTGTTAAAGGGTCCACAACACAAAGCAAAAAACAAGGAGATAACAGGTGTGCTACTGTTAATCAGAGACCACAGTTGACCCATTTTAGGATGGCTGATAGACCTACATGGCCTACATTTGTTAAGAATGATTCAAAGTCCAACCCAGCAACACCACCTTTGGATCGAGAGGATCTTAACGATATACGCAGGAAAAAGCTTTGCTTATACTGCAAAGGTCCATATGATGCCAATCATGATTGTCTTTTGAGGCCTAAGGGCAAGGAAAATTGTGTGATATGGGCGTATTATTAGGATTCAAAATTAGAAGATTTTGAACAGCAGGATAGTTCTGAGGAGTCAGAGGTAGAGGCTTTAGAGCCTAAGGTAGAGGTAGTGAAGGTGGCTCACCAAGATTTTGAGAGACATGTGGATGAGCTTAGTCATGGGGATTCAGACTCTCAGTTAATTGCAGAGGATGAGGGAGCTAGAGATTGTGATGATGAGATAGTTTCAGCAGTAGCTTTTTTAGAGTTAGATGAGGATGAGTCTGATGCTGGCATTCAGAGTGTGGAGGTGTACTCAGATGTTAGTACACTAAGTATTAGTGGTAAGTACGTTCTTATAGTTGTTGCTGAGGAACATGTTGTTGGGGCTAACACACATGTTCAAGATTTGGGAGTACCTGGTCCTAATGAGTTTGGGATACCAGTGGAGTCGAGTCTCTAGATTGATTCTTCTCACACAGATGATAGTGTGGTACAATTGGTTATGCCACCTTTACAAAGGGATCAGTTGTGGTATGTGGGGGAGTATGTTGATGCTTCCTCATATAATTTTTACTGCACTGAATCATTCATGGAGTATTTGCTGGATAGTGCAGGTGTTCATCTGGACTCGCATAAGGTGACATAAGGTGTTCTCATCTGAGGTACTAATGTTATTAGTAGATTAGGTGGGGAGATTATAGTAATCCTTTCTACTATGCTACCTCACAGGGATTTTGAGGTGGGGTTTATTGAGCAGATTGCACAGGATCCTATCTAGCCTACAGTAACTCATAGTCAGAGATTGGAGCCATCTGCTAATTCCCAGTTCAGTGATGGTAAGCTATTAGCAGAGTTTGGGGGTTCCTACTAGCATTATATGGTGGGGTATTCTCATTATTCTTCTTGTGATCTAGAGATTGGTTTTGTTGTCAGTGACTCAGGTACCTATGGTTGTCATATCCATGGTCCAGTTGGGTGTGAGTATCAGTTAGATAGGGACTTGAGTTTTGATAGAGTTGATGTTTTAGTTGGCTTGAGTTCCACAGAGTGGGTTCTTCTACCAGCATCTACAATTGGTCTTCAGATAATTTTGTTAGTGATGTCAGTTGTTTGGTTGTTGAGTGCAATTTTTCAGTTGCTAATTTTGGTACTGTTGATACTGATGATTTCTTCACAAGGGTTGATTGGTGACATGAGGGACGTTACATAACCTTTTCCTTAGGATCGAGTGGATCGAGTGGTTCATTGTTCTGTGATTTCTTGGGGACAAGAAATTCTAGGAGGGGTAGATTGTCATGTCCCCTTTTTAGGTGACATCGCTCAGAGTTGATGATTAGCCTATCATGTGACCCTCATAGGCTGATAGGATGGATAGAGGGTCTTGATGGAGCTTGGCTTGGCATCGATTAGCAGAATTTCTATAGTTGGCTTTCATTCGAGCTCTTTCAGACACATTTGGCTTGAGCTCCTATTATTTAGGGATATTTGACATGTAGCAGAGCGCCCTTATTTTGGTATAGTCATGTGCATAATCAGTACCTAATTCACCATCTTCAGATGGATAGAGGATCTGACATGTATTAAGGGAGATATCAATATTTGATTGATTTAATCAAATATTAATTATTTGGCCTATTATTAATTATGAAACCCTAATTCTAATTTAAGAAACCCTAATTAGGGTAATCATATCTTTTTGAGGGTATAAGGGTTTCACATGGGAGATAATTATGATTATCCATTAAATATTGATATTGATTATTGCTAAGAATTCTTATGAGAAGACTGAGCCAAGGGTTCCAGGATTCCATTTGTATTGGAGAACATCCACTCTTCAGTGTGTGTGATTCAGAGGTTGTGAGAGATCAGCTGATTTATTGCCAAATTGAGAGATAGCTTCATACATAAGTTATCACAGAGATTTACAAGGTTGAGAGATAACTTCACACAAAAGTTATCATAGGTATTTCAGGTTTTTATTTCATTAGGTTTTGTTTGAGTAATTGTTCAGAATCAATATCTTTTGTATTAGGCTATATTTCTTTAGATCTAGAGTATAGCATACAGGCTGTAGCATATTTTCTTGCTTTTGTATGGAATTCACACCGATCTGTACAATTTCGTACACATCAGCAGCTAGCTGGACAGCACCATAGGGGACACAGGAACTGACATTGGCATCCTAGTGATCGACATCAGCATCCCAGTGACCGACATTGACTGACTAAGGACTGACGTCAGTAGAGAAATTGACCTATAGAGATAGACATCGGTAGTATATCGACTGATGACGGTGACTGTGGTTTTAACACAGCAAGCCGAGACTTACCAGATTCAGGATTCATTCCCAGTTTGCAGAATACTCAGGTTATTAAGACCGTATTTGAATATTCTTTTATATGCATGACATTGGACATCTATTGTAATAATATGAGTGAATAAATAAGAGATTATACTGTGATTTATTTATCTATTTGAATATATTTTGCAAAAATCACAATTTGAGTTTATATCATACGAAAAATTAGAATATTCAGAAAAGCAATTCAAAGCTTTTGTCTTTTTAGAGTCCTTATTGGTTGGGGATATTACAATCTGATTTATCTTAGTTGTCCTTACAATCCACAACAATCTCTTGTGAAGCACCATTGGCCAAGGGAGAGGTTGAGACTCAGTAGGTTTCTCTTCAAAGGTAAGTATTACTAACTTTATTTCTATTTTTTAAGAGTAGATAGATAATGTAGAATGTATTCTTATCTCCCATGTATTAGGATTCTATATACATTGATGTGAGTATATGTCTCCTATACATGTTTAGTTTAATTATTATTTACTTGTTTGTTCTAACCCCTATTTTATGCCACAAGATTTGGTGAGCAATAGATTAGTTAAATTTTCTTGTTATTAGATTAGTTTACTTTCTTCTTTATTATCATAAGTGAATATAGAAATCATATGAGTCTTTTAGGGTTATTGTGTGATTATGTTAGATTGTAGGTTTTGGAACCTTTCCTAGCATGATGTCTTGTGACAGATAATATAAGTGATCACCTAATCAGGTCTAGCAGATCCTCATATTGGTCATGCTTCTCCTTAACAAGTGTATACCCCAATAACAAGTGTAGGTATGATTTATATTATCTGATCTAGGATTGATTTATGTGCACCATGTAATTCTAATTGCATGCATTCTAGGGAACTCAACATGAAAACAAACCCTTATAATATTTCTTTCACTTTCTTATATTATTTTTTATCATTATATTTATCATCATTTTTATCAAATATTTTGACCTATTGGATCGATTCTATTGACCCATATATTTATATTTTTATGTATATTTTCAAGTTTTTAGACTACTAGGTTGACTAGGTTAACCTAGAGCATTTTAGCAGTTTCTTATATTGTTTGGTCGACTAGCTTGACCCAGTTTATAGGTTTTTGATAATTTTCTCCAAGGTTATTGATAATCAATATCCTTCATTTACATCTCTAAACCATTTAGTTTGTGGGTTTTTGGTAGTTTTATCCAAGGTTATTGATCATCAATATCGTTCATTTACATATCCAAACCATTCAAGTCAGTTTCTATTATTTTATATCTTTTTGTTTTGTACTTTCTTTTCATAGTTTGAAATATTTAAATCTACCCCTTCACATACAACTAGGTCAACCTGGTAGACCTAGTTATATGTTATTTCATAATTTTATATCACCTTTATCATCTTCCTTATGTCATTATAAATCCAATATATTTTAGGGTTTGTAAAATGGATAAGTAGAACTTAAGATATAGGAAAAACAAGAAATCAGCCCCTGTATATTATACTAGGTCGACCTTATCAACCGAACATATTTTTCAGCACTTGTGCATTACTCTGGGTAAAACTAGTTGACCTAGCACTATTTATAGGATTTTCCATCTTTTCTATCAACCTTTATTCATCTCTCTAGTGTGCTTTACATTGGATACCTTCATCTCTCTAGTGTGCTTTACATTGGATACCTTCATCTCTCTTGCAGTCTAATTTTTTGTCTATAGAACTAAGTTAAGTTAAATGTATGTTTTTTTCAATTCTATATTTTCATTTATCTTATTTTCTTCTTACTACAATTTAATTATCATCAACATTGTGTGTTATCATGTTTTATCTCGAAGCACCATCTTGTGTTGCACTTATGTGACAGATGATGAGATTTAATTGGGGATTATGTATACACATAATATTTTCACACTTTTATTAATTAATGACACTTCATATCTTTTAATAACCTATTGAGTCTCAATCTCTTTGAGTTCATGCCCTAAGGGGTACACTAGGAAAGGGGTGTGCAGACCATTGGTGCTTTATAAGATTGGTGTTCTTCTTGCCACTTACTATCTACACTCTTGCCTCCTAAAACCTTGAAACCTAAGCTTATTTCTCTCTTTCCTATCTATTCCCACCATTTTTTCATGATTTATCCCTCATTTCTTACCTTGATTCCCTTTTGACCTATTCAGTAATCTAGGTCGACCTGGTTGACCTTGCTTATTATGGGGATACTTTGTCTTTCCTTGTTGCTTTGCATCTCAACTAACCTAACACAAACATCAAGCATTATCCTGATAATGTGATATGTTGATCTAATCAACCTAGCATATCTAACATGTCCAAAAGTCTTTATGGTGAGATAATACAATATATGCAAGGTCATTCCTTACCATTTCATAAGAGAGTTGAATTAAGCAAAGAAGTGTGAACAAACATCTATTTATTGACCATTATACTTGAGGAATAAAGATTTAGGGTTTAATACTTTGTTTTAGAGATCCAATATTGTATTATGGATAAGTATTTTGGATGCTTAGGTAGGTCATTTAGCCTAGATCTGATTTATCTTAGTTGTCTTTACAATCCACAACAATCTCTTGTGAAGCACCATTGGCCAAGGGAGAGTTTGAGACTCAGTAGGTTTGTCTTCAAAGGTAAGTATTACTAACTTTATTTCTCTTTTGTAAGAGTGGATAGATAATGTAGTATGTATTCTTATCTCCCATGTATTATGATTCTATATACATTGATGTGAGTATGTCTCCTATACACGTTTATTTTAATTATTATTTACTTGTTTGTTCTAACCCCTATTTTATGCCACAAGCTCTAGTGAGCACTAGATTAGTTTAATTTTCTTGTTATTAGATTAGTTTACTTTATTCTTATTATCGTAGGTGAATATAGAAACCATATGAGTCTTTTAGGGTTATTGTGTGATTATGTTAGACTGTAGGTTTTGGAACCTTGCCTAGCATGATGTGTTGTGACAGATAATATAAGTGATCCCCTAATCAGGTCTAGCAGATCTTCATATTGGTCATGCTTCTGCTTAAGAAGTGTGTACCCCAATAACAAGTGTAGATATGATTTATCTTATCTGATCTAGGATTGATTTATGTGCACCATGTAATTCTAATTGCATGCATTCTGGTCAACTCAACATGAAAACAAACCCTTATAATATTTCTTTCACTTTTTTGTATTATTTTTTATCATTATATTTATCAGCATTTTTATCAAATATTTTGACCTATTGGATTGATTATATTGACCCATCTATTTATATTTTTATGTATATTTTCAAGTTTTTAGACTACTAGGTTGACTAGGTTAACCTAGAGCATTTTATCACTTTTTTAGCAGATTTTTATATTGTTTGGTCGACTAGCTTGACCAAGTTTATAGGTTTTTGACAATTTTCTCCAAGGTTATTGATAATCAATATCTTTCAATTACATCTCTAAACCATTCAATTTGTGGGTTTTTGGTAGTTTTATCCAAGGTTATTGATCATCAATATCCTTCATTTACATATCCAAACCATTCAGGTCAGTTTCTATTCTTTTGTATCTTTTTGTTTTGTACTTTATTTTCATAGTTTGAAATATTTAAAACTAACCCTTCAAATACAACTAGGTCAACTTGGTAGAACTAGCTATATGTTATTTCATAATTTTATATCACCTTTATCATCTTCCTTATGTCATTATGAATCTAATATATTTTAGGGTTTGTAAAATGGATAAGTAGAACTTAAGATATAGGAAAAATAAGAAATCAGCCCCTGTATATTATACTAGGTCGACCTTATCAACTGAACATGTTTTTCAGCACTTGTGCATTACTCTAGGTCAAACTAGTTGACCTAGCACTATTTATAGGATTTCCCTCTTTTCAATCAACCTTTATTCATCTCTCTGGTGTGCTTTACATTGGATACCTTCATCTCTCTTGTAGTCTAATTTTTTTGTCTATGAAACTAAGTTAAGTTAAATGTATGTGTTTTTTAATTCTATGTTTTCATTTATCTTATTTACTTCTTACTACAATTTACTTAGCATCAACATTGTGTGTTATCATGTTTTATCTTGAAGCACCATCTTGTGTTACACTTATGTGACAAATGATGAGCTTTAGTTGGGGATTATTTATACACATAATATTTTCACACCTTTATTAATTAATGACACTTCATATCTTGTAATAACCTATTGAGTCTCAATCTCTTTGAGTTCATGCCCTAAGGGGTACAATAGGAAAGGGGTGTGTAGACCATTGGTGCTTTATAAGATTGGTGTTCTTGCCACTTACTATCTACACTCTTGCCTCCTAAAACCTTGAATCCTAAGCTTATTTCTCTCTTTCCTATCTATTCCCACCATTTTTTCATGATTTATCCCTCATTTCTTACCTTGATTCCCTTTTGACCTATTCAGTAATCCAGGTCGACCTAGTTGACCTAGCTTATTATGGGGATACTTTGTCTTTCCTTGTTGCTTTACATCTCAACAGACCTAACACAAAATTCAAGCGTTATCCTGATAATGTGATAGGTTGATCTAATCAACCTAGCATATCTAACATGTCCAAAAGTCTTTATGGTGAGATAATACTATATATGCAAGGTCATTCCTTACCATTTCATAAGAGAGTTGAATTAAGCAAAGAAGTGTGAACAAACATTTATTTATTGACCATTATAATTGAGGAATAAAGATTTAGGGCTTAATACTTTATTTTAGAGATCCAGTATTGTATTATGGATAAGTATTTTGGATGCTTAGGTAGGTCATTTAGCCTAGATCTAATTTATCTTAGTTGTCCTTACAATCCACAACAATCTCTTGTGAAGCACCATTGGCCAAGGGAGAGGTTGAGACTCAGTAGGTTTGTCTTCAAAGGTAAGTATTACTAACTTTATTTCTCTTTTGTAAGAGTAGATAGATAATGTAGTATGTATTCTTATCTCCCATGTATTAGGATTCTATATACATTGATGTGAATATATGTCTCCTATACATGTTTAGTTTAAATATTATTTACTTGTTTGTTCTAACCCCTATTTTATGCCACAAGCTCTGGTGAGCACTATATTAGTTTAATTTTCTTTTTATTAGATTAGTTTACTTTATTCTTTATTTCTTAAGTCAATATAGAAACCATATGAGTCTTTTAGGGTTATTGTGTGATTAGCTTAGATTGTAGGTTTTGGAACCTTGCCTAGCATGATGTCTTGTGAGAGATAATATAAGTGATCCCCTAATCAAGTTCAGCAGATCCTCATATTGGTCATGCTTCTACTTAACAAGTGTGTACCCCAATCGCAAGTGTAGGTATGATTTATCTTATCTGATCTAGGATTGATTTATGTGCACCATGTAATTCTAATTGCATGCATTATGGTGAACTCAACATGAAAACAAACCATTTAATATTTCTTTCACTTTCTTGTATTATTTTTTGTTAGGTTGTGGAGCTAAAAGCTTCACTAATGTAAACAGGAGAAGGCCATTGGAGGGGTTGCTGAAGGTTGCTGAGTTGCAGAGCAACCGGCATCGGTCTGATCAGCCAACGTCAGCAGGACAGTGAAGAGAAGAAATCGACGTTGGTCAGGGATCGATCGACGTCGGTCACCTCCAGGCAGATAGAGACCGACGTCGGTCACCTCTGTGGTTCAACTGTGAGTTAATTATGTGTAGTTGGTTGACGAACCAAGTGTTTGCATGATGAGTGCTAATTTTAGACTCATAGCTACGGATCTAATTATTATAATTAGATGTCTAATTATTGTTTGGATGAGATCTATATAATAGACTCATGGTTGTATTAGAAAAGTGTTCTAGTTTGAGTTGAGCAAAGTTTGCTCCTTCTGTGTGTGAGGTGAGCAAGGGTGTTCCTCCTAGTTTCACAGCAGTACCAAGGTGGGTGCTGGTTTTGGAGAGTTAGCAGGATTCTTTAGGTGTGTAGGATCTTGGTCACAGGTGCATGGCCTATATAGGAGATCTACATGGTAAGTAAGATCATTGATCTGTAGGTGTATGTGTGTGCAAGGTCAAGGTTCACAGGTGTGCAGAATCGGGTTGATTTGTAGGTGTGCAAAATCAGATAGGACAGCAACACAACAGAGAGCAGAATCAGGCAGGATCTACTTGGAGTACAGGTGTGTACTCAGATAGAGCAAAGAGGAAGGCAAGGGATTTCCTTCCATAAGTATGGTCTGTTGAATTGTAGGTTGTTACAGGTTCATGGGAGATCTACTTGAAGTACTTTGAGTACTTGTGGAGTGCATGGAGCACTTGTGGTGTGCGTGGAGCACAGGAGGTGAACACCAACTCTGTGTTTGAGTTGGGTGTTGGGACCTGAGAGGGAGAGCTTTGGGGAGAAGATTTACTATTCACTTGAGGTGTGGGAAACCTCTGTAAGGTGGTGGAGAAGAAGTGGGATCTTCTTTATTGTATTCTTTTCTGTAAAGTGTTAATACAATTTGTGTATTGTCTCTCATATCATGTGTTATTCTAAATTCTAGTTACTTGGTGAATCTGGTTTATTTCCGCATATTAAGTTACTTGGTATTTGGTAATCAATTGTATGCTTCCAGTATTTCGCATCCTGACAAGTGGTATCAGAGCTAAGGTTGCAAGAAGCAGGGTTGTATTTGGTTACAGGTCACTCTCAGGGGTTTCTGATCGAGTGGGAGTAGAGCAACGACAGATCAAAGTAAGCTAAGAATGGAGGAGTTGAAAAGCACAGATGGTTACTCACGGTCTGATGGAAAGAATGAGCAGGGAAAAGAATATTGTTGGTTGGTAGCAGATCAGCATGAAGAAACTGAAGAAGCAAATGTTGCAGGTGTTGTTGCACAGGATGCTCTAGGAGGTTTCTTGGATAAAGTTGAATCTTGGTTAAAAGATTCGGTTGCCTCTTTCCATGCAGCCCTTTGTATAGGAGCTGGTGAGCCTTGCCAAAGAATTGGCAAAGGCAAAGTGAAGCTAAAATTGTAGGCGGCCAACACACAGGTGTTGATGAGGGTCATGCAGGTCCCAAGTTTGGAGATATGGCTAATTTCTTCAGAAAGATTGGGTGATGAGAGATGCACAAGAACTCTCACAGCGGTAGCACTTAAATTAGCTGGTGGTAAGAAAACAGGTACTCTTTATCTACTTGTTTATATTACTGATTCTTCTTTTGTTGCACAGACGTGGCTTTGTAGGCTTGGTCACATGAGCAGGAAGGAGATGCATGTTCTTAAGCGGAAGATGGATATATTTGACAGGCTTAAGAACTGGAAAGCATTGGTGTTCTTGGAGGAGATGGCAGATAGAAATCAGTGGATGGACTGGATACTTTTGAGCAAGGGCAGTTTGGACATGGAGTTTGATTCAAAAGAGCTCACGGATAAAAAGTCATCACTCACAGGCGAACACAGATACCGATGTCAGTCAGGAGGAACTGGCATCGAACAGACAGGTGCCGATGTCGATCATGTACAGATCGAAGCTGGCAGTGTCAGGTAGGGTAAAATCAATGTCGGTCATGAGGACTGACGTCGACAGTAGGTAAGACTGATGTCGGTCAAGAGGACTGACATCGATAGTAGGGACACCAGCGTTGGCAGGTTGGTAGTCAGGGACAGATGCATGGGAACCGACGTCGGTCAGATGCAGACTGTGGGGTGGCCGAGGTCGGTCACTGTAACAAATTTTGGGTGGACAGCATGTTGTCAAGGAGTCTCAAGCACCCATATGGAGGATTGAAGACGTAAGTAGGCCCTCAAATTTGTGTTCCTCTTCTTTATACTTGTTGCTAATTGTAGAGCAGGAAGGATCCAGGAAACAAGTGGGAGCATGGCAGGATTATGATGCAGAACCAAGTGAGAGATTTTGGTAGGTTTTCCAACTGGATGAAAGCACAGAGATGAATGGATACCTTAGTAGAAGAATAGAGAGAACGGATACGTGAGATGAAAGACCAGGGCATATGGTCTTGAGGAAGCTGCAGGACAGTGGGATAGGACTGACAGGTGGTACCAGGTGGATGACAAAGCAGGGCTTTAGTCAATGTCAATATAACCATTGTGTTTGACTTACCAGGGGGATGATGGTCACAACATCATTCTATTGCTATATGTGGAGGATGAGCTTGGTACAGGTTCAGACATACAGGGTTTTGCTGAGCTAAGGGTAAGATTAGTTTAGTGGCATGTCATGAGGAGTTTGGAGTAGCAGAATTCTTTGACATGGGAGGCATGGAGATCACAGGTTGATTTTGTCTCTAGTGGGAGCTGATGTGAATCAGGTGTTGGCAAGGTTCAAGATGGAGAGCCAGAGCACACTAAGGGCTGGATAGGTACAGTGTCTAAAATCACATGAGGTCTGGTATAGACCTGAGTATTTCCATGCAGTGGGAGCTATCAGAGTTAGGAGCCAATTCAGGGAAGTGAGTTCTCAGGGATTTGAGAGGGACCAGTAGCAGGGATTCATGCTATGCAGGGTCAGGACTTCACTACATGTGTTTGTAGATTCAAATGCGGCAGGCTACTCAGATGATAGGAGGTACACCACGGGATGTGTGGTGGGTTGTCTTCAGGATTGAGCTTGAAGAGGGATATAAACTAGGAAACAAATTAGATGGGGTACAGGTATAGGTACAGTGCAGCTATTTATCTCCAAGTGGGAGATTGTTAGCTTGTGGAGCTAAAAGCTTCACTGATGCAAACAGGAGAAGGCCATTGGAGGGGTTGCTGAAGGTTGCTGAGTTGCAGAGCAACTGACGTCGGTCTGATCAGCCAACATCAGTAGGACAGTGAAGAGAAGCAACCGACGTCAGTCAGGGATCGGCCGACGTCGGTCACCTCCAGGCAGACAAGGACCGATGTTGGTCGCCTGTGTGGTTCGACTATGAGTTAATTATGGGCAATTGGTTGACGAACCAAGTGTTTGCATGATGAGTGCTAATTTTAGACTCATAGCTGCGGATCTAATTATTGTAATTAGATGTCTAATTATTGTTTGGATGAGATCTATATAATAGACTCATGGTTGTATTAGAAAAGTGTTCTAGTTTGAGTTGAGCAAAGTTTGCTCCTTCTGTGTGTGAGGTGAGCAAGGGTGTTCCTCCTAGTTCCATAGCAGTACCAAGGTGGGTGCTGGTTTTGGAGAGTCAGCAGGATTCTTCAGGTGTGTAGGATCTTGGTCACAGGTGCATGGCCTATATAGGAGATCTACATGGTAAGTAAGATCATTGATCTATAGGTGTATGTGTGTGCAAGGTCAAGGTCAAGGTTTACAGGTGTGCAGAACTGGGTTGATTTGTAGGTGTGCAAGATCAGATAGGACAACAACACAACAGGGAGCAAAATCAGGCAGGATCTACTTGGAGTACAGGTGTGTACTCAAATAAAGCAAAGAGGAAGGCAAGGGAGTTCCTTCCATAAGTATGGTCTGTTGAATTGCAGGTTGTTGTAGGTTCATGGGAGATCTACTTGAAGTGCTTTGAGTACTTTTGGAGTGCGTGGAGCACTTGTGGTGTGCATGGAGCACAGGAGGTGAACACCAACTCTGTGTTTGAGTTGGGTGTTGGGACCTGAGAGGGAGAGCTTTGGGGAGAATATTTACTGTTCACTTGAGGTGTGGGAAACCTCTGTAAGGTGGTGGAGAAGAAGTGGGATCTTCTTTATTGTATTCTTTTCTGTAAAGTGTTAATACAATTTGTGTATTGTCTCTCATATCATGTGTTATTCTGAATTCTAGTTACTTGGTGAATCTAGTTTATTTCCACATATTAAGTTGCTTGGTATTTGGTAATCAATTGTATGTTTCCAGTATTTTGCATCCTGATATTTTTTATCATTATATTTATCATCATTTTTATCATATATTTTGACCTATTGGATTGATTCTATTGACCCATGTATTTATATTTTTATGTATATTTTTAAGTTTTTAGACTATTAGGTTGACTTGGTTAACCTAGAGCATTTTAGCACCTTTTTAGCAAATTCTTATATTGTTTGGTCGACTAAATCAACCCAGTTTATAGGGTTTTGATAGTTTTCTCCAAGGTTATTGATAATCAATATCCTTCATTTACATCTATAAACCATTCAATTTGTGGGTTTTTGGTAGTTTTATCCAAGATTATTGATCATCAATATCCTTCATTTACATATCCAAACCATTTAGGTCAGTTTCTATTCTTTTGTATCTTTATGTTTTGTACTTTCTTTTCATAGTTTGAAATATTTAAAACTACCCCTTCACATACAACTAGGTCAACCTGGTAGACCTAGTTATATGTTATTTCATAATTTTATATCACCTTTATCATATTCTTTATGTCATTATGAATCTAATATATTCTAGGGTTTGTAAAATGGATAAGTAGAACTTAAGATATAGGAAAAACAAGAAATCAGCCCCTGTATATTATACTAGGTTGACATTATCAACTGAACATCTTTTTCAGCACTTGTGCATTACTCTAGGTCAAATTAGTTGACCTAGCACTATTTATAGGATTTTCCCTCTTTTCTATCAACCTTTATTCATCTCTCTAGTGTGCTTTACATTGGATACCTTCATCTCTCTAGTGTGCTTTACATTGGATACCTTTATCTCTCTTGCAGTCTAATTTTTTGTCTATGGAACTAAGTTAAGTGAAATGTATGTGTTTTTCAATTATATGTTTTCATTTATCTTATTTGCTTTTTACTACAATTTACTTATTATCAACATTGTGTGTTATCATGTTTTATCTCGAAGCACCATCTTGTGTTGCACTTATGTGACAGATGATGAGCTTTAGTTGGGGATTATGTATACACATAATATTTTCACACTTTTATTAATTAATGACTCTTATTATCTTGTAATAACCTATTGAGTCTTAATCTCTTTTAGTTCATGCCCTGAGGGGTACACTAGGAAAGGGGTGTGCAGACCATTGGTGCTTTATAAGATTGGTGTTCTTCTTACCACTTGCTATCTACACTCTTGCCTCATAAAACCTTGAAATCTAAGCTTATTTCTCTCTTTCGTATCTATTCCCACCATTTTTTCATGATTTGTCCCTCATTTCTTACCTTGATTCCCTTTTGACCTATTCAGTAATCTAGGTCGACTTGGTTGACCTAGCTTATTATGGGGATACTTTGCCTTTCCTTGCTACTTTGCATCTCAACAGACCTATCACTAACTTTAAGTGTTATCCTGATAATGTGATAGGTTGATCTAATCAACCTAGCATATATATCATATCCAAATGTCTTTATTGTGAGATAATACTATATATGCAAGGTCATTCCTTACCATTTCATAAGAGAGTTGAATTAAAAAAAGAAGTGCAAACAAACATCTATTTATTGACCATTATACTTGAGAAATAAAGATTTAGGGTTTAATACTTTAGTTTAGAGATCCAATATTGTATTATGAATAAGTCTTTTGGATGCTTAGGTAGGTCATTTAGCCTAGATATGATTTATCTTAGTTGTCCTTACAATCCACAATAATCTCTTATGAAGCACCATTGGCTAAGGGAGATGTTGAGACTCAGTAGGTTTGTCTTCAAAGGTAAGTATTACTAACTTTATTTCTCTTTTGTAAGAGAAGATAGATAATGTAGTATGTATTCTTATCTCCCATGTATTAAGATTCTATATACATTGATGTGAGTATATGTCTCCTATACATGTTTAGTTTAATTATTATTTACTTGTTTGTTCTAACCCCTATTTTATGCCACAATCTTTGGTGAGCACTAAATTAGTTTACTTTTCTTGTTATTAGAATAGTTTACTTTCTTATTTATTATCTTAAGTGAATATAGAAACCATATGAGTCTTTTAGAGTTATTGTGTGATTATGTTAGATTGTAGGTTTTGGAACCTTGCCTAGCAGATAATATAAGTGATCCCTTAATTAGGTCTAGCAAATCCTCATATTGGTCATGCTTCTACTTAACAAGTGTGTACCCCAATCACAAGTGTAGGTATGATTTATCTTATCTGATCTAGGATTGATTTATGTGCACCATGTAATTCTAATTTCATACATTCTAGTGAAATCAACATGAAAACAAACCCTTATAATATTTTTTCACTTTCTTGTATTATTTTTTATCATTATATTTATCATCATTTTTATCATATATTTTGACCTATTGGATCGATTCTATTGACCCATCTATATATATTTTTATGTATATTTTCAAGTTTTTAGACTACTAGGTTGACGAGGTTAACCTAGATAATTTTAGCACTTTTTTAGCAGATTCTTATATTGTTTGGTCGACTAGCTCAACCCATTTTATAGGTTTTTGACAATTTTCTCCAAGGTTATTGATAATCAATATCCTTCATTTACATCTCTAAACCATTCAATTTGTGGGTTTTTGGTAGTTATATCCAAGGTTATTGATCATCAATATCCTTCATTTACATATCCAAACCATTCAGGTCAGTTTCTATTCTTTTGTATCTTTTTGTTTTGTACTTTCTTTTCATAGTTTGAAATACTTAAAACTACCCCTTCACATACAACTAGGTCAACCTAGTAGACCTAGTTATATGTTATTTCATAATTTTATATCACCTTTATCATCTTCCTTATGTCATTATGAATCCAATATATTTTAGGGTTTGTAAAATGGATAAGTAGAACTTAAGATATAGGCAAAACAAGAAATCAGCCCCTGTATATTATACTAGGTCGACCTTATCAACCAAACATATTTTTCAGCAGTTGTGCATTACTCTAGGTCAAACTAGTTGACCTATCACTATTTATAGGATTTTACCTCTTTTTTATCAACCTTTATTCATTATACTAGGTTGATCTGGTCGACCCTAGACAGTTTTACAGTCCCTATTTTTGCACTAGGTCGACTAGGTTGACCTAGTACTCTTTTCTATCACTTCTTATTTTCCTTATGTGTTTATCTAATATTTTTTCATCATGATGACATATTATCAACCTTATATTTCTTCCTTCCCCTTCTCCTAAGCCTAAACCTCTCTCTACACAATGTAGTGTAGTTGAGATCCTTCTTCATAATCCTCCTCCCAATAGCAATGTTGGGAATATTTAATCACATCATACTAATAAAATTTATAATCTAGATGGTTCCCATTTATTTAAAAATCTTGATAATAATACTATCTATACTCCTACCAAGGATGGTGGCTTCACCAAGCTTCCTTCTTCTTCTACCACACTTAAGACAACTAATTCCAATGTTGGGAATCCTCCACCTATAAAGAATCCTCCTCCCACTAACATGAATAATCCTCCTCTTAACAACACTAATACCCCTAATATAAACACTAATCCACCTATTGGTATAACTCAACTTCTTGCACAAGTCATAAATCAAATGAACATCATGCAAGCATCCAATAAATCTCAAATGATGACTATGTAACACTTATGCAATAGGATTAGTCAACCATCTCAATTCATCATGTATCAACCAAATCATAATTTTTTCTCTCCTCCTCTTAGAGATTCTAATAGGAATATCATCCCTCAACCTCAAATAAATAACAAAATGCTTCAACATCTTCAAAATGAACCTTTGGCTTCATTTATTGTATCCATAGATATTGGAAACATTTCTCCAATTATCACATATAATGGGACTAAGGACCCTACTATCTTTCTTAAGTCTTTTGGTAATATCTATAAGTATGGATCCAAATTAACACTTTTTCTACTAGCAAGATCTTAGCCAAAATGTTTTTGGTGATGCACTTGAATGGTACAACTAACTTCCTACACATTTCATCTCACAACTAGAGGATTTAGTCAATGTTCTAGTGAAGGAATTCCAATATGATGGCCTTCTTGAAAACTACCTTAGTCATTTTATCAATGCTAAGTAACTTCCTAATGAATCTACTCATACTTTTATCAAATTATATAGCTCTCTTATTCACAAAGTAGACCATAACATGAATAATGATACTCTTTTAAAATTATTTATCAATGTTCTTAAACTCCCCATTAAATAAAAACTTTCAATCTTTTCACCTCAAACATTAGAAGAAGCCTTAAACCAAGAAAAAAGGCAAGAATTTCTTATGACTCAATTTTAACCATCTCAAATAAATACTAAATCATCTTTATAATCTTATTCTCATACCATTGATTTATCCAAGTCACCCCAACCTCAAAATGAAACATTCAATTCAACTAATTTTACCCTAACCCACCCTCCCTTGAGCTTAGAACACCTTAAGGATAAATTACCACCCTCTAAACCCATGAGTTTTGATCCTTCCAAACCTCCTCAAAAATGGTACAATCTTGATAAGTTTTGTTGGTGGCATGTTACTATAGGTCATTCTCATGAGCCTTGACATGATCTTAACCAATTTATCATTTATTCCTTAGTCCACATTTCAATATTGATACTCTCACAAAACAACATTGTCAAGATTATCTTCAGGCTTCTCAAATTGAATCTCAAGATCTAAAATCATATCAACACCACCTACCTAATAAACACACCTCATCCTCTAATTTTATTCAAACAACAATTTATCCTTCTTCCTACACCAATAAGGAAAGGATATCTAACATGAAAAATTTTAAACATATTTGTGGCATCCATTGAACCTCAACCTCTTAAATCACATGAACCAAAAGAGTACCTAGTAATGCCTGCTCCAAAGAATATCATACATGGTCCTCATTTATCTTCTCATACTTCTCCTAAACATCATATGACACATTCAACCTCCCTAAAATCTACCAAACCAACACATTTACCTATTTCCAAATGCACCTACCAACCCAATGTAAATCATTATAATGGATCAATATCACCTTCCTCAAACTCACATATTGGGGAATTTCACAATGCCCATCTACATGTCCCTTCAGACTTTGGGCATCTAAGATCTCTCATACTCTACCCACATTTCTCTAAGATCCCACATATCTTACATTCAACCTCAACATTCTTCCAATCCTAGAAACTCCAAAGCTAGGTATCTTTAATTTTATCAAGTTCAATAGTTAGATTCAATTATTTCATTTCTTGCATCCATTTCATCTCCTAGAATTCTAGTCCTTCTGTTAGATTTCTTTAACTCCAAGAACTTTACCTCTCATCAAATTACCCATAGAACATTCTCAATCACTTGACCATCCAACTCCTAACTTTGACACTTTTGAGAATTCACTTTACTCTCACAATTAACACCCAACCCAAAAAATTCCTTATAGGACTTCTTGTAGCCAACTCAATAGTTATTTTTATCTAAACTAGGACTTACAGGAATTGACATCAATCATCTCTGATCAGCATTGGTCATACCCCATCTGGCACTAGTTATACTATAATTGGCATTGGTCACTATGTATTTTATTTTATTCAAAAAATAAGTAAATTTAACCTATAATCCCTTACAAAATCTCTAATTTTTAAGTTTCTATTGAATCACAGAGGTTTTAAGTTATTTTTAAATCAGATTTGAACATTTTAACACTAGTTTTTAATAAGTTATTATTATTTTAGTAAAATCTCTTCGTTTATCTTCAAAAGCATCTCTTGCATAGATTTTTTGTATGTTTTTTCATTTCATGTAAGCACCTATTTCCATTTATCATAACTTAATTGTCTTAAAGAGTGGATTGACAACTTCCAAGGAAGTCTAGTGCTTCTTGGATCTAGCTCATACTAGGAAATCCACCCATCTATATTACTAATCCACCCTTTCTAGTTATTTTCTTATCTATAGGTTATCCTCCTGAGATAAATAAGAGTATATAAAAAGTCATGGAGCACACTATATCTAGGTTCTTATTACCACACCCTTATTTAAGTTTTACTCTCTTCTAAAAAATAAAATAAACATGAGAAAAATAATGAAACACTTACATCCAACCTAGGCTAACCTAAGGGGATTGGGTTAGAGCCATAAAATTGGTGATGGTTATTTTAGGCTTTTAAAATATTTGTAATAAACTTCTCTTTAAATTCAAATTTCACCATTCAAGTCTTAAAAGATTATTCTTGGTGGAATATTTTGGTTTGGCTTAAACTAGTTTGTAATCAAACTAATTTGATATATATCCATTAGGGTATTTGAAACTTTAAATATGAATGGAATATTGGGTATGAATATGTATACACTTTTTTGGATTTTAGGTTTTGATTAATGAATTATTTATACAAAATGGATTATGTTGATACATACATACATATGTATATGTATATGTATATGTATATGTATATGTATATGTATGTATGTATGTATGTATGCATGTAGGTATGTATGTATGTATGTATGTATGTATACACATATTTTGATACATGTGTGTGTGTGTGTGTGTGTGTGTGTGTAATAGTTTCAACTGACAATAGTTTGATGGAATTGTGAAATTTAATTCAAAGGTTTTAGTATGAACTACTAGTTGGAGTATGATACTAGGAACTACAATTGAGATTATAGATTGATACATGAGTCATGGAGACTATGTTGTGGAGCTTTGTATCATATTTTATCATTTAAAATATTATTATGCATTGTTGAAAACTATAATTTTTATAAATTATACTTCTACAATAGTGCATATAGTGTTTTATTAGTCATGAATAAATTTATACTATTTCATTTATGATTAGATGTGGTATTTATTGTTGTTTTTAGTATTATTCATGATTTATATATATATTCATGGTGATCCTTATCTAAGTGGATTATCTATAAACCTTTTAGTTAACTAAACTAATATAGTTAGTTAAAGATCACTAGTTAGATTTTTCATGATGAAATATATTTGATGAATATGTGTTATTATTAAAAAAATATTACTATATTTTGGTAAACCCTAGTGGGGTTCATACACTATGGTATCAGATCTAAGGCTCAAATTCTAAGACTTAATGTGTTTGCTAAGAAAAACTTATTCTCTTAATAAGCATGAAGAATAATGGTGTGTGCTAGACTAGGAGGATAGGTTACTTCAAATACCAAACCCTCTATTGATCCAAATTAGTTTTCCATTGAGAAAGTTACCAAGTTGGATTTAATCATAGTAACCATACAAGAGACTAAGAACCAAATTTTGACCTTAGAATAGGAAGTACATGACCATGAAGAGGAAAATGCTTAGGAGGAACTTGAAGAGCATCCTAATGACTAGGAACATCTTCAAGAGTAGAGGCATAAGGAGGTGACATAGGATGCAAGAGCTCAAGAAGTTTTAGAGTTGACACATGACATGAAAAAGCTGAATCCAGCCAAGTTCAATGTAATTATTTTGGGGGATGGAGCTAAAGTGTGGCTAATATAAAAGGAGAAGTATTTTGAGATTCAAAATTATTTTGAATAATGAAAGAAATTTGGGGAGCTTATTATCTTTTTAGTGAAGTAGTGACTTGGTGGGAAAATAAGAAGCTCAAGATGAACCTCGACTCAACCATGACCACTTTGGAATAGTTTGTGACATTGTTTACATCATGATGGCTTCCAAAATTGTACTTTAATCAGAATATTATGGATTTATAAAATCTTAAGCAAGGGGATTTATTGGTGAATGAATAATAGGAGAAATTCAAAAAGATTCTTAAGTATGTACCTCAATATTAGGTAGATAGAAGGTTCAGAATTAGAAAATTCATTATGGGATTGAAACCCTAAATAGGCTATGAAGTAGATGTGCATGGTCTATCTACCATGGATTAGGTGTTTGAGAAGGTGGTCAAGTAAGAATAAAAACTAAAATATCTTTCCCAAGTTAGAGATAAGTTTAAAGACAAATTTGGAAGTTCTAAACCAGATTTAAAGAAGAAGAACTAGAAGCAGAGTGGAGATTCTAAGGGTTAGTTAAAGAAATAAAATGCCAAGTTTAATAGTGGTCCAGGGAATAAGAAACTTGGTAAAGGTTTCAAGGGTGGTTTTAATGGAAACCAACAAACTAATAAGAAAGGACCAATTGCATGTTGATTCATTTATAAAGGTGACCATTTTGCTCGAGAATGTCCTTAGGACAAATCGAAGAACAAGGGTTTATATTCTTAACAATGTACATTTTAGCAAAACATTCATCCAGCTATTGATAGTCGAGAGGCTAAGTATCAAGATTTATCCATAAAACTATCTGGTATTTTGTTCAAACATCTAGTTTCTATTTTGATTGATATTATAGTTAAAGAAAGTTTCATTGCTCTTATAATTCTTAGTAAATTATCTATAAAAGTTAGAGTTATGGAAAATGTATGGTCAGTACAATATGGGAATGAGTCAAAGGTCAAGGTTGATATGTGTCTAATCAAAGTAGAGATTAGATTGCCTAAGTTCATTATAATAGTATATATTTTTTTAGATCTATTGGGATCATATTATGTGATCCTTAGATTCAATTATCTTTCAAAACATAAAGACAAGGTTGACTATTTTCTAAAGAGGGATGAGTGTCAAGATGATTTTGGGAATCGAACACAACTGCAAGGTGAGAGAAGGGAGTTGAAGCTAAGGTAGATTTTTGAAATTAAACTCAATAAAGCTTAAAAGAAGGGATGCAAAGCATTTATCATTAATCCAAATGAGATGGAAGACTTAAAGGAAACATCTATCAAAGATTATTCTTTTTTGAAAAACTTTCATGACATGTTTTTAAAAGAATTGCTAAGATTGCCAACTAAGCGTGAGTTTGATTTATCAATGTTAGTGTAGGTTTTTATTTTTACCTATTATTTAATTAGGAAAATTATATATTTGTGCATACATGGAGTTTTCCTACATTCATGGGATAGGTCGGCTTATGTAGAGATGTGTGTCATAGATGTGTCATAGGTGTCATAAGAATGTCATAAGTAACTCCTTAGATCGGCTATTCCGGGTATGGGAGTTACTTCTCTATTCTTAGCACCTTGTCACCACCTTTCATGGAGGAGTTACAGTCTATTCTTGGGGTGCTTTGACCACCTTTTGTGGAGAAGTTACTTACGTGCTCTCCTATATGTATTCTTCACTTTGGCCATCTTAAGTTAATGAAATATTGGGTTTTCTCCTATTTGTCTTGTGCAATTTATCTCTTTGTATAATTTCAATTTTTTTTGAATTCTTTGTGGTGTGCACCAGATTTGTCTCATGTGATTACTTGACCATTGCATTGGCAATATTTAGACCCTGGCAATAACTTTGATATGATATCAAAGCCAACCCGGTAATCGTGTGTCTAGTTATGCTATTAGTTTATTTTGAAAACGTGAGGAGTGGAGTTCTCTTTATGTTATTTTTATTAATTACATATCTAATGTAATGTCATACCATTGAATCAAAGGGGATATTTTACTTGTTTCTTTTCTTGTAGCAAGGCATTAAAGCTTTCTCTATGTGCTACATGGGAAAGAGATCCAAACTTGGCTTTTTTTTAGTTTTTTTCAGCTTGGAAAGGTCCAAATCTAGCGTCAAAAGACAAATTTTTTAAGCTTTGGATCTATTATTTTAAGCTTTGGTGCTTGTGATAACAAATTTTATCATTGGAAGAAAGCACTGGAAGTTTCCTTTCTCACCTACATAACCCTGCATTTTAGATCTAAGCAGCAGATCCACTCTTTTTGGCATCATTCTCCAAGAAGAAATGATGGAACTTTTATTTCCTTTGCATTAAATATACTACTTTAGAGGTGCAATAAAAGTGGCAGTGGTGCATATATTTTTTTTAGGGAAACATTGAGATCTCTGAAGTCTGCGTGGATATCTCTAAACTCAGTGTATTATGTTGCTTGCATTTTGACACTCCATGTGGGCCCTCACACAGCCTTTATTTGGTAAAATCTGCCTTTGTTTCATAAATTCTTAGTCAAATTTGACTTTTCAAATCTTAAATTAGTCAATTTGGTTAAAAAATGAAGATTTAAGGCTATATTTTACATTGTGGGCAATTTGGGGTTTTTTATTTTAAGTTTGAGTTTTCACCTATCGAAGACGAAGGGTGAGGCCCGAATTGGCAAGAGGCCAATTCCCCCTCACAAAGACCTCTTTGGGATTCCTCGCTCTATGCTGAGTCCAATGAGTGGTTGGAAGACCACTTTCTCTCTCAAAATAGGAATTTTTTAATGTTTTAGTGCTATTTTTTTATAATATTACTAGTTTATGGGAAATTAAAACTTTAAAATCTTGCAAATGGTAGCTTGAATTTGAGTGTCATATTTTGAAAAAGTGCATAGTGTTCAATTTTCCACAACTTAGGCTAGATAATTGTCAAAAACACACTACTTTATAAAGTGCCAAAAATTTGGGTCTCTCGGGACACATTTTCAGTTGGGTCTGACGTTCTATTTGCTTGGGTTATTAACTTGACTTACATAGATTGCTATAAGACACATTTTTAGCTAAGTCTGACATCTTTTGAGCATGCACTTGCATATTTGGGGGGATCAACATTTTGGGGGGGTGTGATTGTCTTTCAACACTTTATTTACTTCTATTATCTTTCTCCTTTCTGCATACTTTCACAAACTTGCAATCAACACAACTTCACCTAAATTCAGCTTAAAATGTATTCTTTTCAACTTAAACCCCTAACACCCTTCAACTATCATGAATGGAAGGTTAAAAATGTCAATCATTCTTAGAAGCAAAGGGTTGAATAGGATCACCATGGGTACTGAAGTAGAACCCATTACTGATGCTGAAAAGGTCAAGTGGTACAATCGTAGTGATGAAGAATATGGATTACTGAGTTTGTCTATGTCTCTATAACTTCTCTTCCATTTAGAAATCTCCAAGACTCCCAAAGACATATGGGACACCCTAGAAACCTTATTTGGGAAGCTTGATGAGATGAGAGGTCATGAGCTTGAAAATGAACTCATAAGTCTAAGTCCTAGCAACTTTGACACCCTTCAGGACTTCTTCACTAAGTTTAAGGCCCTTAGATTTCAATTAAAAGAATGAAAGATAGAGAATAAAGATGATCAACTCATCCTTTCTATTATCACAAAGTTAGGTCCAAGCTATTGAATTTTTGTCTCCACTTTCCGTGCCACAAAAAGTGCCCTTGGCACTACATGGAAAATGGATTCTTTGGATTCATTCATTGCCAACTTGACTAGGGAGAAAAATAAGATAATTAAAATGGGCACAATGAAGTCTACTCAACCCCAAGCTTTGATAGTTGGAAATGGTAAGGATAAGACTTCAACAAAAGAGAAGAAGAAAAAGAACAAGGACCAGGAGAAGAAGAAAGAAAACAACAATCTTGCCAAAAATAACACTGAGTCTTCCTCCTCCAATGCTTAACCTAAGACGGAGAAGGTTAAGTGTGCCTATTGTAAGAAGACATGGCATGATGAACACAATTGCATGAAGAAAGAAATAGATCACCTAACTCATCTTCTAGAGAAGCACAACATAGATGTTCTTGAGTCCATCAAGTAGAATTCATCTACCCAAGATTCTACTAAGGAAAAAGGCAAGGGTAAGGAGAAAGAAAAGGGCAAGGCCCTTGTAGCTACAATAGCTTCTACATCTTCATAGGTCATTGAATCAGGTTCTTCTCACCACATGGGCTCTTCCCTAGTTGAGTTTTCATCTTTAGAGTCTTGTATCATGACTTTAATTAGTTTGAGTGATGACACATTAGTTTTCATTGCAAAGAGAGGGTTAGTTAAAATGGAAGGAGGAACATTAAATAATATTCTAAGTTTTCCTTCTCTTTCAACCAATCTCCTATCAATGTACCAAATCACTCGCATTGGTCGGTGCATGAGAGTTGAGTTTTCACCAGATTTAGTGGCTATCAGGGAGTTGCATAGTGATACTATAGTGGTAGTGGGTAGGGTAGATCACAAAGCAAGGTTATACACCTTCTCACATTTTACACCTAATTCTTCTCCAATAGCATTGCTGACTCATTCAGATGAAGTTAGCAAATTATGGCATGAGTGGTTTGGCCACCTTAACTACCGCTACCTTGAACAACTTTGCAAACATGACATGGTCATTATCTTGCCTCGTGTCTAATTTTGAAAATGACTTTGTGAGGGGTGCTCCCTTAGGAAGCATCCAAAAGAAAAATTTGACAAAGGAAAAGCTTGGAGTGCTTCACAACCTTTAGAGTTAGTCCACATTGATGTATCAGGACCCTTTCCCAAACCATCTTTCACAAGGGCCAAGTACATCCTCACTTTCATTGATGATTTCTCTAGGTACACTTGGATATATTTTCTCAAACAAAAGTCTGAAGTGTTTGAAAATTTTGTAGACTTCAAGGTTATTGTTGAGAAATAGAGTGAGAAATCCATCAAGGTTCTTCAAATTGATAATGAAGGGGAGTATGTCAGCAATAGGTTTAAGTAGTTTTGCACCATAGAGGGATTGATTTGTAGCACATAGTCACTTACAATCCTTCATAGAATGGGGTTGTAGAATGCAAAAATAGGTTCTTGAAAGAGATGGGTAGATGTATGATTCACTCCAAATCCTTAACACCACAATATTGGGCCGAAGCCATCAATTGTGCTTGCTACATTCAAAATAGGGTTCCTCACAAAGCTTTAAAAGGAATAACACCCTTTGAAGCTTGGCATAAAAGGAACTTGATGTTGAGTACCTTAGGGTTTTTAGATCCCCAGCCATGGCCTGCATACCAAAGAAGAAATGCAAAGATATGGAATGTCAGTCCAAGCCTTGCATCTTTGTAGGATATCCAGATGGTGTTAAGGGGTATCACCTTCTAGATCTAACCACTCATGAGTTGTTCATGTAAGGAAGTGTCCACTTTCAGGAGAGTCCTAGAGACTCAACACTTGGCACTTCTTCTCCCTCATCAGATCTACTTCTTCATGATGATTCCTTAGATTCAGATTAACCACAATAGGTTCCTAAGCTAGAAACATCTTCTTCTTCTTCTTCGAGTTCAAACATCGAGGATAGTGATGCGGAGTCATCCACATCTAGTCAGTCAGAGGATGAGGAGTTAGCACTTGACTCACCCACTTTCAGGCCACTTTGGGCCAAACAGACACTTGAGAGTGCTAGAACTTGGGTAGGAGATCCTGAAGATGATAGATGCACTAGGGGGATTATCAGAGAGATCCACAAAATTTTTGAGAGGCATTGGGGGTACCTGAGTGGGATAATGCTATGGAGGAAGAATATTCTTCCTTAATTAAAAATCACATTTGGGACTTGACTTCACTTCCTAAGGGAAGGAAGATGGTTCGATGTAGGTGGATATATTAGACCAAGTTTGTAGCAAATGGGTAAGTTGATAAGTACAACACATGATTGGTCACCAAGGGTTTATCACAGGTGGTAGGCATTGACTACTCAGAGACCATTACACCCATTGCAAAGATGACTTCTATTCAACTCACCTTGGCTATTGCCATAACACATGGTTGGGATGTGCACCAGATGGATGTGAAGAGTGCCTTTCTTCATGGAGACCTAGAAGAGGAGATCTACATGGAACACCTGCCAATATTTGTTCAAGATTCTTTCTTAGTATGTAGACTTAGGATATCTATCTATGGCCTCAAACAAGCCCCTCAAGCTTGGTATGCCAAGATGGATTCCTTCCTTCTCATAGCAGGTTTCACTAGGTGCCATTCTGACCCCAATGTCTACTTTTTATGGTAGGATGATTCACTCCTGATTTTAGTTCTATATGTTGATGACCTTTTGATCACTAAGAGTTCATCAACTATTGCAATGGTGAAGGCATCTTTCTAAGATAGATTTGACATGATAGACTTGGGTTTGTTTCACTACTTACTTGGCATCAAGATCTCACAGTCAAATTTAGGGATTTCTCTTGCACAACCTAAGTATGCTCCTGATTTATTGTCTCAATTTCACATGGATGATTGCAAGCCATCTTCAACTCCCTTTCTATCAAGATTCAAGCTTGAGGCTGACTGTTCTTCACCATTAGATGATGTCACTCGGTATCAACAACTTGTTGGTAGTCTCATCTACTTGACTCACACTAGGCTCGATATATCATATACAGTGGGACTTGTCTCTAGATTTATGTAGGAACCTCATGAGCTGCATTAAAAAGTAGCTAAGATCTTGCATTACATACAGGGTTCACATAGATACAAGATTCATTATAGATTTAGCATAGAGGTTGACTTGGTTGGATATATAGATTCAGACTGGGCTAATGATTCATAGACTCATAAGTCCACTTCTGGTTATAGTTTCTCTCTAAGTTCTAGTCCTATCAATTGGTTTAGCAAGAACCAGAATGAAATTGCTATATCATCCATAGAGGTAGAGTATAGGAGAGCTATTAATGCAGCTACTGAGGCTATTTGGCTTCAGGGGATTATTTCTAAGTTTGGCATTCCTATTAGGTAGCCCACCATCATTTATTGTGATAACCAGAGTACCATTTAGATTTGTAGGAATTTGGTTCAGCACGAATGGACCAAGCACATAGAGATTCACATGCATTTCATTTTGGAGCTTATTCATAGTTAGGTCATTGACTTAATCTTTTTCTAGTCTTCAAAGTAGGTTGCAGACATTTTCACCAAACCTTTTACCGAGAGCAAGTTCATTCATCTATGAGCTCTTTTTGGGGTGCGATCTACATCTACAGCATCATCATCTTCAGGGGGGCCTTCTAGCCTTCTCATTTATTTATGTTTCTCTTTTGGGGGGAGTTTTTTCCTATGGGTTTTTTCCTTTTCTCTATCTTATGGGAGATTGATTTTGTACATGGGTACCTCATCAAGCCTAGTTACCGAGACCTATTTTATATTTCCACACTGCCCACCTAAGTTGGGCTTATGGGGGGGGGTGTTAGTGTAGGTTTTTATTTTTCCCTATTATTTAATTAGGGAAATTATATATTTGTGCATACATGGATTTTTCCTACATTCGTGGGATAGGTTAGCTTATGTGATGTGTGTCATAGATGTGTCATAGGTGTCATAAGAATTCCATAAGTAACTCCTTTGACCAACTATTCTGGGTATGGGAGTTACTTCTCTATTCTTAGCACCTTGTCACCACCTTTCATGGAGGAGTTACAGTCTATTCATGGGGTGCTTTGACCACCTTTTTTAGAGTTACTTATGTGTTCTCTTATATGTATTCTTCACTTTGGCCATCTTAAGTTAATGAAATATTGGGTTTTCTCCTATTTGTCTTGTGCAATTTATCTCCTTGTATAATTTCAAATTGCTTTAGCTTCTTTGTGGATTGCACCATCTTCATCTTGTGTGATCACTTGGCCATTACATTCACATTATTCAGACCCTGGAAACAACTCCAATAATCAATTGATGTCATAACTGGATTAGGATCATAATCTAAGGTTCTATATATAATTATAACCACTAAATTGGTTGAGTGAAAGGCACAAATTTAGGATTTGTTATCAAAAGGGTTGAATCAACCAAGGGTGTTACCATGGGGATCTCTAGTTATCTTCGTTAAAAAGAAGGATGGCACTTTACATCTATGTATAGACCATAGGATATTGAGTATTGAAATTATCAAGAACAAATATCTATTACCATGTATTGATGACATTTTTGATCAAATACAAGGGGATACAGTCTTTTATAAAATTGATCTTAGATCAAGGTATTATCAGTCATGGATCCATGAAGAGGATATTCTAAAAATAACATTCAAGACTTGATATGGACACTATGAGTTCATAGTGTTACCAATTGGATTGAAAAATGCTTTAACAACATTTTATTAAGAAGTGTTTTCATTGATGTCAAGGTTAATGTCATTGATGTCAAGGTTGATTTCATTGATGTCAAGGTGCATCTGGTAAAGATGCATGATGAGTGGTCTTTGAGGTATGATCTTATGAGATTGATATGACAAGGAAGCCATGTGACAAGATGCATTTGAAGGAAAGAGATAATTTGAAATCAAGAGAGAATTTGAAGAAAAGATATAATTTTAAGGAAACTAATGTCTTATATCTTCTTAGTTGATTTTTTTTTATAGAGGTTATGACATGGAAGGAATAGGTCAAGGAATTAATTGCATTAGAAGTTTAAGTCTAGTTATGACATAGTAGAAGTATGTGCTAGTAGCATGATGAGGCAACTGATCTTAGGCATGTGATAGATTGTGAAGGTTTTATGAGTATGAGTATGAGGTTTGGATGTGCTAAAAAGTGTTTTAAAGTAATCCTATAGGGGTAGAACCCTCAGTATCGATATGCATCTAGACCTCTCTTAAACCTTACCTGGCCTAATAAGACATGAAGATTAGTTTTCAAGACAAGTTTGCATATGAAAACATGAAAAAACATATGTATCATATTGATATGTTTATCAATGTTGTATTTTTTCCATTTTTTACAATTTAATAGGTAGAAGGTCTTTAAGGTAAAGTACTTAAGTAGCCTAAGCCTAGTCATGGCATGAAGAGACCTTATGTGAAGGTATGAGTATGGTAGCTTGGTGAGATGAGTGAACATAGGCATGAGTGGTTTTATGATGTTACTTGAGAATGTATGTGAGGCATTGGATCACTCATGGGAGTCTCAGGGTGATCCTACAAGGGTATTACCTTCAAACCAAGTTTTCACCTAGATCACTCCTAGACCATGCTTGGCCTAATGAGGTATCATGATATATTTTCAAGGCATGTACAAAATTTATGTAATTTATTAAGAATGAGATAGGTTTCTTGAGTATGTGAGTGAGATAAAAAGTGCATTAAATAAGAGGAACGAAGGTCTTTTTTAAGGTCTAATGTGGCTTACAGGTCAATGTCTAAAAGAGCAAAGAGAGAAAGTATGGCCTAATGAGGTGTCATGATAAAATTTAAAGGTGTTTTTTTATCTCAAATAAGAATTTTAATAGGTTATATATGTTGTTTTATGTTTTTTCATATAGTTTTAGGTCATAGTTTGAAGGACAAGGCATGAAAAGTTATTTGGAGGTATTTCAAATGCTTAAAATGAAGGGTTTTCAACCTAATAAGGATTTTCTTATGATCATTATCTTGTAAAACATTTACATGGGAACATAATATATTAATGGTTTATTTGGAAGGGTAATATCTCAAAATTATAGGCATTAGTTTTTAGATTGAGAGGCTATGCTTTATGAATGATCATTAAGAGTGGAAACATGTTTAAACCCTCTTAGAACCCTCGTAAGGGCCTGATGTTGAAGATATTGATCAAAAGTGCTGAAAATGGATTGGTATTATTAGGTAATATACTTAATATTTAATGGAATCTCTCAAGTACCACAAATTTATATTGGTTAGAGAGAGGAGAGAAAAAATATTGAGTTATAGGCTTGTTTCTGAAGATGTTGATGTAGAAGTCAAAGGTTGCTTTGGACATAGTAAGAAAATGGATGGAGGGATAAATTAAAGACTAATTTTTCATGTCCATGAATATTTATTTATATTTTAATCTCTCAATTATTATAAATTGGTCATCCAAGTTAGCCAGTCACCAACAGGGTTAATGGTGCAAATAGTGAAAAACCCAGGCAATAGTGAGAAGATGAATTGGAATGTGTTATCATGATATAATGATGAACCAAGTACATGAAGATGTTTTTTGTACTGGTATTTCCTATTAATTCTTTCTATAAATATTTTAAATTAGGTATAGTGATGAAAATGAAGCCAAAATGGCTTGTTGGCTCAGTGAGGTATATGTGTAGTGAGGTCAACAAATTGGTCTGTAAGACCAATAGTTTCCAATATACCATATGATTTTTATATTTTAATATGGTATGGAGATGTCATAGGATCATATACATGAATAATAAGTTATTTAAAATTTATATATAGGTATTTGAGGTTTGAGTCACCATGACTACTCTTTAAGGAAAAGTGGTAGTTCTGAGTGAGTAAGTTAAATTATCATTTAGATTTTCATCCATTAAGGAGATGTATTATATATACTAATAAAAGTGGCACAATTGAAACACATCTATGTTTTGGGTATCATAAGAATGAGGTGAATATCTAGATAGGGATAGCTTCCGTGTTGTACCACTTTTAGATCACTATGACACCTATGCGTACAAGGAAAAGGGAGAGAAAATTGAAAGTAAATAATCCTAAAAGTAGTGATACACTAAATTGACTAATAAATACCAACAAGCTGCATGTCGCACATGATACCAAGAGACTAACTAGGCATAGACTTCTCTAATCTAAATCTTCTCACATTAGAATTTCATTATGAGGTTATGATGAATGTTTAAGCTAGGAGGACTAGACAAAAAGCCTAGAATGAAACTATATGAATATACTAACTCACTCAACCTTGAAACTTCATATAACACTTCAAATGACCTATAATAAGAATCTTTCAAGCCATAAATAAGTGAGAGAATGAGATAAAAGTGATATGTAAACAACAATAATTACTAAGCAAGATTAATCATTTAAATGAACACACTATGAGCAGTAATAGAAGAGGTAAAATTAGTAGTATTTATTGATCCATGTTATGAAAATGACTCAGAATTTGTCATACTCAGGTGGAACATGTTTTACAAAGGCCAAAATGGCTAGTTATTATAGAACTTGAGAAAGAGAAGAAAAGAAAGAAGTCTAAAGGTCATAAAGACAAGTGTAAAACTAATAAAAGGAGTTACATGTACATGATAAGATAATGTGAAACTAATCATGAAAATTTAGGAAGCATAAGTGGCACCCCAAGTCATGAAACTCTTGAAAAGTAACATGAAATTCCTTTTGCTAGCTAAAAAAACTGTCTTCATCAATCACCCTTGTTGGTACATCTAAAATCTAACTAAGGATATATATCATGATTGTAATAAGAGTTATGGGTTATATATATTATCTTGCATTCATTGGTTTCATTCATAAGCACCTAGCTTCCTTTGAAAGTGAGTTATCACTGCTTGCAATAAAATAAAACTCCTCTTTCACACACCTTGCATACTTGGCTTTCAAAAAGGGTTTAATTTCTCATGAAAATACATGAAATGGAGATTATGACACTTATAAAGACCCTCCATATCTATAAAGGCATTATGAATACCTTAAATAGGCTCCCACTTGAAGTTCTCACACCTCACTATCTTGCTCACTTTGCTAGTTTTGACTAGCTAAGATAAATTTGCTTGTAATAAAAATTAGGATTATTTATGAAGCAATAAATTTTCATTGGGAGTTATCTTAATTCCCAATATTTCCTCCCATGTGATTGACATCTTCATACTCTTCTTAGAACTTGTAAAAAATAAAAAAATGTCAAGAAAACCCTATTTTATAATCCATCCATATAATTTCATATAGTCCAAAAGGATGGGGAGTATCCTTTAAGAGTCCTATAAAACATAAAATCATAATTATGGAAAAATATTCCATTTATATGTACTAACTACTCAATTTCTTAAAGTTGGTCACTAACAAGGGTTTTAGTGAGTCTAGGCTTATTTTACCCTCTTAAGCTTCATCCATAAATATGGGAAATTGAAGTTAAACACAAATTACAAAAGATAAATTTATAGGACCCCTAAACGATTGGATCTCCATGTAAAGTGTCAAAGGAGATATGAGCAACCAAACCTCTCTTATCGAGCTTGTTTCTCCACTTTACATAGGTTTGAGTTACTTTAAAGTCCCAAAATGACTTTTTAATGTATTACACTACATACTAATGATTATACATGTTTAAATCAATCCTATAAACATTTTATAAATAGTTATAAATGTCACTAAGATCTAGAAGTGAAATTGACTCTTTATTTGGCTTTAAGCCTAGATCATGCTTGGCAAGCCTATCTGCATACTTAAGGGTTTAGAGCACCTTGTTGAGGTTTATTATTATATGATTTTTTTATAATTTTTTTCCAAGTGTTATCCAACTTACCACACTTCCTTGCAATGTCCAACTAACTCTTATCTCATCCTTTTATCTCCTTTTTTTAAAGACTATAAGGTTTGAACATAAGGGGAGTGCCCTTTGTTTGAGACAAAATAGAGGGCACTTACCCTGCTTCCTCAAACTAGGGTATTGTTTTATAGTCTTATAAAAGTTTTAAATATGGTTTATAATAAATATTGGCCCTTTTTTAAGTCATTTTCCCCCTAACTTCTCAAAAATATAATATAGACTATGGAGGCAGATTGTGTATATGATAGTCTTAGACTGATTGTCTATTGCCCTTAAAAAACCCCCTAACCTTGATTTCATGTCATAATAATTATTAAATAATCACATAACTTTTTTGGAATCATTATATATTCTTAATAATCATGTTTTCATTATTGGCTCAAAGTGACTTGATCATTTTTTGATTAGGCAGGCTGAGTATGTAGGGTTCTCATATGGACTATGTGTTTCTTGTTTAGAAAATTATCTATATTTTTTCCATATAAAGAGCATATATATAATTATATGATCATGATGGAGTTATTAATATATTTATTTATCTCTCTAACCTTATAGATACCCCTCCATAAACCTTGCTTAGTCAAGGTTGAGTGTCATCTTTTGACTGTGTTTACTTCAAGGCATTGTACCTGTAGCTGTCCTACATGGTTTATCTAAAATTAAATGATTATAGAAAAACATATATTTCTTTTGATTCATTTTATATTTTCTTGGACCTATTTTTATTATCTTCATGTACTAATAATACTTACACCCTCAAACTTGTTAACTATTATCACAGTCAAACATAGTCAACTATGTTAGAATGAGAAGGTCCTGTAAGTGAAGATTCCTCTTGAAATAGGTTTCACATCCCCTTGGGATACTATAAGGAATTATAAATCATATTTCATTGGAAAATTTTGTTATCTCCATGCTTAAGTCCTTGTTAGGGGTAGTGTAGAAGCTAACAGTCAATTGTAGGTCAACCTCTTAGGAAATAGGAACCTATAAGTGAGTATAGGGCCTAAAACATAGTATGCCACCTCATTTTGATGATATTTTTATATCACAATTACTCCTTTAATTGAATATAACTATTTTATCATTGAATCATGTTTTATGACTACAACCTTGGGTGAAGGGTCTCTTTGAGGTTCAAACTTGTAGGTTTCACTACCTAAAATTAGTGCATGAAAGTGTAACTTTGGGTCTCTCAAAAACCACTTTATGCTAATCATTTTCCTTCCATATTTTGAATATATCTTATCATAAATTAGTTTTAAATTACATTATCACCTATATTCACCAATATATTTTAAAATTATATTATATAACCTTCACCAAATGGCTCAGACCTCTATTTTGAGCTCTTAGGGATTTAATCCTTGAACATAGCCATTGGGTCTTTGAATGGTTCCTCATGCCTAACCTACCACTTAACATACCAGTCATGAATGATAGGGTATCCTCATCATGTTAAGACTTATTTAAGGGTTCCAATTTTCTTAATGTTTCAAAATGACTCCTCAGCTCCCTATTAACACCACCTGTAGGTGGACATTCTGATGTGTGTAGGTAGTAAAAATGAATGTGGATAATGTGCATGAGATGTAGTTATTAAATTGATACTTAGGCCTATCTAAAAGTTTAAAAATAGAATATTTTCATCATCAAGGGCCTTTTTTAGCTTAGATGCTCTCTTCTAACATGATTGGTCCTATAAGGGCACCTGTAGGTACATTTTGAGTTGTATGTAGATAGTGAGTAGGATTGGAGCAATGTGCATAGTGAATGGTTTCATGAAGAAACCTGATATCCTTAAAAATTATTTTAAGTAATTTTTATCCCTATTAAGGTATTAAAAAAAGTCTCAAAACCTCTATTCCAACATGATATCCTTCCAAGAGATGCCTATAGACTTACATGCATGGTTGCCTGACTGTATATATTGCATATGACTATAATTATAGACCCTTTGTGCTATTTGGAAGGTTTAATATAATTTTTAATATAATAAGAGCATGTAAAACACATTTTATACTCTCCATTTCTCTTGTATAACATGGTCAGATCTCAAACATCATGGTTGTAGCTGAGAACAAGTAGAAGGTTGACTGTGAGTATAACAAGACTGGGTGTTTGATCAAAGCATAGTTTTTTAATACCAAACATGGAAGTTATGTGGTAATTATGGAATTTAAACATGTAAAACACTATATCCCATTCATATGAATCCCTTTCAGATAATACAACACTTGACTAACATTCCACCTAAGACATTAACTTATAAATTGAGCTAATTAGCCCATGAGATCTTTTCCAAACATGAAACCAATAATTTAAATCATGAGAGGAGAGAGTAAAAAGAATCTATAATAAATATTAGTAGATGGATTGTATGGAAATATCCAAACTAAAGAAAAACTTATAGGGTACATAGATTGGCAAGCAAATTAGATAGGCCAACTTATTAAGAATGGTTCATAAAGCATAGAACACTATTATTCTACAAATATACATAAAATTTAATATTAATAATTTTATAATACAACTTTTAGATCATTTTTCTTTAAATCTCTCTTGATGGCCATACTATCTTAAAACTTGAGGGCCATTCTTGCTTACCGAGCCTAGTGGGAGAAGAGAGAAGTAGTTTTCTCAGTTTCTTGGAGATTCTGATCAAACTGATCACTAAAACAAATGTTTGGAATACCAAATGACACTCTTAAAATTTCCCTAATTTTATGAGTTTTTATAATTCTATACACCTCATTAAATGCTCTTTTTTCCAAATAAAACTACCTTTTATTCTGAAGAACCCACCACTTTTTAGTTAGAAATGGTCACTTAAGAATTATTAGGAAATAATAGGTGTGACATCACATTTTTAAACCTTAAAATTTTCCAAGGAGGTTGCACAACTCATTTAATGCTCTCTATTGACCCTCAAGATGGCTCTTAAGACTAAAAGATTATGACCAAGGCTAGATACACATGAAATGACATCAAAAGACTTATAATACACCCTATAATATAATAATAGAACCATAAAAACACCTAAATATCAATTTTTTACCTATAGGTGTCCAAATTTGACTTACAAGGTAAAATTTGGTCAATAATTTGCTGACTCATAAGACTATCATGCCTGCTATGCTAAAGATCAATAACCTTATCATATCCATGATATTAGGGAGTCATCTAAAGTTTTAAACAAAAAAAAGACCTAACACTTGAAAACAAGGCTTTGACCAATACAAGACAACTAATTACCTCAACCACATAAAATAAATGACACATACAAAGTAAAACAACACACTAATAAGACACACACATGTGCTCAAAACACTTAAGGAAAATAAAAAACAAACAACTATGCAAAACTAGAAATTAATCATAATTCATTTAAAGTATCAAAAGTAAATTTAATTTAATCTTCTTCTTTATGAGATAAATCATAGTGCCAAGCATGTTATTCTTTAGATTGGATGCTTGGTAGATTAGGCCTATTCCTTGGCACTTCACTTGATCTTCTCCCAAGTAAATCATCCTTAAATATGTCTCTAATTTAAATTTATTCCTCTTGAATTTTCAAACATATCTCATACTACTTCCCACTCTTTATCTCATGATCAACTTGTATGTTCTTGGTAGCCATGGCTTCAAGAGTAGTTTCTTGTTCCTTAGAAGATTGAGGCCAATAGAAGGATATTATATCCTTCAAAAGCTAATGTGTTTCTCCCAATTGTTTGGGAGTATGATAACCCATTTTTATTATTTAAAACATATCATCATGGGATGCATATTCCTATTGAAAGTACAAATTTGAAAAGTTTCTTCTTCTTTACATACCCACTTGAGTGTCAAGGCTACCTTCTCCATTTTTGACTAAATCATAACGTCCTTGAGGAGGAGTATAACCTATTCCAATGATTGAAAATAAGTCATCCCAAGGCTTATTAGAGACTTTATATTTCCCACTATGATACCTTGAATGGTGATGTAATAACCAATGATGATTTCCTCTTCTTTGACACAAGGAAGACATTCTTCACTATCAACACAATTAGAAGATTCAACACAAGAAATAACCTCTTCTTCAGAATTTAGAACTTTTTGAGGGTTCTCAAGTTGTATCTAAAATATTATAACCTTAATTTTATTCTAAATTACTGAAATATCATCAATTTATTTCTCCTTCTTGGTGATGCCAATGCTAGGCATTTTGTAATCTGGTGACCATCCAATGAGGTTACCAAAGACCTATGTTTTCTTCAAGAAAGAGTTCTAAATTCTTATTAAAAAAATGATCCTCTTTAGGTTCATACACCATATATCCATAAATTAAAATTGTGATAGGGTGAGGATAAGATAAACTATTTTGTGGAGGTGGAACATAAAACTCAACATCAGATTGAGAATGAATTGCAGTGGATTCTTTTAGGAGTTATTGAGGAAGGGGAGGCAAACCTTGGGCTAAAATAGCTTGGTTTTATTCATTCCATTTTAAAATCACTTAATTTACATCTGAGTCAACTTGATCACTCTCTTTAGGAAGGTTTTTTGGGGTCTGTTTAGGCATAGAATTTTTTTTGGATCTAAACTTTCCATCACACCTTGACTCAACAATTTCATTCTTGACTCTAAGTCTTCAATTTACTTGGCTAGTTTCTCTTGGAAAAGTATCTCTTGAAGTTGATAGGAATAATCATGAGTATAATTAGTACAACAGGGATGATATATAAAATAAGAGGTCTCTTAAGGAAGGGTGGGAGGGGCTTACATAGGATCAAACTCTTTCTCAACTTCACACTCTTTATTTAGCCTTTTATCCCATTTATTTTCCCATGATTCCACGACCTTATTCCATCTTAGGATGTTAAGATTAGGAGTCACTTATTGAGTTAATTATTCAATTTTAGGATTGGATATCATGTTCAATAAACTTGGAATCTCTTTAGGCTTGGATTCTCGACCTTATCTCCAACTTGGGATTTCATATCTAGAAGTCTCTTCTTGAGGTGGGGATGTAATGGTAGAGGGAAATGAGGGCTTATATTACACTTATTTTTTTGATTATATAGATTGATTCATATGATTATTGGCTAACTCAATCTACTTATCAAGGTTTGATTCAAAAAACAAAGTTTGTCTTTCCAACTCTCTATCCGACCTGATTGGCAAAAAAATGACATTGATAAGATTAATAGGGCTCTTGAGTAGGGGTCAAGTAGATTTGATAGAAATATTGGGGAGGTTAATATGAGGGTTGATATGTTTTGTTAATATTTTCCTCATGAGTTCTTAGCTTATCATCTAATGATGAAACCAGGCCACTCACATCTAGCATCTCACTTATGAGCCTTTGACAATTTGCTCTCTCAAGAGGTGCCCATTCTATTTTAACCAACTTTATTGCATCTCTCACATTATGAATGAGATTAATAGTAATATATTGACCATGTCCTATTTGTGTTTTAATATCTATCTTGAACCACTCATATCCCAAGAGAGTTTGCTTGAAATTTGAAATGGACTGATTTGAGAGGTGATAGGTTGACTAGGCGGAGCATGATATTGAAAAGGCTAGTTATAGGACTGATATAGCTCATGAAAAGGTTTATAAGGGTTATATTTAAGATATTAAGGATCATAACAAGATTGATAAGAATCATATAAAGGCTGATAGGGAATGCCATGAGCTTGAGATACCTCACTAACTTGTGTAAAACAATAATCAACACCAAACTATGGAACTTCATTGGGAAGTAAGAACACAAAGAAAAATTACCAATAATATTCAAAAGGAAAACCTAGGCTACTTGACTAGTTGATGTAACTTTAAAGTCACCATTGATGCTTGGATAGATGCCTCTAAAGGCTTATGTGTTGAAAGACAACACCAAAAATCTTTCAATTTCTTGGACAATAAGTCCCACTGATTATGCCAAAAACTATTTTCAATTAGATTTTCACCCCTTGAGGAGGTTTATTATCTCTCCTAATCCAAGTGGCATAAATAAAATACCTCTAGGATATGGGTATCTTAAGAATGAGGTGAATCTCTAAATAGGGCTAGTTCCCTTGATGTACCACTTTTAAATCACTACTACACCTTTTTGATTACAAGGAAAAGGGAGAGAAAACTAAAATTAAAATATTCTAAATGTATTAATACACCAAATCGATTTATGACTACCAATCAAATTCATGTCACACATGAGACCAAGATACTAACTAGGCATACACTTCTCTAATTTGAATCTTTTCACATCAATATTTCATTATGAGGTTGTGATGAATGTTTAAGTTAGGAGGACTAGATAAGAGGACTATAATAGAACTATTTGAATATACTAACACACTCAACCTTGAAACTTCATAGAGCATTTCACATGACCATTAAGAAGAATTTTTCAAGCTACAAATAGGTGAGAGAATGAGATAATAATGCTAAGGAAACAACAATAATTACTAAGAAAGAATAATAATTTAAGTGAACACACTATGAATAGTAATATAAGAGTTAAAATTAGTAGTCTTTATTGATCCATGTTATGCAAATGACTCAGGATTTGCCATACTCAGGTGGAGCATGTTTTACAAAGGCCAAAATGGTTAGTTATTATAGAACCTAAGAGAGAGAAGACAAGAAATAAGTCCAAATGTCATAAAGACAAGTGTAAAACTAATAAAATGAGTTACATGTGCATGAGAAGAGAATTTGAAACTAATCATTCAAAGTTGGGAAGCACGAGTGGCACCCCAAGTCATGAAACTCTTGAAAAGTGGCATGACATTTCTCTTTCTAGCTTAGAAAACTATCTTCATGAATAACCCTTGTTGGAACATCCAAAGAATAACTAGGGGTATATATCATAATTTAAATAAGAGGGAGGGGTTGTATACATGATCTGCCATGCATTAGATTCATTCTTAATCACCTAGATTCCACTAAAAGTGAGCCATCAATTGCCGCAATCAAAGAAAACTCATATCTCACACACTTTGCACACTTTTCTTCTAAAACTGGTTTAATTTATCAAGAAAATCCATGAAATGTAGTGAATGACACTTAAAAACACCCTCCATATCCTTAGAGTCATCAATCATACCTTAAATGGGCTCCCACTTGAAGTTCTCACACTTCTCACTATCTTGCTCACTTTACTAGTTTTTACTGGCTAAGATGAAGTTGCTTGTAAGAAAACTTAGGAGTCTTTTTAAATCAATAAATTGCCATAGGGATTTAGCTTAAGTCTCAAGCCTCCCTCCCATGTGACTGGCATCTTTAAAATCTTCTTAGAGCCTACAAAATACAAAAACATGTCAATAAAATGATGTTTTATACTCCAACTATGTAATTGCATACAATCCAAAAGGATGAGGATTAGCCTTGAATAATCCTCTACAACATAGAATCATCATTCTAGGAAAACTATGCCATTTAGATGTGTTTACTACTCTATTTTTTTAAATTGGTCACTAGAAAGGGTTTTTTTGAGTCTAAGCTTGTTTTACACTCTTAAGCTTCATTCATAAACATGAGAAATTGATTTTGTAAAAAAATCACATAAGATAAATTTCTAGAAACCCCTGTCAATGTCTCCAAACCTCTTGTATCTCCATGCAAAGTTTCAAAGGAGATATGAATAACTAAACCTCTCTTATCAAGCTTGTTTCACCATTTTTAATAGGTCTAAGTTGTCTTAAAGTCCCAAAATGAATTTTCTATGGCTTCCCATATATCTCAATACCTTATACATGTATAAATTCATCCTATAAACATGTTCTAACTAGTTATAAATCTCAATAAAATCTAGAAGTGAAATTGACTCTCTATTTGGTTTTAGGCCTAGACAATGCTTGATAGGCTTGTTTGCATATGTTTAGAGAACCTTTTTGAGGTTAATTATTTTATGATTGGTTTATCATGTTTTTATATGTTTTATCCAACTTCCCATATCTCCTTTAAATTTCCAACCATATCCTAGATCATCCTTTTATCTCCTTTTCTTAAAGACTACATGATTTGCACATAAGGGGAGTACCCTCTATCTAAGAAAAAATAAAGGGAAATTAACCTATTTAATTATAAAAAGTAAATGTTGGATTGGATTATCCAAGTTTTAAATATTATTTGTAACAAATCTTGGCTCTTGGTCAAGTCATTTTACCCCCCAACTTCTCAAAAATCTAATATAGACTATGGAGGCAGACTATGTGTATGACAATCATAGACTAACTATGTATTGCCCTTGAAAATCCCCATAACATTGATTTAATGTCATAATAATTATGATATAATAAAATAAATTTTGGGGAATCATTATCTATTCTTAATACCCATGTTTTCATTACTGGCTCAAAGTGACTTGATCATTTCTTGATTAGGCAGACTAAGTATGCAGGTTTCTCATATGGACCATGTGTTGCTTGTTTAGAAAATTATCTCCATTTTTTTCCATTTAAATATATTATAGAGACTAATTTTATCATTATGGAGGTATTAATATCTCTATTAATCACTTTAACCTTCTATATACTCCTCCATACACCTTATTTAGTCAAGGGTGAATGCCATCTTTTGACTTTGTTTACTTCAAGGCATTGTACCTATAGAGGTACTTCATGGTTTATCTTGAATTAAATGATTAAATAACCCTTTATAGTTCCTTGGATTCATTTTATAGTTTATTTGACCCATTTTTATTAGCTTCATGTGCTACCAATACTTACACCCTCAAACTTGCTCATTATTGTCATAGTCAAACATCGTCAATTATGTTAGAATGAGTAAGGTCCTATAGGTGAATATTCCTCTTGAAAAAGGTTTCAAATCCCTTTGGGATCCTTTGATTAAATTTAAATCATCTTTAATTTTCCAATTTTTCTATTTCCATTCTTAAGTCCTTGTTAGGGGTAGTGTAGAAGATAAAAATCAGTTGTAGGTCAACCTCTTAGGAAAGAGGAACCTATAGGTGAGTATAGGGCATAAAACATAGAATGTCACCTCATTTTGATGTTATTTTTTTTATCACAATTACTCCTTTCATTAAATATAACCATTTTATTAATAAATCATCTTTTAGGATTGCAACCTTGGGTGAAGGGTCTCTTTGAGGTTCAAACTTATAGGTTTCACTGCCGAAAATTAGTGCATGAAAGTGTAAATTTGGGTCTCACAAAAACCACTTTATACTAGTCATTTTCTATCCATGTTTTTCATAAATCTTATCTTATATGGGGGTTACAAGACATAGTCACCTAGATGAACCAAGATATTTGATAACTCTATTATATGGTCTTTACTAAATGGCCCAGACTTTTGTTTTGTGCTTTTAGGTATTTGATCCCTAAACATAGTCATTGGGTATTTGAATGGTTCCTCACTCCTCACCTACCAATTAATGTACCATTCATGAATGCTAGGGTCTCCTCATCATGATAATACTTCATGAAAGGTTACAATTTTCTTAATGTTTCAAAATGACTCCTCAGCTCCCTATTAACACCACATGTAGGTGGATATTCTAATGTGTATAGGTAGTGAAAATGAATGTGGAAAATATGCATGAGATGTATATCTTAAATTTATCTTTAGGCCTATTTAAAATATTAAAAATAGACTCTTTTCATCATCAAGGGCCTTTTTTAGCTTAATTTCTTCCTTCCAACATGATTGGTCTTATGAGGGCACCTATAGGTGCATTTTAAGTTATACGCAAGTAGTGAGCAGGATTGGAGCAATGTGCATAGTGAATGGCTTTATGAATAAACATGATATACTTAAAAATTCTTAAAATGAATGTGTGTACCAATCAATTTATTGAAATAAGTCTAAAAACCTCTATTTTAATGTGATATCCTTCCAAGAGATGCTTATAGATGTACATTCATGGTTGCCTGATTGTATATGTTGCATATGTTTGCAATTATAGACCCTTTATGTTATTTATAAGGTTTAATTTTACTTTTCATACAAAAATATCCTATAAAACACATTTTGGAATCTTTATTTATCCTCTATAATGTTGTCAAATCTCAAACATCATGGTTGTAGCTGAAATCAAGTAGAAGGTTGACTATGAGTGAACAAGACTAGTTTTTTGATCAAAGCATGGTGTTTTAATACAAAAAATGGAATGGAGGTGGTAGATATGGAATTGAAACGTGGAAAAAGCCATATACCATTTATATGAAGCCTTTGTAGAGAATAAAATCTTTTATAAGTAGTGAACTTGACTGTCATTCCACCTGGGACACTAACTTACAAACTGAGTTAATTAGCCCATCAGATATTTGAACAACATTAAAATAATAATCGAAATCATGATAGTAGAGAGTCACCATAATTTGGAATCAATCTTAGTATTTGGATTATATGAAATTATCCAAAATAAAGCAAAACCTATAGGGTACACAAATTGGCAAGAAAATTAGATAAGATAACTTCTTAAGAATGGTTCATAAAGCACAGGGCACCATTCTTATGAAACCAAAAATCAAATGGAATCTAACTAAGTTTAGAATACACCCCTAGGATCATTTTTATTAAAATCTCTCCTAATGGTCATACCATCTAAAAAATTGAGGGCCATTCTTGCTTGCCAAGCCTAGTGGAAGAATAGAGAATTATTTTTCTTAGTTTCTTGGATATTCTAATCAAAATGGTCACTAAAACAAGTTTGTATAAGACCAAAGGACACTCCTAAAATGTTACCAACTATAAGAGTGTATATAATTATGTACACCTCATTAAATTCTCTTTTTTATTAAGAAAACTACCTTTTCTTCTGAATAACCTACCACTTTTAAATTATAAACAGTTACTTAAGACTTATTAGGTTACATGGTGCATGACATCACCTTTTTAAACCTTAAAATTTCACAAGGAGTTTGTACAACTCATTTAATTCTCTATATTGACCCCCAAGATGGCTCTTAGGACTAAAAGATTTTGACCAAGGCTAGATACACATGAAATGAAATAAAAATACATATAATAAAATCTATGACATAATAATAGACCCCCAAAAAACCTAAAGATCAATTTTTTACCTATAGGGGTCCCAATTTGACCTACATGGTCAAATTTGGTCAACAAGTTATAGAGGTGTTTTTGAGGTTCTATGCCATGAGTGGAAGTTTCTAATGGATATGATGATATTTTTGAGGTAATTTAGGATATTTATAAGTGATTTTATTATCATTTTTGTGTGTATAAATGATTTTTTTCTCTTTAGTTGTTCAAGACAGACTTTTTTATGTATTCAAAGGCCTAATGTGAATCATGCTAATGGAGTGTTTCAAGTAGTTATTAGGCTTAAAAAGTGTTATGGATCTCAAAGGATATTGGATAAGGTATATTTTAGTTTTTTATGAAATAATATTGATGTATATAGAGGTGAAATGTGTTCAAAGTGATCAAAAGGTAATGTGTTACTAGATAGATCTAATGCAATTAGGTCTTCATAAGACCTAAAGGTGAAATAAGGTCTAAATGAATAATGATAGACAAAAATGGACTCAAAATTCATTTTAATATTGTTTATGATATGTAATAAAACCTTTTACATGTCCTAAATAATAGGTTAGGGGTGATTACCTGACTAAGTGGCATATGAACAAGGAATGATATATATACAAAGTAGTTTTATGCCTATTTAAAAATTGGAGAGAGAATGCAAATGAAATAACACATTATTGAGAATAAGGAGATCTTGTAGACCATAATATGAGTGTATAATATATTTAATGAATATATGATAATATATCTTCATATGAATATCAAGGTCATATGACCTAATTAGTATTAAAGAGACCTTTTTGAGGGAAGAATCCTAGAAGGTAGTTTGAGAGGGATAAGAGTGTGAAGAGATGAAGAGGTGTTCACCATTTATTGGTGAATAAACATAGTGTTCTATAAGTGATAAAAATAATCAAGTGGATGAGTGGGTGCTGATTCATATAGGGGGTTGGTGCTTCCTTGCAAGTGGGTGATTGCTAAATCCTAGTCAAGTGGGTGCTTGGATAGTTTGGGTTGGTACTCCATGTGGAGTTGGTGATTCACTAAAATTTGTTTTTATCTTATATTACTATAGTAAATTTTATTATATTAGTGAATTTTAATCCCATTTAGGGTTTCCCACATATGATTTGCATTCTTTTGTTTCATGCTTATGTGGATAGTTGTTCATGCTTTCTAAGATCCATATGTCTATTTGAATGGTTCATGATCGTTTAAGTGTAATTGTATGGAACGGTTTTGAAGACTAATTCACCCCCCCCCCCCCCCCACCATCAATCATTTTGCCTCAAAAAATTGGTATAATTTCAAGTCCTTTGAATTAAGCCTAACATCTTAAAGGATATCTTAGAAGCAAGGATGGATAGTAGCTATGTTCAAGGAGGTTTCTCTACTAGTAAGGCCTTATTATTCAATGGAATTAATTATGAATTTTGGAGCATCATAATGAGGACGTATCTAATGTTAATGGTTCATGACATATGGTAGTCATTTTTGGATGGATACACTCCACCTCCTACACCACCAACTGATAAAACAAGAAAGAAAGAAAGTGAGAGAAATTCTAAGGCAATGAATGCCATTTTATGTGGCCTATCAAAGGTAGAGTTTGTGAAGGTGATGCATAATGATTTAACCAATGTGATATGGAATAATTTGAAGACTATAAATGAAGGAGACACCAAGGTAAAGATAGATAAATTATAGACCCATAGAAGGAATTTTGAAATTTTGAGTATGAAGGAAGATGAAAGGATTGCATCCTACCTGTTAAGGATTAATCATGTTGTTAATGTCATTAGAGGTATCAGAGAATAATTAAATGAGTCTATAGTTATACAAAAGGTATTGATATCCTTTACTTCTAAATTTGATTAACAAGTGTCTATAGTAGAAGATATTCAAGATCTAAACATAATTTAGATGGATGGACTTCATGGCATCTTGATTGCCTATGAGATGAGAATAAATGAATGAAGACCTTCTAAAAAGGAAGAAATATTTAAACTTGAGAAGTCAAAAGCCAAGAAGACCAAGGATGAGTTATGTTTAGATATTGATGATGATGAATTGATGACCATGTTTGATAGGAAATTTAAGATTGGATCTCATATATACAAGAGGAAGTTTCCTTTCAAATGTTTTAATTGTGTTAGAATTAGTGTGTGCTCTAGAGGAGTTTAAGCTACAAAGACGGAAGCATCAGAAAATAAGATCATTAGTTAAGGACTATGAAGAGCAAATTGGTTTATTTGAAGAGAGACTGAGTAACACATCCAAAGAGCATGATGATATCATCAATTAGGTTGAAACTCAAATAGAGATAGTCACTACTAGAATAAAGGATAAAAAATAATAATGCACTTGGTATGAATTAGAAATAGAGACCTTAAAGTTAGAATTAAATCAAGAAACTAGTAAGATGAAGGCCTAAGAGAAGTTTGAAAAGAGAAATAAGTCTCTAGATTACATTTTGAGTAGTCATAAGTCTAAGAATGATAAGGTAGGTATTGGTTTCAAATTAGATCAAAAGGAGAACAAGTATAAATATAATGTGAACAAGAATTTCCACCTTAAGAATAATATGAAAATAAATTCTATTTGATAGTCTAATGTCATAACATATGCAGATTCATTTAATGGTTATTATTGTCACTTGGATATTCACCCTTTGGGAATATGCCAAGGCTCTCCTCATCCAAGTGGAAATGGAATCACATTTAGGCTTGTGGGTAGCCTAAGGAATGAAGTGAGTCTCTAAATAGGGCTAGTTCCCTTGATGTACCACTTGACTACTTCTACTAACTTTGGGGGAGTGAAAAGGGATAAGGATAACTATAAGCAAACCTAAACTATGGAGGTGATACACCAAATCAATTTTATGACTTTTAACTAATTTCATTCTATAATTGAGACCATGAAATAAGTTAAAACATACACTTTCCCAAATCTATGTCTTCTTGCATCAATATTACATTGTGGGGTCATAGATGACATAAAAGTCTAGGAAGACTAGACAAAAGGTCCTGAATCACACTAATGAAAAGGATACTTACTTAAACCATGGAAATATCCTATAACACTTCACATGCTCTACAATAAGAGGTTGTAAATAGGTGAAAGAATGAAGTATAATGCTAAGGATTCCATAGTCTTCACTAAGCAAATTCAACATTAAAGTAGAGAACACTATGAATATTCATGAGATAGGTAAAAATTCATTAATTTTATTGATAAAAAGGTATAAAAATGAGTATGGATTCACCATAATCAGGTGGAGCATATAATACAATTCTAAAATGGCCAACTCTTATATCTATATATATATATATATATATATATATATATAGAGAGAGAGAGAGAAGCAAAAGGGTCATAAGTACACTTTTAAAGATAATAATTTTAGTTATGCATACATGGAAAGAGGATATGGGTAAAAAAATACAAGTTCAAGAATAATAAGTGTCAATCCAAGTGATCAAAGTTAGGCAAAATGGTATAAAACTTCTCCTTTTACAAAGAAACATTCCATTCATTATTGGAGCTATTTTATTAACTTGTAACTGATATATATCAGGTCCAATTATTATAATGGAAGAGGAGGATATCATTCATTACTATTCATGCATTAGTTGTATGCCTAGTCTTTTGGAATAACCTAGTTGAGAGCTATCATCATCTGTTGTCCTGATAGTTACCCTTACATTCACCCTACACACTTGGCATCAAAATTAGCATTAGTTGTCCATGAAAATACATGGTAATAATTTTTATTAAACTTTTAAATATGATACATGTCCTTGGAATCATCAGGGTCACCTTAAAAGGACATTTACCTGAAGTTTTCAAACTTCTCCCTAGCTTGTGCATTAGGCCAATTTTGAATGGCTGAAAGTAAGGCCTTGGTTGAAGAACTTATATGTTTATTAATGAAATTAAATTAATACTTGGAATTATATTAAGTGTAAATATTCCACACAAACTTTGTTTCATCTCCTACTTCATCTTGTAGCCTACACAACACAAAAAATAGTGAGAAAAATTTTGTTTATGCCCTAATCCATACAATTCCGTACAAATAGTTAGCATGGGAAGGATCTTGGGTGAGTCCTCTTTAACCTCCAAAATTTTTTATGAGCAAAATATTTCTTTTTATAAGCTATCCAACTCCATTTCTCAAGACTGCTCCTAGCTAAGGGTTTATAAGGGTTTTAGAGTAGTTTTGGGTCTTAAAGATGATTCATAAAATATTGAAATCCAAGTCAATAAATAATTCTAAAAATTTGGTCTTAGGGGACGTTAATGACTCCTTGAACTTCTTTGTCTTCCATGCATAGCCTCATGAAACATATGAACATTAGAAAGTGCCTATTTAAGCTTGTTTCCTTTGATTCCTACATACTTGACTTGTCTTGAGGTCTAAAAATGGATTATTGTAATTAAATATGAAAAAAAAAACCCTGGTCACCTCTTTATTTACCTAAAAAACATGAATTAATGCATTTAAATGCCAAACCAAAGCTAAAATTGAAGTTGACCCCCTTTTTGGATGCTAGGCTTAGTCATTTTCATAGGGGTCTGACTGCAACTTAAACCCAAACTAGCGTTTGATAGATTTTACTTGTCTCTTGATAGCCAAGACACATTTTTGGTTACCCAATATACATTTTATAATATCCTATAAATATCACTTCAATGTATAAATGATAAAGCTCCTCATTTGGACCTTTAGGCTTCACCATGCCTAATGGCATTATCTGTAACCTTTATAGTGTGGAGTAACCTGTTCTATCTCATCCCCTCCTAACTAGTTCCCCATGTTTTTCCATGTATTATTCAAATTCAAAAACTATATTGCAAGGCTTCATTAGCTTTTTGTCCTCTATTTCTTCTCTTTTCCTCAAAACTATCAGCTTTATGCATGGGGAAAGTATCCCTATTTTGAGACAAAAGAGGTGATACTTCTCCTATTTTATCCAACCAAATACATATTTTATAGGATTATTTAGGTCATAATTATTTTCTACACAAAAAATTAGCCCTTGATGCCATGATTAGACCCCTTAACTCCTTAACTTTGTAAGGTAAAATGTGTAAGGAACACTATGTACAGGGTTTCCATAAGGACTGTGAGTACATTGTTTGAGAAACTTATTTGTTTGAAAATGATTTATAAGTTTTCCTTACTATAATTACTTTCCCTCAGTGATATATCATTCCCTAACTCATCTAATTTACCTCTTCTTTCATACCCTAGTGAGGACTGAGCTTTTAGTTGGAATATGACAAAGATACCTTATTTTCCCTTGCTTGTAGGTGATTTTGGCTTTGTTCATGGTATAAAAAGGTCCTTATTACAAAATTTGGGTTATAAAAAATATTATCATAGTTGTAAATACTTTAACTACCATAAAAATCCATCAAATCTCCAAAACCCACCCACTATCTACATCATCTTACCTATCTAACTTGTAGGTGTATATTAGGTTATTTAAGGGTTTATGTAGGATCATTTATCCTTTGAAAGGGTCATATGAAATCATAAACAACCCTATTCAAGTTATTAGTCATTGTTTCATTAGGGCTGAGCTCCTATTATCCTACCAATACACCTTTTCCCCTCAAAGTTAAGCTTACTATCAAGACTGAGACACTTTATTTTCTAATGTCTCTACCTGTAGGTGCATGTGTGGAGTCCTTAGCCTTTGGTTTTGATGTGAAAATACCTATTGAATCAAATTTAAGATCATAAAAACTTTATTTTAATCAATATTACTCCCTTTAAACCTTCAAATTGGAAAGGTCAAGGAGATCTACAGGTGTAAGGTCAAGGAGATCAGCTGAAGTATTCAAGGAGGGGATAACAACTCAGGTTGTTGAGTTGGTAGTGTTGAGAAAGAGAGAGAGGGAAGAAGGTCTTGAGGTGTGGCAAGCCTTTGAGGTGGAGGAAGAAGTGGCATCTTCCTTATTGTATTTTCTTCAAGTAATATTTAATACAAGAGTGTGTATTATCTCTCAAACTCTTTGCTGTCTCAAGTTTCTAGTTACTTAATCATTTTGGTATAATTCCGTGTTTAATTTCTTATAAGAAAGTAATCAATTGTGCTTAGTGTGTTGGTTGTAGGTGAGTGTTTCAAGCCTATCATATGGAATGAGCATGTGCATGAGATGTATAACAACAGTCCCTCCCTTAAAACTTTTGATGATATCTTAACTCATGGATATTAATTTAGGTCACTTTAAACCATCTTCCTATAGGGAGTAGTCCATTTGCATTCTGAGTGAAGAAAGTTATATTGTAGCTCAGTCTTGTAGATAACACTATCTACATTTAGTGTTTTTGAGGCATTTTTAAGGTGTTAAAACTTCATCATACACTAATATCTCTGGACCCATCATTGGCATATTTATTTTCATATCTAATTAATACAAAGTTATCCAATTTATATGTTTAAATCACCTTGAAAGTACATTTAGTGAAGTCCTCAAAAACCCCCTAAGCCTCTATTTTCCACTTTTAGAGACTAAGGGCCTGAACAGTCCAATGCCTTCTCAAGTTGGTTTTAAAATTTTTATACTACCTTGACACATTAATAAATATTATCATGTTACTTATTAGTGATATGGATTCAAACACTAGTTATATTTCTTTCTTCAACACTTGAAATGGTGCTCAACTCTCTATCATATTGCATTTAGGTAGGGGTTATGAATTATGTACAAATAATGAGTGTGAAGTGAGAGATTAAGATGAAAAAAAAGATCTCATAATCATATTATATTGTTTTCACCCTCTCCTAATCATTATTAAAATAAATATAAACTTAATACAAGCTATAACACATTCTTTCCAACATAAAAATCAGTTGCGAGCAACTGGAACAAGGCATGCAACATGTTAAATGGCTTGTCTAACATGATGGAGACATGGGTTTGAAAACATGAGGATCAAGGAGAATTTTATGGAAGGTTGAAAATTGGAAAAGATAAATTTAAAACATGTAGATGAAAATATTACAACCTTCCATATCTCTTAACAAAGCACAAAACTCCTAAAAATGGTGAAACTACCCATAACTCAGAAAAATGTATCCTCCTACAAATTGAGATGGTTATCATGTCAAAACCATTAAAATTTTGAAACCAAGAATGGTAATTTATATATAATGAGGTGGAAATCCTTTGGAATCAATCTTATCATCTGAACCATACCAAATTTCTCAAACAAGACCCAAAATGGAAGGGTGCATAGATTGATAGGTAGTTTTAGAAGGTCAACTTCAAGTGAATGGTTTGTGAAGAAAGAGACACCATTAATAAAAAATATTATATTTATTTTAAGTTATCATAGTTTATAATATGTTCCCAAGATCATTTTTCCTGAAACCTTTTGTGTTAGCCATATTGGGCAAAAATTTACAAGTCATTTGAGTCTACCAAAAAGAATAAGAAGAGAGATAAATGGTCCTTACTTAAAATTGAGATTTATAGATAAAATAATAATAGATATGAGATTTAGGAATATTTATAAATGTTTCATGGCCTCCTCACATGTGGCATGATTCCCAAGAAGCCATACATGTGTCATTTTCTTCCTCTTCTTTAGGAAAACTGATTTTCTTCTTATTGAACCTATAAATTGCAATCTTGTCAGTTAATTAAGACTTATAATTAAACATGTGTGATGAAATCATGTTTTTAAACTTTCATATTTCCCAATAAATCTATACAAATCATTAAATTCACTATTTAGACCCTTAAAATGACACCAAATGACATGATAAAATAATGAAAGGAGTGACCAAGGTTAATATAACATTGAGAGGCATGAAATGACCTATAAAACACCTTATTAAAATATAATATACCCCATTATATTCCTAAAAATGAAATTTGTTACTAGGGATGCCTTATTTAACCTAAAAGTCAACATTGGTCAATAAATTGGTGACTCATAGGGGTAGTATGCCTGTTATACTAACTAGACTAGTAGCCTTATTAGTCCATTGGTCTTAGGAGTCATATAAGGACTAAAAATAATAATATAATCTAACCATTAACTAAAAATTTGATCAACATAAGACAACTAGTGACTACCCAACCACACAAAGGAAAAGGACACACACAACCAAGAAAGTAAACACACACATGTGATCTAAGAACTTAGGAAACACAAAAAAATAGGGAAAAAAATAATTACGTATATCTAACCTGATGTGTTCGTCTCCCTCCTATATCAAAAGGAAAGTTCCTTAGGTCTCTTCCATGATGAAAAACCTCATGGTGCCAAACAAGTGGTTTATTGAAGTAGAAGCTTGGTGACTCATACCTCTTGCTTGTCACCTTGGCCGGCAGGTATCCAATAGGATCATATTCAAAAATATCTCCAAAATATATGTATTCCTCTTGATCTTTGAGACATGTCTTATGCCATTTATTCATGTTAGCATAGCTCATTAATGCATCAATGGCTGTAATTTTATCATTTTAAGGCTCATTTGGTTCATGCCCCTCTTGGTATGTTTCTTAGACTAACTTATATTTATGTATTTATTTAAGAAGCTTGACAAACTGATCCTTAGCTTATTCATTTCTCTCTTGAGAAAGGAAAGATAACTTAATATTATAACTAACACAATAGTCTTCAAGTTCATCCCAAAAGGAATCACTTACTTGCTCAACCTGTTTAAGGTCTTTTTCCTCAATGTCAAAACCATACTAATATAATTTTTCCTCTTCTTGACCATCTTTCCCATTAAAACCTTCTTTGAGTTCCTTATCATGTAGCTCTTTCTTCATATCTTGGCCACCTTCTTCATGGATGTACTCCTCCTCAAGAATAGATGCATTAGAGTTAACTTCATGAATGCACATACCTTTAGATATGGAGTCAAGAGCTTATGGATTTTCCTTTTGTTCATCAAAGGGAGTATCTATGGTAATATCTTTCTCATAATAAATTATGAGGTTTTCTTGATCAGCCATGAATTGAGATTGCTCTTCTTCAATTGATTCCCTCAAGATAGGTTCTTCCACACAAAGAAAGCACTCTTCATTATCATCTAATCAAGAATATTCAAGACAAGAAATCACCTTTTATTCATCACTTAGGACCTATTTAAGGCTAAAAATTTACATCTTAGATAATGTAATCTGATTTTGTTTGTCAAGGGCTACAATATCTTTAGCTTCCTTCATGGTGATGCCAAGACTAGGCATCTTGAAATTTGGTGACTTAGTCTAATGAGGCTACCAAAGAGGTATGTCTTCTTCAATCAATATCTCTCTTTCCTTGTCAACCAAATATTCCTATTTTGCTTCCCATATGATAGGTCCATCAAGGTAAAGGGCAATGGGATGAGGACAAAAGGAACTAGTTTGTGGAGATGGAATATAAAGTTCAAAATTAGATTGAGAGTGAAATATAGGAGGCTCTTTAGGAAGCTCTTGAGGGAGGGGAGATGGGGTGTGATTAGGCATAATATTTTCTCTTGGATCTAAACCTTCCATCTCACCTTGACTTAGAAATCTCATTTTTGCTTCTAACTCTTCAATTTTCTTGGCTAGATCCTCTTGAAAAAGTCTTTCTCGAAGATCATAGGAATCATCATGAGGTTAAAGTATATTTTAAGGCTAAGATAGAATACAATAAGATTATTGAGGAAGGGTGGGGGGTAATTTAAAAGGATCAACTCCATTTTCCACTTCACACTCTTTAACAATGTTATTCTCTTATTTCTTACCCCATGACTCAACTACCTTACTCTAGCTCATAATACTAGGATAATAAGTCTCCTTTTGAGGTGGTGGGGATGCAATGTGAGATGGAAATAAGGGATCAATATTCACCTCATTTTATACCAACATGGAATATTTCATATGCCTATTATCTAACTCAATTTGTCTATCAAGGTTAGCTTCAAACATAAGACTTCTCCTTTCAACCCTCTCTTCCAGTTGATGGTGAAAAATATGAATTAAATAGGTTTGATTTGTCTCATAATTAGAGGTCATGTATGTCTAATAAGAAGCTTGGGGAATTGAATATGGAGTTTTATATACTTGGTAAGGCTGCTTCTCATGAATGGTTAGTTTGTCTTCCAATGATGCAATCAAACCACTCACATCAAGCATCTCACTTGTGAGCCTTTGCCAATTGGCTCTCTCAAAAGGAGCCCATTCTTTCTTGAAAAACTCCAATTCATCTCTCACATTTTTAATGACATGATTAGGAATAACATTAATATATCCCCTTTGAGTATCAATATTTTATACATACTTCTCATACCATAAAAGAGTTTGTTTGAAGGTGGAAATGGATTGAGTTAAGAAGTGACTAGGTGGACTAGGAGAAGCAAGGAATTTGAAAGGTTGACTATAAGACTGATAAGAAACATGTGAAGGATGAAAATGACCATATTTAGGCTAAGTAAAACCATATTGGGGCTGATGACACACTTCATGGTAGGGTTGGTTAAGAACTTTCTCATATTGACAGGGAAAAGGATAAGTTTGGAATGTATCACCAACTTGAGGGAAATTGTGTTCAAAACGAAAATGAGATAAGAATATTCATTGAAATCAAGGACATAAAGAAAAAAATTACCATCATTATTCAAATGGATCACCTGGGATTCTTGACCAACTAATACAACTTCAAAGTCGCTATTGGTGCTTAAAAATATGCCTCCAAAGGTTGATTATTGAGAGACAACACCAAAAATCGCTCAATCTCTTACAACAAGAGTCCCACCAAGCATGCCAAAAAATATTATCACTTGTATATGCACCCTTTGGGAAGATTCAAAGGCTCTTATCATCCAAGTGGCACAATGGAATCACCTCTAGGCTTGTGGGTAGCCTAAGGTATGAGGTGAGTCGTTAGATAGGGCTAGCTCCCTTAATGTATGACTTGACTAATTTTAATAATAACTTTTAGGGAGTGAAAAAGGATAAGGATAATAAAAATAAACATAAACTATAGAGGTGATACACAAAATCAGTTTGATGACTTACAACCAATTTCATTCTACACTTGAGACTATGAAACAAGCTAAAACATACACTTTCCCAAATCTATCTTCTTGCATCAATATTACATTGTGGGGTAATAAATGACATATAATTCTAGGAGGACTAGATAAAAAGTCTTGAATGACACTAATGAAAATTATAATCACTTAAACCATGGACATCTCCTAGAACACTTCACATGCCCTACAAGAAGAGGCTAAAAATAGGTGAAATAATGAAGTACAATGCTAAGGAATCTATAGCCTTCACCAAGCAAATTCAACATTCAAGTAGAGAAAACTATGAAAAGTAATGAGAGATGTAAGCACTTAGTCATTTTATTGATAAAAAGGTATAAAAATGAGCAAGGCTTCACCATACTCAGGTGGATCATATAATACAATTCCAAAATGGCCAACTCTTATATATATATATATATATATACATATATACATATATACATATATATACATATATACATATATACATATATACATATACATATATACATATATATATATATATATATATATATGTATATATATATATATGTATATATATATATATATGTATATATATATATATATATATAGAGAGAGAGAGAGAGAGAGAGACATCCAAGGGTCACAAGGACACTTTTTAAGATAAAAATTTATGTTATAAATGCATGTAAATAGGATATTTTTTAAACCATATAATGTTAGGAACAATAACTGTCAATCCAAGTCATCAAAGTTAGGCAAACTGGCATAAAACTCCTCTTTTTGCACAAAAAAATTACCTTCATGATTGGAGACATATTAGTAACTTTTAACTAATACAGGGCAAGTAAAATTATTGGAAAGGAAGGGGAAGATCTCAAACATTCCTCTCCATGCATTGGTTGCATTCTTGGTCTTCTAGAATCACCTGGTAGAGAGCCAACATCATCTGCTATCCTGAAAACTACCCTTCCATGCACCCTACACACTTGGCCTCAAATTTAACATCAATTTACCATGAAAATATGTGATATGAAGTTTATGACACTTTTAAATACCATAAATGGACTTGGAATCATTATGGGGACCTTACAAGGACATTCAATTGAAGTTTTCAACTTCTCCCTAGCTTGTGCATTAGGCTAGTTTTGTCTAGCTAAAAGTAAGGACCTAGTTAATAACTTAAAGGTTGATTCATAAAATGAAATGAATATTGAGAATTATTTTAAGTTTAAATATTCCACCAAAACTTTTTTCATCTCCTAATTCATCTTCTATCCTGCACAACACACAAAATAGTGAGAAAAAGCCTATTTATACCCCAATCCATACAATTTCATAAACTAAATGGAATGCAAAGGATTTTGGATGAGTTATCTTTAACATTCAAAAAATTTCATGATAAAAATATTTCATCTGATCATCTATCCAACTACATTTCTTGAGACTGGTCCTAGTTAAGGGTTTACAAGGGTTTTAGACTAGTTTTGGGTCTTAAAGATGATTCATAAAATCTTGACGTAAGTTGCCAAATAATTGTATAAATGTGGTCTTAGGGGACCTTGATAACATCCTTTAACTTATTTGGCTCCCATGCATAGCCTCATGAAATATATAAGCATTAAAAAGTGCCTATTTGAGTTTGTTTCCCTTGTTTCTTACATACCTGATTTGTTTTGAGGTCTAAAAATGGATTCTTGTACTTAAATATGAAAACAAAAATATTTATAACCTTTTTATTTACCTCAAAAACATGATAAAATTCATTATAATTTCCAACCCAATAATAAATTAAAGTTGACCCCCTTTTGGATATTAGGCTTAGTCATGTTCATAGGGGTCTAACTACAAGTTAAACCCAAACTAGCCTTTGATAGCTTTTCCTTGTCTTTGGATAGCCAAGAAACATTTTTGGTTACCCCATACACATGTTACAATATCCTATAAATATCACTTCAAAGTATAAATGATAAAGCTCCTCATTTGGACCTTTAGGCTTCACCATGCCTAGTGGCATTGCCTGCAACCCTTGTAGTTTGGAGCAACCTGCTATGTTTCATCCCATCTTGATTGGTTCCCCATGTTTTTACATGTATTATTAAACTTCAAAAACCATATTTTAATTCTTCCTTGGCTTCTAGTCCTCTATTTCTCCTCTTTTCCTCAAAACTATCCACTCTATGTATGGGGAAAGTGCCCTTATTCTAAGACAAAACATGGTGTACTTCCCCTATTTTATCTAATACTATAAATATTTTAAAGTATTATTTAGGTAATAATTATTATATACAAAAAAAACTAACCATTTATGGCATGGTTAGACCTCTTAACTCCTTAACTTTCCAAGGCAAAATGTGTGAGGAACACTATGTATAGTGTTTCCATAAGGACTATGAGTACATTATCTCAGCCACTTTTTATTTGAACATGATTTATAAGGTCTCATTACTATCATGACTTTACCTCAATGATATATCATTACCTAACTCATCTACTTTACCTCTTACTTCATACCCTAGTCAATACTAAGCTTCTAATTGGACTATGACTAAGATACCTTATTTACCCCTGACTGTAGGTGATTTTGGCTTTGTTCATGGTGTACAAAGGTCCTTATTTTAACCTTGGGGTTAAAAAACGTCTTATAATACTTTTAAACACTTTTAATACAATAAAAATCCATAAAAAACCCAAAACCCATCCACTGTCTGCATCATCTTACCTGTCTAACTTGTAGGTGTATATTAGGCTATTCAAGGGTTTGTGTAAGATCATTTATATTTTGAAAGGGTCATATTAAATCATAAAAATACCTCTTGAGCTTTTTATTAAGTGTTTCATTTGGTTTTATCTACAATTATCCTACCAATACACCTTTTCCACTCAAATTTAAGCTTATTGTCAAGACTGAGACACTTTATTTTCTAAGGTCTCTTCTTGTAGGTGCATGTGTGGAGTCCTTAGCCTTTGGTATTGATGTGAAAGTTCATATTAAATACCATTTAATATCATAAAACATTTATTTTAATTATTATTCCTCCCTTGAAACCTTAAAAGTATCATGTAAATATCAAATTGGTTCATTGTTTAGTGTGTTGGTTGTAGGTGAGTGTTTCAGGCCTATCATACAAAATGAGAATGTGCGTGGGATGTATAACAAAAATAAATAACTTGAAACCTTTTATGATCTCTTAAATCATGTATATTAATTTAGGTCACTTGAAACCATCTTCCTATAGGGCATAGTCCATTTGCAATATGAGTGAAGAAAGTTATATTGTAGCTCAGTCTTGTAGATATCATTGTCTACATTTAGTGTTTTTGAGGCATTTTTAAAGTGTTAAAAATTAATCATACATTAATATCCTTGACCCAATTATTTGAATAGTTATTTTTATATATGATGACTACAAATTTAACCAATTTGGATGTTTAGATCACCTTGAAAGTACATTTAGTGAAGTCCTCAAAATCCTCTTAAGCCTCTATTTCCACTTTTAGAGACTGAGGCCCTGAACAATCCACTACCTTCTCAAGTTGGTTTTAAAATTTTTATGATACCTTGATACCTTAAGAAATAATATCATGTTACTTCTTCATGCTAGGGATTCAAACACTAGTTCTATCTCTTTCTTCAACACTTGAAATGGTTCTCAGCTCTCTGCCATGCTACCTGTAGGTAGGGGTTATGAATTATGTATAGATAGTGAGTGTGAATTGAGAGAACAAGATGAAAAAAAGGATATCATAAACATATTATCTTGTTTTCACCCTCCCCTAATAATTATTAAAATCAATATGAATTTAATACAAGCTATAACACATTCTTTCTAACATTAAAATTACATATGAGCAACTAGAATGAAGCAGGTAACATGTTAAATGGCTTGTCTACCATGATGGAGATATAGGTTTAAAAATATGAGGATCAAGGATAATTGGATGGAAAGTGAAAAATGGGGAGGGATACATTGAAAACATGTAGATGAAACTAATACAACCTTCTATATCTCTTGATAAAGCATAAAACTCCTAGAAATGGTGAAACTGCCCATAGCTCAAAAAATGCATCCTCTTATAAATTAAGATGGTTAGCATGTCAAAAATATTAAAATTTTGAAAAAAATCATGGTAAATTTTAGATAAAGAGGTGTAAATCCTTTGTAATCAATATAAACATATGAACCATACATAATTTCTCAAATAAGACCCAAAATTGAAGGGTACATAGATTGATGGGTAGTTTTGGAAGGTTAACTTAAAATGAATGGATCATGAAGAATGAGCCACCATTTCTCAAAATTATTATATATATTTTAAGGTCTCATAGTTTATAATATGCTCCTAGTATCATTTTGCTTGAAACCTTCTATGTTAGATGTACTAAGCAAAAACTTGCAAGTCACTTGAGTCTACTAAAAAGAGAAAGAAGAGAGATAAATAGTTTTAGCTTCAAATTGACATTTATAGATCAAAAAAATCATAGATATGAGCTTTATGAATATGGATAAATGTTCCATGGCCTCTTCACATGTGGCACACTTTCAGGAAGCCATACATGTGTCATTTTCTTCCTCTTCTTTAGGAAAACTAACTTTCTTCCGATTGAACCTACAAATTTTAGCCTTGTCAGGTAATTAAGAGTTATAATGACACATGGGTGATGACACGATATTTTTAAATTTTCATGTTTCCCAAGAAACCTCTATAAATCATTAAATGCACCATTTAGACCCTTGAAATGACCCTAAATGACATGATATACTAATGAAATGAGTGACCAAGGTTAATATAACATTGAGAGGCATGAAATGACTTATAAAAAACTTATGACAATATATTATACCACCTTATATGCCTAAAAATGAATTTTTTTACTAGGGGTGCCCTATTTTGACCTAAAAGTCAAAATTGGTCAACATTTACTTTTTCTCATGTACTTAGTTTGGTCATATAAAAAGAAAGTGTAGAAGACCCTCCAAGAATGAGTACTCTTGGGACTATGGAAGGAGTCACAATCCAAATCAATTAATATATATGAGTGATGTTTTTTTATTATAATTATCTTAACATTAGTCATATTACAATATTATATCATCATGAATCATTAGGATAGAATAAGAAGATTTAAGATCTTAGAGTTTAAGAAAGAAGACAAACCAAGGTGTGGAAACCAAAGATAGTCAAGCTTAGTCTTGAGCAGTCAACAAGCCCCAAAATTGACTATCTTATATGGTAGAGCATAGACCAGATATTAAAGAGTATCAAGAGTGTTCATTATCAACTCAGATTGTTGACCACACAAATGATGAAGAGGACAAGCCAAAGAGGGTAATCATTCATAAAAAAATACTAAAGGATAATAAATCTTGTGAGATCATGGAGATATAGGAATCTCCTAATTTTATGTTATTATAATTCCCTATAGTAAAGTTTAACTCCATTAGACTTCATGGAGACACTCATTAGTTAGTGGAAGCTTGGTAGCTATCATGAAGACATGTTGAAGAATGTTGATAGAGTTAGAATTGTTATTGGTATATGATAGATGTTTGAATGAAGATGAAGATGGTCTAATACTCCTAATGACTCATGTGGTGAGCTCAAGTTATGAATACAAAGGGGGAGTCCCTAATTCTTTAGTTGATGTCAAGAATATGGTGGCCTAGTGTGTGATAAAATGTTTGAGTCATATCAATCATGTCAAGGACAAGGTGAGTGGTCTTATGATCTAAGTTCATTTGAAGAAGGTATGTATGGATTAAGGGGGAGCATGTTCCTATAATGATTCATATTTCATGTGTTGATCTTTTGTTACAACAAGGTATGATTCTAGATAGTAGTTTGTAGAAAACCCTTTATCATTAATGCCAAAGGGGGAGAAAAACCAAAAATTGGTGAGATAAGAATGATTAGGCTATATTATGTTTTATAGCAACAAAAAATGGGAAATTTTTTTATAAGTGTTGTCATTGATGTCAAGGCTTATGTCATTCATGTCAAGATGCATTTGGTGAAGATGTATAATGAGTGGTCTTTGAGGTATGAGCTTGTGACATTGATATGTAAAAGAATCATATGATAAGATCCATTTGAAGGCAATTAATGTATTATATTTTCTTGGTTGATGTTTTTGTTGAGGTCATGACATGGAAGGAATAATTCAAGGCATCAAGTACATTGGAAGTTTGAGTCTAGTCATGGCATGATAAAAGTATGAGATGGTGGCATGATTAGGTGAGTGATATCAAGCATGTGAGATATTGTGAAGGTTATATAATCATGATTATGAGGTGTGGATACACTCATAATTATTTCAAAATGAACCTACAGGGGTAGAACCATCAGTCTAGGTTTGCATATGTAAGAATAGATAGAGATATGTAGTGTATTATAGTGGTTATTAATTTTGTTTTATTATTTCCATTGTTGACAAATGCATAGCTAAGAGGCCTTTGATTTCAAGTGCATAAGTAGCCTAAGCCTAGTCATGGCATGAAGAGACCTTATGAGAAATTATGAACATGGTATCTTGGTGAGATTAATTCACATAGGCATGAGATTTTGTATGAGGTTACTTAATAATGTATATGAGGCATTAGATCACTCATGCGAGTATTAGGGTGACCCTATAGGGGTAGGACCTTTAGACCAAGTCTACACCTAGATAACTCCTAGATCCTACCTAGCTTAATGAGGTATCATGATCTATTGTCACGGCATGTGAAGGATCTAGGGTAGTGATTAAACATGAGAGAGGATGCTTGAGTATGTGACTAAGGTGATGGGTGTCATTTTTACTGATTCATTTAACCAAATTATGTTAGTGTCAATTCTTATTAGGGCTAGTGTCTAGAACTATCTACAATAAGGCACTTATTGGTTTCAGCTAACAATAATGTTTTGGGTTTTTTTATTTTTATGTTGTAATAACCTAATATCTATTTCAAATAATATAAACTAGTGCTGAAAATAAACACTCTTATAGGAAATGTAAACAAACCAAACTATGTTGAATTGAAGAATCTATAAGCAATCAAATAATGCTTCAAAGTAAACTCACTAAAACCAAATATACAATATATAATTGAAAAATGAAAGTTACAAGAATTAAGGAAATTATAAAATTATTATGTAAATCTGAAAGTAACACATTAATTATCTATTATATCCCACAATTTATAAATCTTAATCACATAAAACATCTATTTATGTCAATTCCAATTAAAACAAACAAGAAATGAAATTTATAAATACCAAAATAAATTATCCTATCTCCTTGGGGAGTGGTCCCTTGCTCACCTTTAAATTTAGGTTTGAATCAACTTAGTCTTAGAATGCTATCTCAACACATGAATTGAAAGAGTAAACTTCTACGAGTCTTCTTGTACTAAAAAACAACCAAAATCATAATATATATGTATATCTCTATTTCTAAATCCAACATGGTTATATCATTTTATTCTATGCAAAAGATAATTAACTATTCTATAAATAAGGCAATAACTTGATTGACTTAGAACAAGAAAATATTTTAAAGATATTGGGAGATATAGCCAAAATAGAGAAAACATTGTAATCAGATCTATATAGAATCAGGAATATCCACATGAGATTAAAAATACTATTTTTAACTATATCTAACAACCAAATATATACATCTAATCTATCCATATCTTCTAACTTAGATTTTCAGCCTAAAACTACAACTTCCATAAATGGAAGACCATACAAACATAGGCATCTATATATATACATGTACAAAAATAGAAAATATCAAAAAGAGTCTTCATATCATCATCGAGAAGGTGGAAAAGATTATTAAATACTTTGGAACATGTTATAACCAAATATAGAGTGAACTATGATAATCCATAGCACTATGGTAATCTGTAGTTGATTATTGAAATTCGTAACTAACTAGAAGAATTTGTAGCTAACTGGCAGAATCTATAACTAATTGATGAAATCCATAGTTAGATGACAAAATCCATAACTGACTAATAAAATCCATAGATGAATGATAGATGATTAGTTCTATGTCTTGGAAAAACCTTATCTTCATATGATCTTGTCAAAACTCTTATTATATGTTATTATGCCTGTACATATCAAAATGTGAATACTAAACATGTAAATGGTCAGAACATCATGCAAATAAAGCTAACTAAGACTCACATGAGTTTATGGACTATGGCAATAATGAGTCATAATGTGGACTCATCATTTCCCCCATACCTTACCTTTTGTAAGTCCCATTGCAAACTAAATCTCTTTATCCTCATCATTATGACCCCTCTATTCCAGCTTGAGACTTAGGTCATAGATGGAATAGAAATCCTAAAATATATTTTCATGATGAAGAATAAATCCCATCTCTTTTTACAAAGTGGATCCAAATAGAAAACTGCTCATCAGATTGAGGTCCTATATTTTTCCATAGAGGCATAGGGAAGAGTAATAAAATGGGTCTGAATCTCATCCTTATCCATGGTTTCTATCCATCCCCCTGAGTAAAATTAATGATTATCTAAATGATAATCTTATCCCTCTTAAGATTCCATTGGATATTAGTATGGGACAAAACTTTTCTTTATCTTAAGGTGATTGGTAACATATGCCAACATTGTCTGCAAGCAATCACCACTTGATCAAAGAAGTGCCAAATAAATAATTCAAAACTAATGAGGCTATCTTGAAAAGTATAGAGATAATGGTCTCGGATCTTAGGCCTTTGATAAAAACTTTGGAATTTATCCAATATGTGTTGTGCATCACTAAACTAGGGTCTAATACATAGACCAACATCCCTTGTAGTGTTGGTATGATCATCATATCTATCTTGTCATGACATTTTATTCCTATATGTATAAAAGAGAGCCCTTAGTCAGGATTCTCTCACAAACAAATTCACCAATAAATTTTTTGTATTCCCAAAAATGATATCACACAAATAGAATTCACATAACAAATATTTCCTATTAGGTGTACTATTTTGAAAAATTGTCATGAATTGAATACTTCTATTAACTTAATGGGGTAAAACACAAGAAATATACACTAATTTCCATCTAAAAAACTAATCATGAAAAAATAAATTCTATGGAAAATAAGTAACCCTACAATATAAAAAAAATTCACTAAGTTGATAGGTGAATTGAAGGGTTTGTTTGTCTTGGTATTCTTTCTGTTGTGCCTATGCAAACTCCTCTTGTTATTAATAATTATCCTTCCAAAGAAGGTGGTTTTTCCTCTTCAAATCCTTAATCTTAGAACAAAATTAATCCCATTGGTTTTTGATTTAACCTTTTTAGGAATATTGGTGTATTATTCCTATTTAGTTAAAAGTCTGAGTAAAGTAAATAAGTGAATAATTAAACATAATTAACCTACTGATTTGTTAATTTTGATTGTTACTTAGACTTTCTAAAAATAGAAAATGAGTGAAGGGAAAAATGACTTAGCTTAGAACTATGTTGATTTGACTAAGACAGAGGCTGATATTGACTGTGTAAGACCAGGATAGTAATTAGAAACATAGATATAGCTTTCATATGGTGAAAGGATAAGAATGACAAAAATAGGACACCTTGGGGTCTAATTCTATTGCTCTTTTCTTACTTATATTGTCTAAACTAGTCACAGAGTTCTAAACTTTCTAAGTTATGTTCACCACTCCTATATGACTCTACCTATAGAATTACAGAGCTTGACTATCAACATATCTCCTTATAGAGTTGATTTATCTTTAATCCTAAGTCTTCAATAAGCTTGAATAGGACTTTGAGAAAAGAGGCAAGGGTTAGTGTGTGTAAGATACATTGAATGTGCTTCACACCCCATGTGAGGGCACATTATCTATATATCAATACTCTGAAGAGGGATCAAGCCATATGTAGTTCTCCCTTTGAAATGGCTTGGTGTAATTATGATATGAGAATGCAATAAATGATAAAATTAGGTGTGCTTGAGGTGACTAGGGACTGATATAAGGGTTTGAATAAGATGGAAATTAATTTGGATGGTTGTATGCAAAGAATGAGGAAGATTTCCTTAGTGGTCTTGATTGTATTCTTTTTGGTTTTGAAAATAATTGCCAACCCTTTTAAATGAACTTTGAATGAGATTTTATTAGGATCTATTGGTCATGGGCTCAATGAAATCACACTAGGCCAACATAATTAATAAGATTAATTATGGAAAAATGGTAATCTAGGCTCAAAAGGTGATTGGATAAGAGTGCTGAAAAGGGGACACCCTAGGTTCTAACACTGTATTCTAACCTAGGGTCTATTTTCCTAGAGATTCAAGACTTGGGGGGTGGAAAGAGCATGGAAAATGGGTTCTAACTAAACTATAATGAGGTCTTTAAATCTTATGAATGATTAGAAATCAATGAAAATGTTTTTGAAATGGTCATGAGGACAAGCAAGAGGGACATATGGGTTGGGTATCATAAGCCACATTCAAGTTAACATTTTATATGACTAAATTTTCCCCCCTTTATTTTAGTGATGTAGTAAAGTGAAATATTAGGATAAATAAAAAATATAAAGTGTACCTAACCTTAACTATAAGGGTGAAGCTCATGATTTTGTTGTAATTTTGGGTTGTGCATAGAGAGACCATGTTATGAAATGTGAATCTATTGTGATGTGGAGTGATGTTGGATACTGTAGTACTAAGAGTAATATCATGAACGAAGTTGAGTGTTCAATTCCTTGAAAGTGGATTCAAAAATTCAAAGTCTATCCCTTTATTTCCATCATTTCTAACTAAGTGAAGCTATGTGGTCATACGTGTGCTAAACTATGTTTGGACTATGTGTCCAATCTCTCTAAATAGGTGGCTCAAGAATACAAAGGTTAGCTAGTCTTTTGGCTCCATCATTTCCCCGTGAAGTGAAGCTATGAACTAATACCAGTATGAAATGTGTGTAATATGAGATGGATCTTGAATATGGTGGATGTTTTATAATCTAAAAATGTTGGCATGGATAGTTAAATGTATACTAGAAACTAGGCCACTCTTGGCCATTCTAAAAGATGGAGATTAGGCTTGTATGAAAGCCACTCTAAAATTGGGTACTAGGCTTATATGAAAGCCACTTAGGAAGTTAGGTACTAGGATTATATAAAAACCACTATGAAATGATGCTAACCACATATAAATGGAGTAAGGCATGTAAGAGTTGAGAATACCTGGGTAATGCTAAACTCAAAAAGAAAAGAAAATAAATGTGCTACTCATATTGCCCCTAATCACTGGTATCTAGAATATGGATTTTGATCTAGAAGTTATACCAACTACCATATCTAAAATTGAAAGTGAGAGCCATCATGCCGCACATGATGCCCCCTATATCTAGTTTTTTAAAGTAAAAGTTTAATAAAAACTACTGATTCTAACTAGTCTGACTATGCAAAAACTATCATTGAACCTACTTTTTTGCATGCTTCTATAAAGTCTATTTTTTCATTATTTGGATAGGAGCACCAAAAATAAGACACCCTAGTGTTTAACACTATTGTCCATGTCTATCACTTTTGTCCTTTGCTAAAACTAACAGCTATTCTAGAATCATCACTATTTTTTTGGTCTATTCTACCTAGTTTGACCTTTGATTACTATTTGAGTGTTTTTAAATTGATTTTTTTATTGGTAGGAGTTTTAATCTCTATGAAAAAACCCATATTTGTTTCCCCCTCTTTTGAGGGTGGGAATGAAGACCCTATAATGACTACCCTCAAAATAAAGAGCCCTACAAGTGTGTTATTCTATAAAATACATGATATAGAAATGATAATCGATAAGATATCTCAAGATATAACATGGTTTGTATTAGGATATTGTTAAATCAATAGGGGTATGCCTAGATAGATATAACAATGTAATAGCATGTGTAATGTACTGAATTAAAATTGGAATTTTTTTTAGTTATAAGTTGTTAGTTGTCAATCATGATAGAGGGATAGATCATGATGTCCATCATGGCATCCAAGAAAGTAAGAGAATGCATGATGTGGATCATAGCATTAAAAATAATTGAACATCAAAAAAGAAATAAGCACTCAAGGAAAAAAGTAAGAAGCATACAAGAGTGGCCAAGGGGCCAAACAAACAAGAAACATGGGCACATGTCACTCAAATTGAAAATAAAGCATACAAGGCATGTTTAATTGCCATATACATAGACAAATGGAAACAAGCAAGGTTGGCATAGAAGCCACAATCATATAGAGGAGTACAGGTAAAGGACATTGGCAAATGTCTTAAGGGGGACATAATATATAGAAGCAAAGAACATTGGAAAATGTCCTAAGACACACTCAAAAGATAAATAGGAACTAAGAAATGCAATCACATCAAGCTACACTAAGAATTAATGGAAAAAATGTAAATGATAGAAAATACAATTGCATCTAACTAATCAAAGAAATAATGTGAAAGTATGCAAGACATGGTAATATAAGACTAGATATATTCTAAGAAATACATAAGTGATAAATGCTAGTGAAATGTTGATGGAGTAATCTATGTAAGCTAGTAAATAATGTACATCAACATGATAACTAGAGTTTTTGGTGTAGGAATGACATAATCTAGATGGTGTAGTCATGTAGAAGATTCCCCTAGTGGGTAAATATATCGATGTGTGTCTCGAATGTATAAGCAGGATTCCCCCTCAATGGGTAGAGTGAAGCAATCAAGGAGTTGGAAGTCACTGCACACACTCAAAGTAAATAAGGTGAAGTATGGTAATGTAGATAATTAGATAAACAATAGAAATAGAATAGTAAATGTAAGTCTAACATAGCAGTAAAAATGTAAATCATGGATAATACATACAATAGAAATGTTTTTGGTGTTTTTAAGTTATTTTCATGAATGTTTTTGAATTTTTGTAATATTAAGAGTTATTGTAGAAACTAGAAAACTACACACTTATATTTTTTGATGACTAAAGTCCTTGGGACCCCCTTAAAGACCCCCTAAACCTTCTTAACCCTTAACCAATCCTTTTTAACCTAACCAAATCACTATTCCCCTAATCACATAATATTATTCAAAAATACTATTTGAAATTACTATTCAAAAGTACTATTCACTATCACAATTAACTATGGGACCCACTAGCACTATTCATGATGACATGGCATGTGACATGGAAATTGACATGGACAGTGATTTGGGAGGTGATATGGCAAGTGACATGGCTTAGAAGTGAGGTGGCTTGATATGGGACATTATACCCCACTTGGGACCCTTTTCTAAGATGATTGATGACCTCATTTAAGCATCACAAGGGACACCCCTTGAAAAATGGTTAATTTCCCATCAAGGAAACATTATTCAACATGTATTTTACCTTCACACATGAAATTAACTTTCAAAATAAGATACCTACCTCTTTATCACTTTGGGAAAGATAACGAGCACCCACTTTTGACTTCTTAACCAAAATGGCACACTCACAAGCCCAAATAGGAATCCCCACCCACCTCATTTTGAATAATTCATCCACCACATAGAGAATGGTTCCATACTTATACTATTCCTCTTTTGGCATGACTCTTCACAACATATGCTATAAATACCCCCTCTTCTTCACCTAAGGTTAAGTGGGAAAGTTACAAATTAGTATTTTTTTATTAACATTTTATTGAAGGTTTTGAAGGATGTCATCCACTTGAAGGAGATCATCATCATCATCATCTTGGACAAAAGATCCGAAGCAATAAAACTCTACCAAAATCTTCAACAAAGCATCTTTAACAAGACATCCTCAAGCCATCTTCAATAAACATCAAGGTCATCCTCCCAAGCCATAGAGGATCTCTCCATAATCACTTGGATCCAATCCATGCACTTTAACATGTATTATTCCACACCCTTCATAACTAGCTTCTTCTTTACACACCTAATAAAAAGAAAAAAATAGAGAGAAACAACTATGTAAAATTTATCACATGAAGACTATGTACAATAATTTGAAAAGAAACTATATACAATTAGTCATAAGAATATTATATACAAGGTAATGAATGAAATTAAATAATATACATGGAATATATGTAGCTGCATAACATTCATTATATTTTTTATTTTCTTTCCTTTGAGTGAGACTAGATGATACACTTTAGGACTACACTTCTCGAAAATGATGTATGGACCTAGCCAATTTAGTTTGAATTTTCCTTTGATTTATTCTTTGGCATTGACATCATGAAGATTTTCTTTGAGAATGAGGTCATTAACTTCAAATTCTCTGGTGTGAATGCATTTTTTGTAAGATCATTGCATATGTTGCTGGTAGATTCTGAGATGTTTTATTACTTGAATGCATGTATGGTTTAACTTCTCAAGCTAGTGTAGATGTTTTTCATGATACTAGTTGGTAGTGATAATACCTTTAAGGGAGACACAAATATATGGGATTTATAATTCCAATGGTAAAATTGATTCTATGCCATAAATGAGTGAATAAGGAATGGCTCTTATTGGTGTATGAATACTTGTGCGATAAGCCCATAATGCAAAGACTAGTTAATTGTGCCAATCATCTCCAAATTTTATCATTATTTTTTTCAAAAAAATTTTGATGGTTTTATTGGTGGCCTCTTCTTGACCATTTCCTTTTGGATATTATGGAGTGGAAAATGTGTGTTTAATCTTATATTTTGTGCAAAAAATTTTGACAGATTTGTTCTTGAATGATGTTTCATTATCAAAAATGATAGTTGTGGGTAGGCCAAAGCATGAAATAATGTGAGTCATGAGGAAACTAAAAATTTCCTCCCCCACGGTAAATTGGAATGGAATGGCTTCCACCCACTTGGTAAAGTATTCTATAGCTATGATGATGAACTTGCGCCCATTGGAAGATTCAGGGTTAATCTTTCCAATAAGATCAAATCCCCATAACATGAATGGCCTTGGAGACACAATAGGTTATAATTATTGTGAAGGTGCATGATGTAGGTTACTGTGCCATTGAAATTTATCACCTAACTTTGAATATTGTGAACATTATTCTTTTATGGTGGGCTAGTAGCACCCCTGTCAAAGCAATTTGTGTGACATGGCCTTTCCACTAAAGTGACCACCACACTAACTATCATGTATCTATGTAAGATCAATTTTGGCTTCTACCAAGGTCAAACATCTAAGAAATTATCTATTGAAGGATCATTTAAAAGGGTCCCTACCAATCACTACATAACAGAGTGCTTGTTTGTGTAACTTGTGCTTGTCATTTCAAGAAAGTGTCTGGTGTAATGGATTTGTTTAGAAAGTTATATATGTCAGAAAATCATTTTAGAGTGGTAGAACTATGTGTAGTATCTAAGATAGATAGTGAAATCAAATCCATGCTAGATATTGATGGTGATTTTAATCATTTAATTATGAAAATAGCTTGATCATCATTGATGTCAATAGGAATCAAAGATGTGGCACTTCCTATTGCATCTGCATGTCAGTTGTATTTTCATGGTATATTTTTTATAGAAAATTGATCAAATTGTGATGATAAACATTGTACCATGTTATGATATGGGATAAGATGTTCTTCTTTTATATGATATACATCATTGAATTGGTTGACCTTGAGTTAAGAATCATCAAAACTTGAATAGATTTGATTTGGAGGGACTGGGCAACAAATAAACCTAAGATAAGTTCTTCATATTATATTGTGTTGTTGGTGTAGGATAAACTTAATCAGTAGGATATATGAATTATGTGGCTAGAAGGATTGACAAAGACAATGCATGCCTTGCACTAGATGCATATCAAGAACCATTGAATAACATGGTCCATGTATCCAAATGAGTAGAATAGGTAGTAAAATCATCTCTGAATGTGTTGATAAGATGTTTGGTATCTAATAGTGGTGATTCTACCAAATGGTTTACAATTATTTGGCGTCTGATTGATTTTTAGAGGACTATTTTAAGTCAAACCCTGTTAATAACATAACCCATTTTTATATGTGAAAAGAAAGATGTGGTTTTGCCATTAGAAACTTCAAGGGGTCTTATTTTGTAATAATCCAAGTCTCATTATTGCCATGTAAAGTCAAATTTTTTGTGTGGAAAAAACTAATGCTAGACACAATATTTCAATTATGGAATAATTTTTTTCATAATCAACCAATGTGCAATGTAATAAATTACTTGCTTAGTATGTTGATCATCATGTTGTGCTAATAGTACTCTTAATGCATGATTTGTTACTGAGATATAAAGTAGGAAATGATTATCAGGGACAGGTGGTACTAAAATAGGTGGATTTAAATGATATTTCTTGATTATATCAAATATTTCTTGACAAGTTTGGTCCCAGGCAAACTTTGTATCTTTCTTTAATAATTGAGTGAATGATTGAGTTTTATTAGCAAGCTGAGCTACAAAATGGTGGATTGCTTGGATTTTTCCTTGTAGGGATTGAATTTGTTTTAAGTTCATGGGAGGTGAAATATCAATAATTGTTTTGACTTTCATAGGATCAATGTCTATGCCATATTGAGAAATAATGAAACCTAAGAGTTTACCTGATGTAACTCTAAACACACATTTCTTTAGGTTTAGTCAGATATTGTATTGACTAATTCTTTGAAATTTTTTTCATAAATCAATAGCATGATTTCATCATTGTTTGGATTTAGATAATATATCATCAACATAATCCTCGACAATATGGTGAATCAAATCATGAAAGATGTGTCAGGGTACATGGATTTGTTGCTTTGGATTTTTTTAATCTAAAAATCATGATAATATAACAAAATATACCCCATAGAGTTGTAAAGGATGTTTTTTCTTCATATTCTTTCATGATATTGATTTGTTTGTAGCTAGTGAAGCCATCCATAAATGATAACATTTCATATCTATCTGTGTAATTGATAATCATATCGATATTAGGTAAGGGAAAATCATCTTTTAGGTATTCTTTACTTAAATCTTGAGAATTGGAACAACACTGGATTTTCCTATTAGGTTTTACTATAGAGATTATGATGGAAATCCATTCAGGGTGTGTTACTAGTCAAATGAAGCTAACATCTAAGAGGTGCTAGTGGATATGCTAGAAAACTACACAAAGGGTCCTAGTCATCACAATACCTTTGGTTTCTCTTAAATCTCTATTGACTACACCTATAATTTCAACAAACCTACCTAGCCTAACCTACTTACCTTTTCACTTGGATTTGAATACTATTTGAAATTACTATTCACTATGGGACCCACTATCACTATTCATGATGACATGGCATGTGACATGTCAAGTGACATAAAAGGTGATTAGGGAGGTGATATGATAAGTGACATGGCTTAGAAGTGAGGTGGCTTGATGTGGGACATCATACCCCACTTGGGACCATTTTTCAAGATGTTTGATGACCTCATTTAAGCATGACAAGGGTCCCCCTTGAAATATGGTGAAGTTACCCTCAAGTGACCATTATTCAACATGTATTTTACCTTCACACATTAAATTAACCTTCAAAATAGGATACTCACCTCTTTAGTACTTTGGGAAAGACCAAAGGTACCCACTTTTGACTTCTTAACCCAAATGGGACACTCACCAACCCAAATATGAATCCCCACCCACCTCATTTTGACTAATTAATCAACCACATAGAGAATGGTGCCATACTTCTTCTATTACTCTTTTTGCATGACTCTTCACAACATATGCTATAAATACCCCCCTTGTCCTTCACCCAAGGTTAAGTGGGAAAGTTATAAATTAGTATTTTTTGTTATTAACATATTGTTGCAAGTTTTGAAGGAGGTCATCCACTTGAACGTGATCATCATCATCTTAGAGAGAAGAGATCAAGTAATGAAACTCTACCAAAATATTCAACAAAGCATCTTCAAAAAGCCATCTTCAACAAACATCAAGGTCATCCTCCCAAGCCAAAGAGGAGCTCTCTATAATCTCTTGGATCTAAAATGCGTAATTTAATAGGTATTCTTACACACCCTTCATAACTAGTTTCTTCTTTTAACACTTAGGAAAAATAAAAAAATAGAGAGAAACATGTTGGCACACCTTGTGGGACCCCTTATGGGTTCATAGTTTTTTAGGCATATAGTTGCATTTAGTCAAAGTTTAATGATCTTGCATTTTTGTTATTTCTAAATTTTGAAAAGTGAAAAAATTCTTTCCTTTCTTATTTTCCAAATGTTTTTAAAAAAAAAGTTTTAATCCTAGGGATAGATTGCATTTTACATCTTGCATTTAAGTGCATTTTAGTTATTCCTTGTTTGCATGAAAAGACACCAAATTCTTCTTTTAGGTTAAAATTTAGTGCATTAATTCTATTGACTACTTAATGATTAGCTCACATAGATTAGTTAAATGTAGTATGCATAAATCCTAGCACATATATGTTACACTACCAAACCCACACACAAATTAAATGTCAAAACTTATTTAAGATAAGGCCCATTGGGATTTCATCACCCTTTAGATTACCTTACTATAACATTGATCCCACTTGGATTTCATCACCAAGGGGAGGACCCACTCCATTCTCTGATGGAGTATAAACTCTAGACAAATTGTATATATTGGCTATGCTCCCACATTGGTTCTGGGATTGTGAAGTAAGGGGAGAAAGCCTCCAATATTAAGCCACGTACCTAACCTAGTGCAGACTATTTAAGCACCAAAATTCAACTCAAAACCATCCTTATATGGTTTTTTTATTACCTAACTTAAAATCAAACTTCCCCTTTTAAACTCTTTAAGGCATAAGCTAAAAGTGATTTAAAATAAATCCTAGGATTAATTTCACTTTTAGTGTGTGCTTTGTTTGCTCATTATGTGAGGTGAAAGGTTCATTATCCATTTCTAATTTTCTCCTATGGTCTTAACTAGACAACAAGTGAAAAACCAAAACAACCCACCACCATCTTCTTCTTCTTCCTCATCCTTGGATTATACCTCAGACATTGATAGATCACCCCATGCTTCACTATACCATTCTCCCCCACCTACTGTGCCTTCAATAATCCCTGAAGGTGATTTAGATTTTTCCACCTTTTTGGACAATAATTTAGTTTTTTTAGAACACTATATTAATACCTTATCCTACCATACTTCAATGACTTTAGTTCCTCTTATGGATCCACCCTATGATATGCCACAACACCTCATGGTTGGTGTTGCATCATCCCACCCTTATGTTAACCAAACTTCATCTTCTACCATTGGTCCATCTACCACCACCATCCAAACACACCCTAACCAATACCTCTAATGTTGGCTCAACTTTACCCCTTATCATGTCTACCCCTTTTTCTGATGCGGTGTCTTCCATACCCATTTCTATCATTCCCTTTAGCCTAACCAATATACCAACCTCAACCCCCTTTTAGAACCTAGTACTCTCCATATAATAAATAATTCTCCTTATTATCACTAGGATCACTATCCCTTAACAACCCACAAATACTTTAGCATTACCAACCCAAACCATGCCCCCATTAACAAACCCAAATGTACCCCTAAACCAATTATTATCAGATCCTATACAATCCCTCATAGCTCCTATCAGTATATCCCCAACCCATTGGGATATATTTCACCTTCCATCCAACCCTTAATGCCTATAAATCTTATGGGGACACTATTCCAACCTCAAATTACCACATACCCATATGTGCCCAATTTTGTACCTCCTACCACATACCAATTCATAGCTACAACTCAGCCTTAGCAAAAATTGCAACCAAATTATGCAGCTACCCAACCCCATCCCAACTTGATCAAGATGATTTTAGATAAGATGACCTAACTCAAATCATTTATCTTTGGGTCCCATAATCTTTTATCCTATGACCAAATTTGTAATGAACCTATCAACCCTTCTGTCCTGATTCATGCTTATCCTCCTCAATGGGAGCTTCCCAAATTCTTTAACTTTTAGGGGAAGGAGGATCCTCAACAATATTTGAGGGTATTTCACCATTCTTGTTACTTTATTGCCTATGATGATGCCCTCCTTATCCAAACCTTCCCTATGTCTTTATCAGGGCCTGCCTTAGATTGGTAGAGTGCCCTTTCTAGACATTCTATCTTCTCATTTTCCCAACTATCCCAAATTTTCTTAGAACATTTCTCTATCAATATATCTACGAAGGTCTCCATAATCAACCTCTATTCTATCAGGCAATTTGATGATGAATCAAATGTCAACTTTGTTACATGATGGTGAGGCCTCATTAATCAATTATCGTTTTTACTACCCTAAATGGAAATCATTGAAATTTTATCTTGGGGATGTGCAAAACATATCATTTCCACCATTCAAGTGAAAACATTTAGAACCTTTGATGAAGCATTCACAATGGTGTACAAACTCAAGAACTGAGCCATAGATGAGGGTAAATTGAAATTTTGAAATAAGAATTCCACTTTTAAACCCAATGACCCCTCTTCCTCTAAAAAAAAACTAATCAATGCAATTATAAATCCAAAACATCTACAAATATGGTTATATTGAAAACTACCCCACCTCCATTCGTTAACTATCCATGTCAAAACACACCTTCCAATACTTCTTACCCACCAAACCAAAATCAAAGTCAAGTTCTTTCTAAACAATTCACCCTTATAGGGGAATCTTATGCCTCTATTTTGGATAAATCGCTAAAATATAATGTTATTTAACTCCTACTAATCAAGCCACCTCAACAATTTGACCCCTCTCATCCTGTGCCTAGGTGGTACAATGAAAATAACCATTGCGCTTTCCATTAGGTCATTATACATGACATAAACTAGTGTAACACTTTTAAAAGTCTTATCCAAAACTTGATTTACAATGGAAAATTGATATTTGAAAACCTTAATGTACCCCCCAACCATTCTCTCTATATTTTTTTCAAACCATTCCCTAGCCATCCTCCACCTACCCAAACCCATGACAATCAATTTAAACCATCTTCATCTCATGAGGCACACATAATCAATGTCAACATAAATGATCCCCTAAAGGATGAGACTCATATTCATATTTCCTCTTCACCAACCTCACCTATAGAAGAATCAAATTCACCTCTTACCCCTTCAAAGACCCAAGTAGAAAGATCTATAGCCCCTGTTTCTCTACTTGATCAAACCATATCTATGCCCACCTCTCCTTTCATAGAACTAGCCATTGATCTAACCACCCCTTCCTCTACCCCACCAATTGAAATGGTAGAACTCCCATCTTCTTCTTTGGATACCCTAGCAAAAGAAGGAGCTGAGACCATACCTACATCCTTGATCAAACAAACATCCCCTATCTTAATCACCCCATAAGCAACCATTATTTTAGAACCTTCTAGCTAAAGTAGAGATGAAGGAACCATACCCTCTTCTTCACCCAAGGACTTGACATTTTAAATAATAGATCAAGGAACAAAACTTGTTTATAAGCCCTTTTCTCAATTAGTGTAAAGTTTGAAATTTGCCTCACAACCTAACCTAGATAGAACTACTTCCTGATATCATTTGGGGCTTCCATACCAAAATAGAACCAAACCCTCAACTTCATTAGCATCCACTTTCCAACCTATTACCACCCCATCATCAAACATTTCTTTCTCCTAAGATGTGAGGGAACCACATCACCCACCTCTACCTAGATCATCTCATAAAATTCTATCTAAACCAACCAATAATTTGAGTATCCTTCCCACACCTAGCATCACCCATCTCCCCATCAAATCAGGCCTAACCCCCTCTAGGCCACCTAATAAACCACCAACCAAGATGGATCTAAGGATATTGTTACTTAAACCTCATCCTCAAGTTAGACCTATGCCCCTCCTCATTTTCCATCTATTTTGAGACCCCACCCTTCTACCATCCCAGTCACTTATTCTACTTCAATTAAACCAAAACCCCTTTTTATGCCTATGCCATCGACTTCTTCATCATTATTATCTCATTTATCCCCCTCTAATTTTCTACCTATTATCAACCCCACATCCTCTACTTCAAAAATATCTACTATTAACCTGATCATAGCTAATCCAACCCAATCTAAACCATCTACTAAAATTTCCTAACCACCAACCTTCTCTAAGGTTAAATCCATGGCTAAGAAGGTTCTTATTTCCCCAATGAGCATCTCAACACCCTCAACACCTCTGAAGGAATCTTACTCTATTATTTTATAGAGGCTATTACAAACCTGCTCTATTGAACTTCAATTTATTAAACCATTTAACCCTTCTAACACCAAACCCTCTTGGTTCAATAATACTTAGATCTATGCATACCATAGGACACTAGGACATAACATGGAGAGTTGAAAATCTCTCCAAGCTCTTGTTCATCACTTATATGAGGATGATGATCTATCATCATATGAACTACTTTCACCTACCTTACTAACCCAACTTCCAACCTAACCAATCCAACCACTATCCCAACCTACATTGACTTCCTCACTCTTATCTATAGGCAAGGGTGAAGAGTTGAACCAATCACCCAGTTCAACTGAGCCCGTTATCCATACCATCCACATGATTTCCTGATCTTGAGCACAACAAAGGGGTAAAGGAAGAGCTAATGTGTCCATTCCATGGACATATCCTTTGGATTTTTATCCTCCTAAACAAGACCAAATACCAGCACCACCACCTAGGCCATCACCTAGACCCAAAGTATCCATATTAGGTGTACCTCCCACTAATTCATTTGCATCCATTCAAAAACACTATGTTGAAGCAACTTCATCAAGCACAAGTGAAGATGAGCCTTTATGACTTGATCAAAACCTCACCTCATCATCATGCATTAATAAATGCCCTAAAATCCATTAAGGTTTAGCCAAATGACCCTCAACCCCTTTTCACCTTTGTTGGGACCCTCCAACATTCTACCATTATCACCTTTAAAGATTTTGAGATACCTTTAGCACACTTTGAGGAATCTGACCCACCTCTATTTATTACCATATATATCAATCACATCCACATAAAAAGGGTGATGATGGATAGAGGAGCCAACATCAACATAATCTCCTCCCATGCTTTTGATCAGCTACATTTACCAAACAAAATCATGGTTAAAAGCACAACCATTCTTCACTCCTTCAATGACATCATGGACACTACCTTAGGGACCATTGAAAGTCAAATACACTTGGGACCTCACACCATTCTTGAGCTATTTTATGTTATAGAGGGTAAATTCCAATATAAAATTCTACCTGGATGCCCCTAGATCTATGTTATGAGTTGCATCCCCTCCACTTTACATTGATGTGTTAAATTCAAACATGAATGACAAGTCATAACCATCAAGGCTAAACCCAGTCGTTTTAACATCACAGTCAACCAATCTTGTTAACATAACTACACCATCAACACCACTCGTAGTTCTTAAACCCTTAATAAGATGGAGCCTCAACTAGTGCATATATTTATTCTTCCTAGATTTCCATTGAGGACTCCTTGACACAAAATTTCTAATTCCTTTCTCTTAGGGAGTATTGACTTTTATTCTTAGATGCCTTTCCCACTCCCCAAGACTATGAGAACCTTCAAATTGACCCTTATTATGAACCACACATAGGTACCATTGTACCCTTTGTACTTCTCAACAATCAAACATACTTTGTCTATGGGGGACTTGATTAACCACTCCTCACTCCTATCACCACTTCATATATTCAACCTTTCACTTGTAATTTCTCCTATCTAAGAAACCTATCCTTTGTAATAACCTATCTTCACCACCATGCTTAGAAAGGATTTGGTATGAGCCTATATGAATAAGGACCTCATGAATTCCCATTATCAAGACTCAAAAACCTTGGAGTTCTTTGGGCTCAAGTTTGAACCACCAGAAGAACCCACCTCACCAAAACCTATTGATATCCCATAAAAAAGATTCCATATTCTCCCAATACGTCTTCTTAATCTAGAGACTCCAACATTAGCCCATCCAATTTTTTTATCAATACCATTTGTTTAGACCCACTAACCTATCAGCACAATGGTCAAACTAAAACCTTTCCTCTCATATACCCCTAAATGATCAACCATAATTCACCCTCTATCTATACCATTCAATGATAAGATGGCAATTATATCCTCACCTACCCTGGTGTAGGAGACTCTCCCATCCATAAATCTTTCCCTTTTGAAAACTAGATCATGCTCAATGAATCAACTATTGATGCTAACTCGTATCATTAAATTAGGATAATCCTTAGACTCAAATGAGCAACATGATTATCCCACATTCCTTATAGACCATAGCATCACATTTGCTTGGTATTATCAAGATATGGTCGGGATTGACCCCTCCATCACCCTCCATAACATTGTTACCAATCCAAAGGCAAAGATGCTATAGTAAAAGCTTCACAAAATTCACCCTCATATAGATCTTCTCATCAAGGGAGAACTTCAACATATTTTATCTTTCAACTTTATTCAACCCATTGACTATCGATAATGGGTCTCGAATATTGTTCCCATTACCAAGCCCATTGGGGGACTCTACCTTGTGTGGATTTCTGAGACCTTAACCTTGCATGCCCCAAAGATGACTTTCCTTTACCCAACATTAACCAACTAGTTGATATTACCATAGGTCATGAGATGTTATCCCTCATGGATGGCTTTTTAGGATACAATCAGATCCTGATCACCCCTTTAGACCAATATAAAACCACCTTCATTACTTCTTGGGAAACCTTCTACTATCGAGTCATGCCTTTTAGATTAAAAAACATAGGAGCAACTTATCAATGGTCCATGACCTATGTATTTCATGATCTTATTCATAAAATTATAGAGGATTATGTGGACGATCTCAAAAAATCTAAACATCATAAGGACCATTTATCTATTCTTACTATAATTTTTTATCAACTAATCTGATTATGTGTTTAGCTTAATCCCTAAAAATGCATTTTTGGGTTTTTTGTCTAGAAAGCTTCTAGGATTTATCATCTCCCTTCATGAAATTGAGATTGAAATTGCTAAATTCAAGGCCATCCTAGAAATGCCTCCCCTAAAAAACCTTAAGTAACTTCACATTCTACATGGAAAAATCTAATCTATCCATCACTTCATCTCTTAATTATCAGATAGATTCCAACCCTTTCACCACCTCTTGAATAAAGACACCTCCTTTAGATGGACCAAAGATTGTCAACAAGCCTTTGATTCACTTAAAGAGCACTTTCTTTCTACACTTATTCTTGTCCCACCTAGGGATGACCAGCCTTTATACCTTTACATATCTACCATCGATCACTCTTTAGGTGTCATGCTAGCTCATCAAGATGAATAAAATAAGAAGAAAGCCATTTACTATATCAGTCACACACTTCTATAGTATGAGACATGATATACCCATCCTAAAAATCTTTGTCTTGCTCTCATTTTTGTTGCCTATAAGCTTTGTCACTACCTTCTTAATCATAAAACATATGTTATCACTAACACTAACCCACTCAAGTATATGCACTCCAAGCCATACAAAAATTAGCATATGGCTAAGTGGCTCATGTTTCTGGCTGAGTTTGATCTTGAGTTTATTCACCAAAAATCCTTTAAAGGGTAGGTCATTATTGATCAATTAGCTAAAGCCCATCTCCTAGATAACCAACCCATACTATTAACATTTCTTGATGAGTCTATTGTAACTCTTTCTTAGGGAAAACCCTCTTACCAAATGACCATGTTTTTTGACAAATTTAAATTCCAACATGGTGGGGGTATAGGCATAATTCTCATACCCCTTCATGGGAACCTCTTCCACTATCCTTTAAACTTGACTTTAAATGTACTAACAACATTGTAGAATATAAAACTTTGGTCATCGATCTCTAAACTGCTCTCAACTAAAAAATCAAAACCATTTCTAACTTTGGTGATTCTCAACTCATGATTAACCAGGTCAATGGGTCCTATCAGTGTAAAAATGACATTTTACAAAAGTATAAGCGCCTTATTGATGATCTCTTAACATCTTTTGACCTTTATCAAATCTAATTAGTGCCTCAATCTACTAACAAATTTATAGACACAATGGCCTCTCTTATATCTCAAATACCCTCTCAACCTATGGAATCCAAATTATTTATCTCCATCCACCATTTCAATAGGCCCTCATATATCATTTTAGACCTTCCAACCATCTTTAGTGTGGAGGCATCTCCTTTTGATGTCTGGTATGACCAAACCTTTAATTACCTTAACCTGGGCATCATTCCACCCAACCTCTCAAAGAATACCCAAAAGGCCTTTGTGCAGGGCACCCCTCATTATACCATACTAGGGGAAATCCTATATAAACATGGCTTTTATGATCTTCTCCTTTATTGTTTGTGTAGTTATGATATTCCTCATGCCATCAAAGAAACCCATGATGGAGTTTGTGGGGGACATTTTCGTGGCCTCATTGTCACCAATAGAATCCTACACCTAGGTTACTATTGGCTTACCCTCAATTAGGACTATTGCGATTATGTAAAGAATTATTTTAAATGACAACAACATGTTAACTTTTATCATGTGCCCCCTCTTGTCTTCAAATATCCATAAATTATTGGCCCTTCTCATAGTAGGGGCTAGATCTCATTAGAGAAATCAATCCTCGCTCTTCTCAGTGACACCAATATGTCATCACCATTACAGAATATTTCACTAAATGGGTGGAGACCATCACCCTTATCTCCTTCAAAGCTAAAAAAATTATAGATTTTATCAATCATCACATTATATATCATTTTGGGGTCCCTCACAAAATCATAAGAGATAATGGAAAATCATTCAAAAATAAAAAAGTTCAAGCCTTATGTGATTCTTTTGGCATCAAACTTAGCCATTCCTCACCTTATCATCCATAGGTAAATAGATAAGCATAAGTCTCTAATAAAACTCTCATCAAAATACTAAACAAATTTGTAAGTGATTTAGGCTGGGATTGGCACATACACATCCCATTTGTTTTATGGGCCTATCACACTAGTATCCAAACTGCAATAGGTTCTACACCTTTTTCCCTAGTCTTTGGTGCAGAGGTTGTTCTACCTCTTAAAGTTCAGATTCCCTCTTTTTGTATTTCCTTGCATGACATAATTTTTGAAGAGGATTATTATCAAGAATGCCTCACATGCCTTGAATTACTTGATGACCATTACCTTTCTACCCTTAACCATTTTTTCATCTATCAAGATCATATTACCCATGATTATAAAAAACACCTCAAACAATGAGAATTCAATATCAAATATCTTGTTCTAAAATAAAACCAACACATGACCAACATAGAGAAGAGTAAATGAGGCAAGTTTAATTTAAATTATATTGGACCCTACATCATCACCCATAAGTATGGATCAAGAGCTTATCATTTGTCCTCCCTCGAAGTCAAAACATAACCTGAGCCTCTTAATGCTTCACATTTTCATCCATTTTATGTTAAATAAGGATCAAGATCACTTGTTTATCTAACTTAAGTTCATCCCTTATTATGATATTTTAACCTTCACCCACCTTCCTCCTCCCATTTTGAGGACAATTGATTACAACATAGCACCATGTGAGTAACCACCATAGTCATAGCCTAATCTTAAATATGGGTACCACATCTCTACCCATAGCATGGTTCTCATGAATACTTTTCATCTCTAACAAGATGGAATCCCATGGTCATTATCTCTCAAAACCACATCCTTTCACATATCATTGAACTTCTTGTGTTAAAGTTTTGCCTTTATAAAGGAAAACCTCTAAACCTAAATAGACATGTTTATGTCTAAACACATCGCATCCCAAACTAATTTAGATATCAAAACATTACTTGGGTTAATATCTTAAGCATTGCAGATTACTCCCTTGAAAGATAGCTACCAAAAAAAAAATCCAAATGTAAGGTAGACTAATCCCTTAATGGACAACTATCAAGAAAATTAAATAAAGCCAATAAGCTTAGACTACTCCCTTGAAGGATGGCTAAGTTAACTTTATCAAAAGTAGATCAATTTCTTAGAAGCTTCCCACATCGATCAGCTTCCCATATACAATAATAAATCAAAATACCCACTATCACAACAAATTCTAAAGTCTTAACCAGCTCTCAAACAACATAATAAGTTGGAAGCCACAATCGGCTTTCCCATATAGACTTCCCATACTGATTAGTATATATCTAGCATATGACATGGACTTGTCTATTTCCATCCTTAGGCCACCTTTAGAAGGGTAAAAGTAACTCACATGCATTTATCATACATATCACCCATTACCCTTCACACCACCCATCACCCATCTTCACTTTAGACTATCTAAAAATTAAGGGCTTAGAGCTTATTTGACACCTTGTGATCAAAAAATCTTTTTAATAGATAAATGACTACTCATGCTTAACATTTGAGGGGCTTATATTCCTTAAGCCAATCCCACTTCAGTTGTATTTTCAATCCTTGTCAAAAACAAAGCATTGTGCCCTATTCTTAATGTGTTTGGTTGGTGTAACCATAACCATAACATTCATAAGTATCCACACAACCTTAATCATGATACCATTTGACTAGTGACATCCAACACATTTTTTACATAACAAACTATGCAATATTTTATTTAGGGTGTAAGAAATTGCATGACACATACATAGTCATCAGATTACACATTGCCTAAAGCACATGCATATATTATTTTCCTACCTAATCATTAGACTAATTATCAGGTGACTATGGATTTGTGTTTAACCATCCTTCTACTTTATTACTCCTAAGAATTATGTTGGCATACATACATCAACATACCTTATGAATAAGGCATCATTTATTTAGGAAATTTTACCTCATGAGCTAGATGATAGCATTAGTACGAGATGAGGGGATGACACTCTTATTCATTATTGTTATTATTATTAATGATGAATGTGGTTAAATATGGGAGTATTAGTGTGTGAAAGGACATACACCGTCATTTGAAATGTAAATTTGAATGATAACTGTGTGAAGGTAGATGTGATCACACAGACATGATCTGATCCTAGTACTAGTCCTTATCACAATTCTTTAAATAGAATACTTACCCATTCTTCCTCATCAACCTAGTTCTCCATTATACTAGCTAATAAGTTTATATGATGTCATTTATTCCCTTGAATATTATTTCCACTAGAAATGGTCATGTATACCTACCTTTTCACATGGACACATCACCCTTGATATGATTGGTCATCTTGATAAAGCCATTATGCACTATCATGATATATTTTATTGCCCTTATCATCTGATCCACATCTAATGTCTTTCCTTGATTTATCATCTTGTGATCTTTATAGGCCTGGTGGTCATTTGCATCATTGTCACTTTTATCCTAGTTGACATAAATTGGCTTCTAAAAATGGGCTATTATAATGTTCATGCCTTCAAAAATACCACTATTGTTGATGGTGGTAACTCCCAAATTCTTGCCACTATAGAAACTCTTCCATTACAAGTAGGCCACCATGAATTCATGACTAAACATTCACCTTCCTATCCCCTCTACCTTCCTTTTACTACCATCCCATTTCCATAGGCTCTGAATGTCAGACCCCAACCATTGACAGTGCTTTCTCAATCATGATAGTCTTTTCTTTTATGCCAATTGAGCATTCATCTATGGTAGGGGAATGATTTCCTTCTTTAACTATATAACCAATATCCTAGACCATGTAGCTCCCTACTAGTAAGACCTCTTCTAAGTAAAACCCCAAGTCATCAGTTCCATGGAATTGTGATAGAGGATGTAGATATGGCCACTATTTATCTAGCCTACCCATACAACTATTGGGTTATGCAAGGTCCATCCTCTATCACTCACCATGCTGCTAACTTCCTTACTTGTATAATCTACTTGACCATCAAATAAATTCTTTTCAAGTTGTCACTTTGCACTACCCTTAAAAATTGACTCATAGCAGTGATGAACCTTAGCCAAAGCAACTCTAAAGATCTGGATAGACCCCCACCTCCTAAAACTTAGCTCATAGCAGTAAACACTATCTCCAAAATTCTACCCTCACATAATTTTAGAAGGTATAACCTCCTTACAAAGGCACCTCTTCTTTGGATTAGCTATATTGAAGATCATTTGTGGTACTTAGCATTATGTTCCCTTCTAATTTATCCTACCTTTCCCATCCATTTCTCTCATCCTACTAAATATGGGATCATTATGGTAAATATTTTCCAATCTACACCATGCACTTTCATCAACACCTTCACTAAAACCCAAAACTATTATTTTACAAAGCATTCTCCCTCAACCCAAATCAACCCATGTGGTCCATGAAATTGGGGCAGCCGACTTGAACACCACTCACCCAAGCCTTGTTGAACTACATTAGCCTGATGTCCATGGACTATGTAGGCACTACTTCATTTCTATAGGTAGCTTAGCCTCTAACTACTAATTCCCATCCCCTTTTTCTTCTCACTCATTTCTATTGCTAATAGTACCTTCTTAGTTTAGGTATCCTACATTAAGGAAGCTTTGAATTTTTTTAAGCGTCCTTATCCTTTAACACCATCTAATACTTCCTCTTAAGTGTTTCCCCTATTTCTAGGAGAACTACATTTGCCTGAGGTATTTTTGAACTATTTAGGTAGTGCTCAATTACTAAGGTCAGCTCGACCATATCCTTTACTTTATTTTCCCTTCTCACCTAATATCTTTTCCTCCACTTCTCTACCTATCTCCTCACCACCCCCCTCCCTCTAGCTTGTCAATCTCTTTTAACCACTTTTCTAGCTTATCAATCTCTTTTAACACAAGGATTGATATCCTTCTTCATTGGCCCCTCTTACCCCCCATAAATCCACCACCTACTCTACTTCATTGGCCTCCCCATCACCTTTCCTTGCATATGCTTCGTAGCTCGCTTCCCTACCCACCTTTTGTAATTTTTGAATCTCTTCCACCTTATTACCAACCTTGCCCTTTATCCCTTTCAACTTCTTTCTCCATCCTCATCATCTCCCCTCACCCTTGACTATTTGTTATACTATATTTATCACTCTATTTTCCTCACTAATTCCACATCATACTATGCCTCTTGCAATATTTCTATTTCCTTTGTTGCTACACCTTTTCTTTATGTGTACCACCACTCTCTACCATTTTTCCACTCTTCCCATCATACCCATTTTCCATTCTTCTTATTTTATTTTTCTTCTATCCTTCAATCCTTTTTCTCTTCTTTTTTTCCTCTACAACTAGCTTCTAGCTGGGTCTTTATCCTTTGAGAATCCTTCTAATTACCCTTTAATTCTTATCCCTTCTTGCCTTTCACACTTTTCTTTCCCCTTTTCCTTTTCCCATCTTGGTACTCACTTATCTTTTGAATCTGAGTGTCTGTGATTTATATCCCTACTTCAATTCTTCCTTCTTATCATCCCTAATATTCATCCATTATTTCATCTCATCCCCTTCCATTATGTTCCCCTATTTCTTCACCACCTTATCACCCATTTAGCTTGTCAATATCTTCTAACAAGCCAATTGATGCCTACCTTATCTCTTCACCTTCTTATATGCCCATCCTTTGCTTCCCCTCATTTTTCTTCACCCATTTCCCATTTACCATCCCATTCTCATCTCCAAAACCACCATCTAACTTTATTTTTTATTCATCTCCTTACCTATCATCATCCATGTTTACTTGGCCAAGATGCCACTTGCTTATTCATTCTCTTGTTATCCTCTTTGTGTCCTCATTTCACTCCTCTTTCCTCTTGTTTCCTTTTCTTCCATTTATCTCCTTGTTTTTCATTTTCATCACTAAACTATTAGCCAACCATATCCCTCATCCTCCCCTTACCCTTCATGATTGTTACACTTCTTTCCCAATACTTTTCACTTCTCCAATCTATAATTATTCAGTGCATTCCTCAAACCCCCATCTTCTACCTTTTATTTTTCTTCTCTTTTCTCCCTTTCATTTCATTTTTTTGTCTCCCTCAATGATACTCCTTGTTCTTCCTGACCTTATTTTTTTCCTCCTATATGGTGATGCCTAACTCCTTCCATCCTCTACACCTTCATCTTTATTTGTAACCTCATTGTTTTCTCTACCTATTTTTCCATCCATCTCTTAGTTTGCCTTCACCTCATCCCTTGTTGAAACTGTTTTATTCTCTCCCATTAGCACTCCACCTTCTCACTCATTAGAGTATGGTCACCAATTGTACTGCTTCTACGTACATCTCCTTGTCTACTTCCTCATGTGCTCCACACTATTGATTTAATTCACAAATTTTGATCAGGTTCATTACTTTTATTACATCCCTTTCTTCCTTTAATACATTTGCATGTTGAGCATGGATCCTCCTTTTTTTGTCCCTCTCCAGCTACTCCTATCACCTTTTTCCCTTTTACACCATCTACCATTTTTTCTCTTATATGATCACAATGTATAGCATGTTACAACCTCCAAGGTCTTCCATTTGACTTTGGTTTACTATGAGATATATACTAGTCATACAACTCTATAACATAATTGGCTAGGCCCATCAACTCATAAAATCTACACATGAGTCTGAGTATCACTAAACCATCAGGATGACAATTCCTTCCCAACCCCCTCTAGTATTATCTATTTTAAGCCCCTTTTACTTTGACCTTTAGAGATGTTAAAATCAAAACTAAAACACCTTCCATTGTATGATTCAGGGTTAATCTTTCCAATAAGATCAAATCCCCATAACATGAATTGCCTTGAAGAGACAATAGGTTATAATTATTGTGAAGGTGCATGATGTAAGTTACTGTTCCATTGACATTTATCACCTAACTTTGAATATTGTGAACATTCTTCTTTTATAGTGGGCTAGTAGCACCCTTGTCAAATAAATTTGTGTGACATGGCCTTTCCACTAAAGTGACCACCACACTCACTATCATGTATATGTGTAAGATCAATTTTGGCTTCTACTAAGGTCAAACATATAAGAAATTAACTATTGAAGGATCATTTAAAAAGGTCTCTACCGATGACTACAAAATAGAGTGCTTGTTTGTGTAACTTGTGCTTGTCATTTCATGAAAAAGTGTCTGGTGTAATAGATTTGTTTAGAAAGTTATATATGTCAGAGAACCTTTTTAGAGTGGTAGAACTATGTGTAGTATCTAATATAGATAGTGAAATCAAATCCATGTTAGATATTGATGGTGATTTTAATCATTTAATTATGAAAATAGCTTGATCATCATTGATGTCAATAGGAATCAAAGATGTGGCACTTGTCATTACATCTGCATGTCAGTTGTATTTTCATGGTATACTTTTTATAGAAAATTGATCAAATTATGATGATAAACATTGTACCATGTTATGATATGGGATAAGATGTTCTTCTTTTATTTGATAGACATCATTGAATTGGTTGACCTTCAGTTAGGAATCATCAAAAACCTGAATAGATTTGATTTGGAGGGATTGGGCAACAAATAGACCTAAGATAAGTTCTTCATATTGTATTGTGTTGTTGGTGTAGGATAAACTTAATCAATAGGATATATGAACTATGTGGCTAGAAGGATTGACAAAGACAATGCATGCCTTGCACTAGATGAATATCAATAACCATTGAATAACATGGTCCATGTATCCAAATGAGTAGAATAGGTAGTAAAATCATCTCTGAATGTGTTGATAAGATGGTTGGTATCTAATAGTGGTGATTCTACCAAATTGTTTGCAATTTTTTGGCCTTTGATTGATTTGTAGAGGACTATTTTAAGTCAAACTCTGTTAACAACATAACCCATTTTTATATGAAAAAAGAAAGATGTGGTTTTGCCATTAGAAACTTCAAGGGGTCTTCTTTTGTAATAATCCAAGTCTCATTATTTCCATGTAAAGTCAAAGTTTTTGTGTGGAAAAAACTAATGCTAGACATAATTTTTCAATTATGGAATAATTTTTTTCATAATCAACCAATGTGCAACTGATGTAATAAATTACTCGCTCAGTATGTTGATCATTGTGTTGTGTTAATAGTACTCCTAATGCATGATTTGTTACTGAGATATAAATTAGGAAAGGATTATCAGGGATAGGTGGTACTAAAATAGGTGGATTAAAAGGATATTTCTTGATTATATCAAATAATTCTTGACAAGTTTGGTCCCAGGCAAACTTTGTATCTTTTTTTAATAATTGAGTGAATGACTGAGTTTTATTAACATGATGAGCTATAAAATGGTGGATTGCTTGGATTTTTCCTTGTAGGGATTGAAGTTATTTTAAGTTCATGGGAGGTGAAATATCAATAATTCCTTTGACTTTCATAGGATCAATGTCTATGCCATATTGAGAAATAATGAAACGTAAGAGTTTGCCTGATGTAACTCTAAACACACATTTCTTTAGGTTTAATCAGATATTGTATTGCCTGATTCTTTGAAAGGTTTTTCATAAATCAATAGCATGATTTTATCATTGTTTGGATTTAGATAATATATCATCAACATAATCCTTGATAGTATGGTGAATCAAATCATGAAAGATGTGTCAGGTACATGGATTTGTGGCTTTGGATTTTTTTAATCTGAAAATCATGATAATATTACAAAATATACCCCAGAGAGTTGTAAAGGATATTTTTTCTTCATATTCTTCCATGATATTGATTTTTTTGTAGCTGGTGAAGCCATCCATAAATAATAACATTTCATATCTATCTGTGGAATCGATAATCATATCGATATTAGGCAAGGGGAAATCATCTTTTAGGTATGCTTTATTTAAATCTTGAGAATTAGAACAACACTAGATTTTCCTATTAGGTTCTACTATAGAGATTATGATGGAAATCCATTCAGGGTGTGCTACTAGTCAAATGAAGCTAACATATAAGAGGTGCTAGTGTAGACACTAGAAAACTACACAAAGGGTCCTAGTCTTCACAATACCTTTGGTTTCTCTTAAACCTCTATTGACTACACCTATAAGTTCAACAAACCTACCTAGACTAACCTACTTACCTAATTAAAATCCAAGTTATTCACTTATCTATCTTAACTCACCTTTTCACCCATTTTAATCTATTTTCTTTTATGTCCTCAATCAATGATTGTCAAGGTAATTGTAATGGTCACCCTAACAGATGATGGTTAGGTTGGAAAACCAAGACTCAACATGCAACCTACATGAATACCAACACCTTGATTTTTTAAATATGGTAATCTAAATCTAGTTTCAATCCCTTTGCATGGATGACTTATAATTAGAAGCCTTCTTCAAGTCTAGTTTAGACAACCACTTCCACCTCTTGCTTGTGACTATAAGAGAGAGAGGCTTAGGAGGTCAAACCATCTACAATTGTTATCAAGAGATCCTTGTATCTAGATTCTCTTTTTTCAAGTCAATATGGTTAATCTACATTATAAAGTTCTATTATTCATCACATAGGGATCCTACTTACCATCAACCCTCCATTAATCTCCCAAGTACCATTATGCTATCAGAATCAACCTCGATTCCAGCAATAGGAAAATTTGCATCAACTACCCACCAACTAATTTATATTAAGACAAGTATTTATTTTCTTGTATTCTTTTACCAAGTTTTTGTTCTAAGCCTAAGTTATCTCATAGAATCCACTTTCCAGATCTCAACAATATGTAAACCCAAACCCCAATTTCACTTTCAGATTCACTGATAGGTAACCAGTGATGGTTACCCTTAACTAACAATGGTCACCTAACTGGTGATAGTTACCCTTAACTGGGGATGGTTTCATGACTGATGATGGTCACCTATGACACCAAAAACTAACAAGCTAATTTGACCCTCTTACACCCAAAAAAATTCACTTTTCTATGTCGTTGCCTATTCACAGGCCCCTTTTTTTATTTTTGAGCCATACCCTGACCTGTTAGCACTAGTATTAATTATTTTATCACTAATTATATCATTTTTAGTCTCTTTTCTGAACAATCTTTTCTTGTATTCGATTTCAATAACCTTTTGATATTGATGCAAGTACCTTCTTTATAGTTTATCAACTTGATTATTTGAAAAGTTTAGATTGACATCCCCTTAGGAAGTTCTCACTTTTAGGATCTAGTTATCGCTAGCCAATCCACTCAACTATTTGTCTAACAAATAAGTTTACTTTAGTGCTTTCTTATCTTCAGGTCATCCTCCCAAGCCAAAGAGAATCTCTCATAATATTTTGATTCAATGTACACACAAACAAATAGGTTTTTCAACCCTAACCCATATAGATTTTATTTTCTCTCTTTATTTAGAACTTAAGTGAAATTTTACATGAAGTATTTTGGCATGCTCAATGGAACCTAGTGTCTTTACTTGCATTTTCTTTGCATTTGTATGCTTTTCTCTCTATCTATTCTCATAATTGAAACTAAAATCTCTTTTGGGATTAAAATCAACTAGATTCATTGTTTACTTTTAACACTAATTCACTTTGAATTAAGGTAGAATAATCTTATCATAGCACCACTTTTGCTACACACAATAGCTAAACCACACAATCAATCAAACATTAAAATAATTTGAGAGAAGGATTAAATGGTATTTCATCACCTAACAATCACCTTACTCCTTTTGAAAAATCCTGCTTTGAGGTCATTACTAAGGGGAGAACCAACTCAGCTCTCTGGTTGAGTATAAACTCTGGATATTAATATATATTGGCTAAGCACCTAACAATCTTATTGCTATGGGACCATGAAGTGAGGGGGTAGGCCCCAATACCAAGCCATGTATTGATTCCAATAATATTATTTGAGTACCTAAACCAACCATAGACTTCCTCTATAGTACATGACCTATAAGTCGACTTCTATCACACATACTCATAAACTAAGGCATAAGCCTAAAACAACATTAAAACTAATATCTAGGCTTAATGTACTTCATAATGTGTGTCTTAATTACCTTGATCATTTTTATTGTTTCAAGGTTGATATTGTTCTTATATTCTCACCCCCTTCTTGTATGGTTCTCACACACTAGTAGTGTAGAGACCTAGCAAAATAGAACTCCTCCCTAAAATCAACCTCTTTTACTTCCTCATCTATAGAGTACATCTCTAAAGTAGAAGACTCAACCCATCTTTTAGGAAGCCCTAATTTTCCTTTGGTATTTTCCTAGGGAGACACTAACTTCACCACTTTTTTGGAAAACAACCTAGTTCCCCTAAAACACTACCTTGACACCCCCCCTTACCGTGTCCCAATTTCAACACCATTTTAAGTTCCTCTTTATCGTATGCCATCCCACCTTATGGGGGATATTTATATCACCATAGTCACCACCCAACCTCAAACCACCCAAATATCTTTATCTTCTAACCCATTTGACACCACAGCTAAGAACCAACCCATCCAACCAACCACTAATCTTACACCTTCCACCCCTACCAATGACTTCTCTACCTTGGGGACAACCCAACCATCAAAACCATCATGCTCCACTTATTATTAGAACACCTACCATCAACACCACCAACCTTCCCTCTATCAAACCTAACCCATTGGTCAACACCCCTTTGCCTATTTTGGGGGTATATATCCCTTCTAATTCACCACCTACTAGCATGAAGGTCACTACCTCCCCTCTTATTACCAACCCACCAACCATGCACACACAATCTATAGCAACCCCTTAATAGGTATCCACTACATCCAAACTATCATACAACCCTAAACCACAATGGTATATACCCACTACCCAACTACCATCATCCACCTACCCAAACTCCAGAATCCACATTCTAATATGTGGTAGCCTCTTAGCTGATAAACAATTACCCATATGTTGCCAAACCTCAACCATAATATTAGACATATAATCTTTTTGGTACACCACCTCAAACTAACCTAATGAAAATGCTTATGGATAAGATGACCAACCTTGAGTCATCCATTATAGGAGCGCATAACATCCTATCCTATGATCAAATATGTAACAAGGCTATTCATCCTTTGGTTCCTATCAGACCTTATCTTCCTCAATGGGAGCTTCACAAATTTACCAAATTTCCAAGCAAAGAAGTCCCCTAGAAACACCTTAGGGATTTTAGGAATGCATGTTAATTGATTGCTTATGATGATGTCCTTATCCTTTTAATCTTCCCTATGTCTTTATTGGGTCTAGCACTTGACTAGTATAGTGCCCTTACCAAGCATTCCATATTTTATTTCACTCAACTAACATAGGTCTTATTAGATCACTTCTTGATTAACATTTCCAAGAAGGTCTTTATCATTGACCTCTATTCTATTAATAAATTTGATGATGAGTCCAATGTTGACTTCATCACCTGTTGGAGAAGTTTGATTAATAAACTTTCATTCTCCTTGCCTCAACCCAAACTTATAGAGATTTTTTCTCAAGCTTGTGCCAAACATATCTCTTCTACATTATGTGTCCAAAGCTTTAGAACTTTTGATTAATATCTTACCACAACACGTAAGTTATAGAACTGAGCCATAGATGAGGGTAACTAAAGTTATGAAATAATAACTCTTCAAAACCAATGAAGTCTCATTTTTCAAAACATGCAATCAAGCTAAGTCTAGGACTAAGAATATGGGAACTACAAGTGTAATTTTCCTTATGACTTCCCCACCACCTAATATCAATCAACAAAAAATTTCCAATCCCTCTAACCAAGGCTCATAGAATCCAAATGGAAGCAACCAAAAAAATTCACTCCACTTGGAGAATCTTATGCCTCGATGTTGGAAAAGTTACTAAAATCTAATCTTCCCACATACTTTTATTCTTCTCATCTAACACTTATTTGGTACAATGAAAATGACCTTTGTGCCTTTCATCAAGTAATTGGACATGATGTCAACCAATGTAATACCTTCAAGAATGTTGTTGAAAGCCTCATTGACAAGGGGGAACTCATGCTGGATAACCCTAATGCCCCTAAAAATCAAGATTTTGACATATTCAAAAATTTATTTCCTAACCATTACCTTATCACAAATGAGGATATACATGATGAATTCTCTCATGATGCCCACACCATCAACATGGTTCATGATACACCTACCCACTCTTCCACCACCTCACTTACCATGGTAGAAGAATCAACATCCCTTCCATTGGAGATCCAACCCAAGGAGGTTCTTTTTTCCCTAGATACACTCATAGAAGTTTTAGAATCATCACATTCCACCTCAACTAGCTCGTTTGGTCAAATAAATGTTCCTAGTTTGCCACCTTAACCAACTACCTAGCAAAACACTACTCATATGGATATTGTTCCTAAAGGAGAAGAATTATTACTGTTACTCCCCGTGGATGAGGTATTTATCTCAACCTTGCTTCCCTTACCTCAGGAAATCAACCAAACTAACAATCATCTTCCCCAACCTAAAATTCTATGTCTTACATCCACTACTCATGAATCAAAACTAGTACACAAACCTTTTTCCACATTAGTGTAGAAATTGGAATTTTCCCTAAAACCAGATATGGATCAAACCACTTTTTGGCAATATTTAGGGATCCATTACATCAAAAATATTGAACCTTCTATCACACCTTTAACCAACCAATATACCATTTTTCCACCACCTCTTAAAATATTTATAACTTCTACCAACCCCTCACCTTCTCAATTTATTGAAGCAATCACACCCTAAATAATTAAGTCACTCACCAAGCCTTTCAAACCTTTTGGTGCCTTCCCTACTCAAATCTTGGCTCACCCATACTTGAAAGTGGAATTAACACCATCTAAGCCTATAACCAAACCTTGACTCAAACCAATCAAGGAGTCAAAACCATGGAATATCCATATGGCTAGAGTTTTACCTCCCTCCACTTTGCCTTCTATCTTAAGCTCTCATCCTTTAACCTTACTCATGAATCAGGCCCCATTTAACATATTCCACCCACTCCTATTAGTTAAATCAGCCCATTTACTATCAAATACACCAATCTTTTCCAAAATACCCATAACCAAACTATCAATCTTGAACTCTTTACCTACCAACATACCCAAACCTAAACCATTAACTAGAAACACTACCTCACTTAATCCTCCTTTTACCAAACCCATTACCATAAAAACACCCCACTTACCAACTAAAATGACAACTTTTAGACCTTTCCCACCTCTCACTAAATAATATTCAACCATTTTTCAAAGTTTATTACAATATTCGTACCTCACCTTACCTCCTATCAGAACCTTCAATCCTCTTGGTTTGAAACTAGCTTGGTATAATGACCGTCAAGTTTGTTCCTATCACTAGATACTTAGACATGACATAGATAATTGTAAATCTCTCCAAGACATTATCCATTATGTCTATAACTAGGATGATCTTTTATTATAGGATCTTCCCTTAAACCCTCTAGCAAGACACCCAACAACCATTTTCCAATGCATACCAAATCCCCCACTCTCACCTTAGAGTGACAGGGAATCTACCCAACCACTCATCACGCCTTGCCCCTCTATCCATACCATTAATATGGTCACATGATCACAAAAAAGGATAAATGGAAAACTAAGGTGTCCATTCCATGGACATACCCACCTCCCCATCCTCCACCAAACTCAATCCACACCTCTACATCCTTAGTTAAGCCCAAAGTAACCATCTTAGGCACCTTAAAGGGTGGCCCTTATGAATCCATAAGGAGGGTCATTGTTAAGAAACTTCACCAAGATACAGCTAAGATGAGCCTCTATGATCTCATTTCCACCTCACCTCACCATCACTAGGCCATGATAGAGGCTATGCAGGCTATTGAGGTCAAATGAAGAGACTCCCAAATTATAGAGGCTTTCATGGGTTCTCTCCAACTCTCCACACTTGTTACCTTTAAGTAATTAGAGATACCTTACATCCACCCCAAAGATCCAAATCCCCCTCTCTTTATTACTGCTTGTATCAACCAAACCTGCATTAAATGGGTTATGATCGATGAGGGAGCTAATATCAACATTATCTCTTCCCATGCCTATGACTAACTCAAGCTACCAAATAATGTCATGTATGTAACTTCTACAATCTTTATATCCTTTAATGACACTATGGCCACTACCTTGGGAATTATTATCCTCCACATTCATCTAGGACCTCACACATTCCCTAAAATTTTCTATGTGGTCAAAGGTGAATTCTAGTGTAATTTTTTGCTAGGGATACCTTGGATCCATGCCATGGCTTGTGTACCTTTCATATTCCATCATTGTGTCAAGTTTGAACATGAAGGTTAGGTGGTTACCATACAAGCTAACCCTATCCCTTTTACAACATGAAATATGACGTACCAACCTAATGATGTTCTCCTACCTCCATCCAAAACACCACAAAAACCCTCACCCATAGAAGCCAAAGCCATTAATTCCCCTCCTATGGAAGCATCTACCAGTTCATCTATTCCTATGGACAAAATACCTAGTATTGATCTCTTAGAGTCTACCTTCAAATGCCTTACCCTTAGAGAATACCATCTCCTCACCTTAGATGCCTTCCTTACTCCCCAAGAATATGGGAAACTCAACCAAAAATAAGGCTATGACCCCAGCATTAGAACTATTATTCCTAAAACCTCTCAGCTATCAAAATTGCTTCATCTATATGGGAATAAACAAACCACTTAATGGTACCACTATCCACCCTTTGCCTCAACCATTTACCTCTAACTTCTCTTACTTAGACAAAATTGACTTCACCAAATTATACCTTCATAGGTGTGCCTAGAAGGGATTTGATTTATGATGATATGAGCATGGCCTACACACATTGAAATTTATTGAGACCCATAAGCCTCATGAGAAACATGGCCTTGGATTCATTCTACCTAATAAAAATAATCCAAACAATCTACCACTACCATTGCTATAGAAGAGACCTCTTCCCCACTAACGTCCCCTCAACCTAAGTGTGAGGATGAGGACATCATCCCACCTAAATTTTTTTGTTAAAATGATTAACCTCACCCCCTAACTCACCAAAAGGAAAGGGCACCCATATCCATCCCTTTGATCCATCTTGTACTCATGGGAGAAGACCCTCCTACCATTAACATTGTTTAGTGTCAAGATGATGATGCTATTATCACTTAGTGCATTGGACTCTTCCATCCACAAATCCATACCTCTAAAAACCTCAACCATGTTGAATGAACCCACTAAATATATTAACATAGTTACTTTGGCCACCCCCCATATCATCAAACTTGGCCAAACTCTCACCCTTGAGGAACTATATGACTACTCAACCTTCTTCCATGATTGCATCATTGCATTTGGTTGGTCATATGCTAATATGTTTGGTATTAACCCGATCATTACCACCCACAACATCATCACCACTCATGACACCAAACCTATTAGATAGAAACTTCGCTGAATGTATCCTCAAATAACCCCCCTTATCAAAGAAGAGATTTAATGCCTCTTTTATGTCAACTTCATTCAACCCATTGACTATCCCCAATGGGTTTAAAACATTATGCCTATCACTAAATCCATAGGGGAAATATGTATTTGTGTGTAATTTTGTGACCTCAACGTCACCTGCCCAAAGGATGACTCTCCTCTACCTAGCATTGACCAACGTGATGATCTTATAGTAGGCCATGAGATGTTGTCTCTCATGGAAAAATTCTTGGGTTATGATCATATCTTGATTACCCATTAAGATCAACACAAGACTAACTTCATCACCCCATGGGGGACTTTCTATTACAAAGTCATGCCATTTAGTCTTAAGAATGCTGGTACAACCTACCAATGTGTTATGACCTATATTTTTCATTACCTTATCCATACAATCATTAAAGACTATGTGGATGATCTTTTCTAGAATTCCAACCTTCACAAATACCATTTATCCATTCTTAAGATTATCTTTTAGAAACTTATCCACTATCACAACCATCTCAACCTCAAGAAATGTATTTTTGTAGTCTTAATAGGAAAACTTATTGGATTCATTGTTTCCCTTTGAGGAATCAAGGTTGATCTAGCCAAAATTAAAGCCATCCTTGAGATGTTACCTCTAACTAATCTTTAAAAAAATCTATAGTTTAGAGGGAAAGCTTCAATCCATCTGCCACTTTATCTCCCAGCTCTCCAATTGGTGTCAACCCTTCCATCACCTCTTAAAAAAGGAGACTCTTTCAAGTGGAATGTTGATTTTCAAAAGGACTTCGATGCACTCAAAGGGTACCTTATGTCTCCACCTATCCTCACCCCTCCTAAGGACAACCAACATTTCTATATTTATATCGCTACCACTGACCATTCCCTAGGGGTAATGCTTTCCCATTGAGATGAATAATGTAATGAGTAAGTTGTCTATTATAGTAACCATACACTTATCAATTACAAGACTCAATACATGTATACTGAGAGACTATGCTTGGATATAGTCTTCATGGCCACCAAACTCTGCCACTACCTTCTTAATAACAAAATTTTTGTCATTACTAATACTGGTCTAATCAAATACATGTACTCTAAACCATACCAAAACCAACATATGGCCAAGTGGCTCATGCTTTTAGCTAAGTTTGACCTTGAGTTCCTCCAGTAAAAATTGATTAAGGGGTAGGTCATTACCGACCAATTGGTAGAGTCACCGCTAATAAATAACCAACCTCCTCCTCTTGAGTTTCCAGACCAATCTATTACAAGCATATCTCAAGTAGATTTCACTAATCAGGTGACCATGTTTTTTGATGGTTCTAAATGTACGCATGGGGGGGGAGGGAGACAGTATCATACTTATCCCCCTATTATTTAACCACTTCCTCTATAATTTATGCTTTACTTAAAATGTACAAATAATGTGGTTAAATATGATGCCTTAGTAATAGGTCTCCAAATTGCATTAGCCTTAGGAGTCAAAATAATCAATATCTTTAGTGACTCCCAATTTGTGGTCAACCAAGTCACTAGTATTTACTAGTGTAAGAATGAGGTTTTACAATTATACAAGTAATTGGATATAGAACTCCTAACATCACTCAAATGTTACCATATTCAAACCACCCCATGATCTACCAAAAAATTTACCGATACCATGGCTTCACTTGCCTCTCAAATCCCATCAACACCCTCAGACTCTAGATTATCAATCATTATCCATCACCTCATCAATCCCTCCTACACCAAGACATACACTCCAACCATCTTTAGTTTGGAGGATATCTTTCTTGACCTTTGGTATCAGCAAGCCTTCAACTACCTTCACCTTGTCATAGTTCCCTTTGGCCTCTCTAGGAATTCCCATTAGGTGTTTATTCAGAGAACCTCCAATTATACCATTATGGGAGGAATTCTCTACAAACATGGTTTTGATTGCCTCTTATTCCATTGCCTTTATATCCCAAAATCCTCTTGTGCTATCAAAGAGACACATGAAGGTATCTGTGGGCATCAATTTAGTGCACTCGCTATGGCTAAATGTATCTTCTTCCTAGGATATTATTGGTTCACCCTTAACCAAGACTATTGTGATTACATGAAAAAATGTGTCAAGTGTCAACAACATGCTAATTTACATCACATACCTAGTAAAAGTTTTTACATTTCCACAACCTTTTGGCCCTTCTCACAATGGGGTCTAGAACTTATTGGTGAAATCAACCTGCACTCTTCACAATGACATCATTATATCATTATCAAAATTAAATATTAAATGAGTGGAGGTTATCCCTCTTGTATTGACAACAGCTAAAAATATTGTCAAATTTATCACCCACCATGTCATTTGTCATTTTGGTTTTCCCCATAAGATCATCACTGACAATGGAAAATATTTTAAAAATAAACAAGTTCAACTCCTTTATGACATATTTGGTATTAAACTTAGATTTTAATTGCCTTATCACTCACAAGAAAATGGAAAAGCTAAAGCCTCTAACAAAACCCTTAACAACATGATTACTAAAATGGTTAATGCCTCAGGTCGAGATTGGCACTTACACATCCCTTTCACCTTATGGGCATACTACTTTAGAATCTAAACTCCTATAGGTTCTACACCTTTCTCTCTTATGTTTGGGGCTGAGGCTATATTTCCTCTTGAAGTATAAATACCTTCTCTTCGCATATCTTTGCATGACCTTATTTCAAAAAATGATTATCATCAAGAACGTTTAGCTCAACTTGAGCTACTTGATGAGCATCATTTCGCTACCCTTTTCCATTTTCATGTCTATCAATAACAAATCAAATGATCCTAAAACAAACACCTAAAAGCACACTAATTCAATATTGGAGATCTTGTCCTCAAGGAAAACCAACATGTCACTAATATGGAGAAAAGTAAAAGGGGTAAATTTGCTTTTAATTAGATTGGACCCTACATCATTACCCATAAGTATGGAATAAGAACTTATCATTTATCCTTTTTCAAAGGCAAACCAAAACTTGAGCCCCTCAATTCTTCACATGTGTGTCCCTTTTATTGTTAAGTAAGGATCACAAATCCCCATTTGTCTAATTTAAGCTCATCCCTTGTAACCACATTCATTTCCCTCTTTTTATGGGAAACCAACTACAACTGAGTCATGTGATTATCCATCAAAATTATAGTCAATTCTTAAACTTTGGATACCACAAATCTATCCATGGTATGGTTCTCATAGTACTTCCCATCTCTTTGAGATAGGCCCCTATGGTTGTTGCCACCTATACCTCTTTTTTTCCTACTGAACTGTCATGTCAGCTTAGTTTTGTCTTCATAAAGGTAATCCATTGAGCATGTATGAGCAAGTCTATGTCAGGAAAATTCAATCAATAGAAAAAATAATAGAAAAATAGAAAAAAAATCATAGATCATCCTTAACATCCACATATTGTTCTCTTGAAGGACATCTATTGAAAACTTATTCTAAAATTGCAAAATATAAGGTGGACTACTCCTTTAAAGGATAGCTATAAAAAACATTTGAACTAACCATATATATTTAGACCAATCCCCTAAAGTATGGATAAATAAATCATTAGTAAAAGCAAGAAATTTATTGGAAGCTTCCTATATCAATAAGCTTCCTTAAACCTCAAGCAAAAGCAATTTTTTTTGAAGCCGTAATTAACTCTCATAAACAAAAATAATTTTGTTAAGCCACAATCAGCTCTCTTTGGTAGACTTCCTGCATTGATCAGTCTTCACTTTATATATGGACATAGGCTTATTTATACTACCTCTTTGGAAACCTATAGAAAAGGCATACTAGCCTCACTAATGGTTCCAGATTCACCCACTATCCCTCCATATATCATATGCATGGGACTATGAGCTTCCTTAACACAATATGATTGAGATACCTATTTATCAACCTAATCATGCTAATGCAAAGCATTTTAAATTCTTATTTTCACTAATCCAATCCAAATTATAAGTTTTACATCAGTCCTTACGACTAAAAAAGACATTGTGTTCCTTTTCTCATCTTGTATTAGTTTATGTAGTCCTACTTCTACTAGTATGAACAGCAAACATCATACCAAAATCACAAACATCATGAATAATATTAACAAGTAGAATAACATCTATTTATCAATGATCCAAGCACAATGTAAATATATAATATCCAACTATAAACATTAACCTTACCATCACATCATGTAAGCCTCTAAACATGTTCTTACACCATAAACAAAATCAATGAGCAAAACATCATAACATACATCATTCAACATTCAATTCATATAACCATAAACATGAGCCATAACATGTATCAATCTATAACATATCCTATAATAACCATGATTAGAATCAAAACATCATAATTCAACTTTCTAAACATCACATGCCTAAACTACTAAGTCAAATAAGCATAACCATGAGCATCCATGACCATAAATCACAAACATGAACATCACATAGACTATATACATCCATCATATATAAAACATTGAATGACATACATCATATACATCAAATAGTAAAAAATAATAAATATAGAAATATATCTAACTCTCTCTCAACAAAGTATACATCTCACTACATCGACATGCAAGCTAGTATAAAAATAATATACCAAAATCACATATTCGAGCATAATCATGGGCCCCCATCGGCCTTAGTTGGCCCTATACCACTACTAATGGCCCCATCTAGTTTTGTGCCTTTACCTATCCCTGGTGGTGGTCCCCATGAAGCCCCTACCTATCTAACCATGACTACCCACTGGCTTAGAGTAGTTTTTATTTCCCTATCGACCAAACTAGTTGTATACTCTACATATCTCATGGCCTGGGACATTTGATCAAGAACCATGGCCTCATAATATCTAATCTCTGATATAGTGGCTAAGTAGAGTGATCTGGGCATTGAATTAGGTGATCTTATAGCTATCCATATCCCTATAAGATATTCCCTCACAACATCTCTCTCATTTATAACTATGGTAATGGAATCTTGTGCATGGTCTCTATCAACTATCAAAGACTGCACCTACCCTTATAGGGTGACCACCTATCTCTATAGTGCAACCACCTATCCTTGTAAACTAATAACTTGGGCCTATATTGTGATAAGTGTTGTTTCTACCTTTCCATCTCCTTGTGCTTGAGCCTATACATAGGTTGAATCTACATCCATGGGCCATTGACCCCTATCACCCCATTTGAAGTCTACTATAACATACCTACCCTGGTATCAAGTTGTGTAACCATCATCAATGCCTACATCTTCAATAGGATCCCTTGCCATAACTCCTCAAAATTAGCCACAACCTCTTATCATTGGGGTATGGGTAACATAAACTCTACCTCCTCTCTCTTATACTTGGGGAAATTAGGTGGGATCCCTTGAATAAGATTGAACTATCTCTATACATGATCAAATGGGAAAAGCTCATCCTCACCCTCTTTACAACTGTATATCAACCACCAATTCTATAGACTTAAGGTGTGATATCTTAGCCCTGAGAACTCTAAATACTTAATGTAGGAACTCCATATCATGTCCTTAACTGCTAGGCCATCTATTCTCCCTCAAAACCACTCAATGTCTTTGGTACCTCCACTTGCCCCTATCATAGCTCTACCTCTCCTCCATTGTAGGAAGCCCACTATATAATTTGTTATGAGCTAACCCTCTATCAACAATCCTATGGGTCTTAATACCTAAATGTCCTCAAAGGTATAGCAATGAAGAACAAAGTTGACACTAATCCCATACCACATGTGGTGTCTAAGACCATAGAGCTCTTGGTATATCTATACTAATAGGATTGGGGCCCAATAAATACAATCCTCCCTAATAACATCTCAGCTAGCACACCTAATAAAGCCATAGGAAACTATCCCCTAACTAAATCAGGCAACACAAAGGCTATTAATGCCATCATCATCATCATGATTAGGCATCTATTTTATGGAGCCATTAGGTATAATAAAGTTGTAGTTAAGCCCACTTACATAGTACCATACTTGAGTATGATCATCACCAGAGATCATCTCCATCAAGTCATCTACCTCCTCACCCTCTATCTGATATATTACCTCTCCCCAAACTTATATATGCATGATCCTATGCATATCCTCTAGTAGGATGGTGATCTCTCTAGTTGGCAACCAAAACATGTTCACCATGGGGTCTCATCTCTCGATGAGCATGATGATCATCTTAGGGTCTCATGGTAGAGGCTAATAATGTTACATTGAATATAAGCCAACATCTTCATGGCACCACCATTCCTCTACAATCATGGCATCCCAAACCTTAGTAAAGAGTACTGACACTCAATCTCTTAGCCTAATATTCTTTCTAGCCTACAAGCATAGCATACAACATTATATGTTAATGTTTCACCTTACACTAAGTACTAACTTTTGACCTACCCATACCTTCCTTGATTTCCATCTTACCCCATCTCCCTAGTCTAGCTACCTACCTACCCTAGCTAGGCAAATCCATAACACTCAACTACCAATCCAACCCATTCCCCAAAAACACACTTTTTTACACCTTTAGATAAGCAACACAACACAAAAACTACCTAAAAAAATCAAACATTCAAAAACCCTAAACCTGTAACCTCAATCATCAATGGTTTATTCATCATTATCAATCACCTAAGGATGGTTATCCCCTTAGGGTTGATCACTAAAAGTCAAGTTGAACTATTTCTAGTCATTATATTTTTCCTAACAGTGGAGACTCAAATTGTATACCTCCTGCTTTCACCAAAGCAAGCATCTAAACATTCTAAAAAACCTAATACATACTAACATCTATTCCCACAACCTACCCCTAACCTTATTTGAAAATCAAAATCTTCCCTAAACCTGATTTGCTTGAATTTTATTCTCAAACAAACCTCACCTAAAACCCCACTTATAGCTTCCACAAAAAGCGTAAAATAGCACAATCCCTAAATAATCTTAAACCCTACCCTAACTAGCAACTCAAACACATCCCCTACCTCATTCTGAGAGTATTGTCATAGTTGTAGGCCTCATCCAACCACTCTACCATGTCCTCAATTTGCCTCTATCTTCTTGATCCTCACTCAGCAAGTACACCACTAGCTCACTTCTACCTCAGTAACCCTTGGCCCATAATATACAAAAATTGCCATAATTCACCAGAGTAAAAGCATAAAAGTCTAATACGTGAAAATGACACTCACTTTTTACTTTTACCCTAGCAGATTTTAGGTTTTTACCCTAACCATCACTGGTCAAAGTGACTAACATCGATCGACCCTTGGGGCATTCCCCTTACTATCACTAGTCAGGGTCCTCACCTTACTTCTTAAGCACCTGCTAGTAACCAACCTAGTTTCTCAGCCATATATTTCCTACATGAGAAGAACTACATTTGGCCTAAATTTTTATTAGATATTACATCCATGTAACTATGTAGGTAATGTTTGCATGCCTTATACACATGGAGTTAGCTCAGCCATGACCACTAACCCAACAACCTTGTCACCTCACTGTTGGTCTATTTTGGCCTATCTGACATGCAAGTTTGTGACACTTTTTTGTCTAGTCCCTTGACCATAGTGACAACATTACCATGTTGACCTTTTATATTTTTCACCACCTCATGGATACTGACCCACTTGTATCTCAATAGGATCACTTCCTATGTTGGATACCTATGACACTTGACCCATTTGTGTTTTCCTTAAGAGCACTTCCTACCTTGGATACCTACCAAGAACATGGAACTCACTTAGGAGACTGGAATTTATGAGTGTTCTTAGCCACCACACCCTTAGGTGATCACATAGTTCACTTGTCACTCATTCTCCTTAGTACTGACCTTTACTTTTAACCAATGTTGGCAATTTTAGTCTTTTGCATGATATCAACTATCACACCATTTTGTTGCATTTTATGCATAATTTTGCATCTCACATGCCCAATCCCTCTTTTTGTCACCTAAATCATGACCTATCATCTACCTATTATCAAACCCATACCCACCTATGTTTCATCTCACTATCTCCCAGTTTGAGGGGGAAACACCTCCTTCTACTCTCAGGGAAAGCATATCTAAAGCCAGTTTCTATTTTTATTTTGCTTCTTATTCATACAAGCCACATAATAAAAAGGGGCAAAATTTAGACACTATAATACCACACACATGATCCTAGTCATCGTAATACCTTTGGTTTCTCTTGAACATCTATTGACTACACCTATAAGTTTGACAAACCTACCTAGCCTTACCTACTTATCTAATTTGGAGTCAAGTTAGTCACTTATCTAGATTAACTCAAATTTTCACCCATTTTAACTGATCATTTTCCCAATTCCTCAATCGATGATGGTTAGGGTGACCAACAATGGTCACCCTAACTGTAACGGTTAGGTTGGATAACTTGGACTCAGTATGTAACCTACATAAAAACCACCATCTTGATTGTCTAAATATAGTAGTCTAAATCTAGTTACAAGACTTTTACATGGATGAATTATATTTAGAATCCTTCTTCAAGACCAGTTTAGACAACCACTTCCACCTCCTACTTGTGCCTATAATAGAGAGAGGCTTGGGAGGTCCAACCATCTATAATTTTTTTATTAAGAGCTCTTTATATCCATAATCTCTTTTTGTAGATCAATTAGGTCAATCCACATTATCAAGTTCTATTAGCCATCACACAGGGAGCTTACTTACCATCAACCCTCCACTAAGCTCCTAAGTACCATTACATTATCAGAATCAACCTAGATTCTACCAATAGGCAAATCTGCATCAACCACCCACTAACTAATTTTTCGTAAGTCAAGTATTTTTTTTGTATTCTTTTACCAAGTTTTTAATTCAATCCTAAGCTATCTCTTATAATCCACTTTCTATATCTCATCAATCAATAAACCCAACCCTAATTTCACTTCTAGATTCATTGATAGGCAACTGGTGATGGTTATATGACTAGTGAGGGTTACCCTGAATTGGTGATGGTCACTTGACTAGTGATGGTTACCCTTGACTGGTGATGGTTGCATGACTATAGATGGTCATTTGTGGCACCAAAAACCAACAATCTAATTTGACCCTCTCACACCCAACCAATTTCACTTTTCTATGTCCATGTCTGTTCACAAACCCCTTTCTAGTTTTTTGAGCCATACCCTAACCCATTAACACTAGTATTAATTATTTTATCACTAATTAGATCATTTCTAATCTCTTTTTTGATTATGTTTTTCTTGTATTTGATTTTAATAACCTTTTGATTATTGATACAAGTACCTTTTTTCCAATTTATGAACTTGATTTTTTGAAATGTATGGATTAACATCCCCTAAGGAAGCTCACACTTTTAGGATTTAGCTATCACTAGGAAATCTACCCAACTATCTATCTAAAAAACAAGTTTACTTTAGTGCTTTATTATCTATAGGTCATCTTCTTAAGCCAAAGAGGAGATCTCCCAATCTTTTGATTCAATGTGTGCATAAATATATAGGTTTTTCAACCATAACCTATATTGAATTTATTTTCTCTCTTTATTTAGAACTTAAGTGAAAATTTACATGAAACTAGTGGATCTCATATTTTACTAAGAGAGCCAACCTACAATGCATTTTATGAATTTTTTTATTAATTGGTTTGGCATCTAGGTATAAGGGAATCTAATGGACTACTATAGATGTATCAATTCATGGCATATCTGAGTAAGACCAAGTAAATATTTATAGGAAATCTATTAAAGTTTGGTGAATATCTATATCTTCTTCATTTCATAGGGTAGTGGCTAATAAGACAATGCAAAGATCTTGATTGGTTTCAAAATAAAAAATTAACTATTTTTTCATTAATTAATGTGGAATTATCGAGTGCATAGGTAGTGGTAAGAATAGTATCATCTGAATCAACTAGTATATCTTGGGGAATTTAGACTTTCTCTTAAGTATGCATGATCATTTGTGTGATGAGGAAATCTATTTTATGATATCAAGATGGAAGGTTCTCATATGATCTAAGAAACTATAAGAGGAATTCATCATTGGAGAATTCATCTAATGTGAAAATGTTTGGTGAAGATGTGTCATCAATGAGATCAAGATAAATCAATGATAATGTTTAAGTATGTTTAATGGTGTGGTCTACTAGTGTAGTGGGTGGACAAAAATTGATATGCTTTGAAGTGGTAGAATAAGGCTTATTATGAAGATGGGTAAACTAATATATGAACCCTTGTGTTCCATATTGTGTAGATGCCTCAATGGGATTTATGATTCCTTATTCATGCTTTTTAAGACCTTTGACATGATATACCATTTTATTGAGACATTTAAGTGCAAGAGTAGAGGTAAACTAGTGATTTGGTGTTGGTGATATTATGGAACTTGGAGTTTGTTAATGTGTTGTATGGTCTAAAAATACACTATGATTAATAGGCTGTATAGGTGAATTGCTAAGATTAAAGTGAAGAATATAATTCTATGGAGTTTTGGTAACTTGGTAGTATTTAAAAGGTTCATTATCTATTAAGCATGTGTTGATGTAACCTTTGTGACTAAATTTTAGGGATGAATTATGCAATAATATGTTTTGAAAGAGCATTCCAGAGGAGAGATAACAAGCAAGGGATAAAGAGTATGAAATGGTAAATGAAGGCATAGAAAATTTTGACATATAACATAAAATTTCTAATGTGTTTGGCATGATAAAGTTGAAATTTTTTCCACATGAGAAATAGAAAGAAAAGGATAGAAAACATGAATTTGTGCATAAAGGCATAGAAAATTTTGACATGTTACATAACATTTATAATGTTCTTAGCAAAATGAAATGAGCAATTTTTCCATATGAACAAGAGAAAGTAGGTAAAAATAATATTAAAATCTTGTTTTTGGCAATGAATTTTGTAATATCATCCCATATAATGAAAAATAAGCATGAAATGCAAAGAATGAATATTTTTAGTAACATATGGTATACTTCATCATTCATGTATATGATAGGACCAAGTATGGTCTCCTTATTATTCACAAGAAATGCAAGAAAAAATTAGAAATAAGTAAGAACCATTTTTACAATCTAATTATAGATGTAAGGTGGTACCTAAAGAAGTAAATAAGAGATAGTTCATACTAGGGTTTTTTTAAATGAATATTTTTGAGAATTACTATTGAATTTTGAAATTTGGATCAATTTTTTGACTTAAATATGCTAGTAAAAATTTAGAAAATGATTGGAAAATTACTGGGACCTAGTATGGGCAACTAGGGTTTGAAAGAAAATTATTTTAAAATTACTATGTAATTTTAAAATTCAATGCTAATTTATGATTTTATTATAGGTAAAAACTCAAAAAAAGATAGGAAAAATTAGTAGGAAATTTACCCTAGGGTTTTTATGTGTAAATGAAGTAAGATGGGTTCACCAAATGATTTAACATTTTTAGAAATATTGGTGTGTTATTCCTATTTAGTTAAAATTCTAATCAAATTAAATAAATCAATAATTAATCCATAATTAACCTAATGATTTTTTAATTTTTATCATTATTTAGACTTTCTAAAAATAATAAATGAGTGAAGGGAAAAATGACTTAGCTTAGAACTGTGTTGATCTGATTGAGATAGAGGTTGATATTGACTATGCAATATTGGAACAGTATCAAGAACTTAGATTAGATTTCATTTAGTGAAAGGATAGGAACATCAAAAATAGGATACTTTAAGGTCTGGTGTATAGTCTTATTCCTACCTTTACTGTCCAAATTGGTTACACAGGTCTGAGATTTTTGGGTTCTATTCACCACTCATGTATTACCCTACCTGTGAAATTTCAAAGCTTGACTATCGATAGAGCTCCTTGTAGATATGATTTATCTTCAATCCTGGGTATTCAATAAGCTTGAATAGGAATTTGAGCAAAGAAGGGGGATTAGTGTGTGTAAGATGCACTGAACATGATTCACACCCCATGTATGGGTATGCTACCTACATACCAATAATTTGAAGAGGGATCAAGCCATATGTAGTTCTCCCTTTGAAAGTGCTTAGTGCAATTGTGATATGAGAATACAAGAAATAATAAAATTGAGTGTGCTTAAGGTGACTAGGGACTAGTGTAAGGGTTTGAATAATCTAAAATTGAGTTTGATAGTTATATGTAGAGAATAGGGAAGATTACCTTAGTGGTCTTGATTGTATTATTTATTTATTTTGAAAATAATTTCCAACCCTTCTAAATGAACTTTGAATGGGATTTTTTAGGGATCTATTGATCATGGGTTCAATGTAATCACACTAGGCTAACATAATAAATAAAAAAAATTAGGGAAAAATTATAGCCTAGGCTCGAAAGGTGATTGGACAAGATCATTGGAAAGGAGACACCCTAGGTTCTAACACTATAGTCCAAACTGGTCACTATTTTTTAGAGGTACATGACCTAAAGGGATGGAAAGAGCAAGGAAAATGGGTCCTAACTAAGTTGGAATGAGGTCTTGAAAGCCTATGAATGACTAGGAATTAGTGAAAAGGTGCCTCAAAGGGTCATGAGGACAAGCAAGAGGGACCTATGGGTTGGGTGTCACAAGCCACACTCAAGTTATCAATTTTGAATTTTATACGACTATAGTTTATTACATCAGGAGTAGATAGAGTGGTTTGATAACCCTCTTATATCATGACATTAACATGCATATAATAGGAGTTGGAACCTATTTAAGCTATTAATCTAGCATTTTTTTGTTTATTCTTTAGAATATTTATTCTCAAAGAGATATTGTCTTTCTCAAGTATTTTAGTATAGATCCATAAATCAATAACATCATTTTTTTATTCATCCCATTTATTCAAAGATTGAATTTCAATATTTTCTATTTTTTTCATTATAAGGGAAATGACAAAATCCATATTCTAAGCTAAAGAGATTAAATCAACAATATCTTTTGCATTTTGTTTAACTGTGGCCTCTAGCTGAGATAATGTTAAAATATGTTGTAACTCTACATCATCTACTCCCTTAGAAGGTTACACCTTTTTTTTATTCATTAGACCATTTATTTTGTCTATTAATTTATGTGTGGAGGGAGTAGGAACATCCTTAGGAATAATTTTTATAAAATCATCCTGTGGAAGAGGGGTTTCTACTTCCTCTATGTTGTGTGTCTCACTATTAGTGTAAATAGTGTCCTATCTTAGGCTATGCATGGTTTCAGTAGCTATAGTTTCATTATTTTCAATAGTCAATATCAATTTCCTCCTCATCTAAGGGAGACAAAGAATTTATGCATGTGAGGTTCTTTGGGGTGTAGGATATGAGATAGGGTCTCCTAATGATTCATCCTCAATTATTTGGATAGGTTCCTATACTAGGGAAATTTGGGGAGTTTCCTTAATATTTTTGGTGGATGATCTAAGCCTTAGTTTTCTACTTGACTTAGGTGGTGAAATCACATTAAGAGGATTTGGTGGTTTAAGTGCAGTAGCTCTGACTATGGATCATGTACTTTGAGTGGATTTAGGAATAATTAACTTAGAAGAAGTTCTGGGTAGAACCCTAGAAATTGAGGAACGAGAGTCTAGAGGTATTTTTTAATCAATTCTAGGGTTTTTTTCTCTATTTCCTATCACGGAAGTTATTCTAGGCTTATGTGCCATTTTCCTATTAGAGAAAATGGTGTTGGATGATCAATTGGATTAGTCCATGGTGGTGAATGGTAGATGAGTTTTTGGGGTATCTCATGGCCATAACCTAAATAGATCCTAAAAATAATGAGGGTAGATTAATTTAGTGTTGAGGTTGTTACATACCATATCTCAAATGTATTAACATTATCATTAATATGAAACTTAGGATACTACATTAACCTTCACAAGTTAAGTATTATATAAGATAGAAAGAAACTAACCTCTAGGGTTTAGGTAAAGAATCCCTATTAATGCCTTTGATATTTCCTTTGACATCTTAAACATAAATTGGCACTAGTTCCCCTTTACTAATAAAGATTTGAATGAGGTCATTAAATGAAGATCTACCTACAATTTGTGCTCCCTCATCTAGAATTCTTGATAGCTCACTAAGGAATTGAGTATAGAATAAACTTTTTACACCTCAAATAATAGAGAAGTCTATTTTCAAATGGGGGATGAAATCGACAACAAGTTCCTTTTCATAGACCTAGAATTTTAGGAGGAATTCAAGCCACCCAGCTGCTACAAGTACTTGTTTGTTGTCTCATCCCTTACAAGATCCTTTGCAGTCTCTGGTTAAGACTTTTTCTTCTTCCCCATCCTAATCTATGATTTTGCACAAATCATAGTCAACCCACAACTCTTCTTGTTAAATACATATACTTCATTAGAAAATAAATGGGTATCAATAATATCTCATTTGGTTATTTACTACAAAAAAACTTGGAATGTGTCAAATAATTATGACAATTCTATTTGAAATAATAAGTATTACATACTTTGCCCCTTTTCATTCATTTGTAATTATTTTGCCACCAAATATTTACCCATTTCTTTATCCACATGAATGTAATATGATGACAAGGACATGTCATCATAAAGTGACTTATATCTTGAAAGGATAATGTCTGTAGGTTACACTTAAGTGCTCAAAATGTGACTTTTTGAATAGATCCTTTGCTGACATAATGGGAATATTATTCTTATAACACTTTATGGGATTTTTTTGTGCCAAATATTTATGCATAAACATGCAAACTCATAAATTCAAAACTAAAATTTAATTTAAAAAAATAGATATTATACCTTATAAATCATGATATTATCCTTGTTTGACTTATTTCCCTGTTCTAACAAAGAAAATTGCATGAATTAGTTGTGAGGAATAGTACAAAAAATAATATCAAATTTTATTGCTTTATAACAAGGATAATCAATCACGATTATTGATTTTCTAATCTCACTTTTTTTATTTTTTATTTTTTAGTTTTTTTACCCATGACCAATCATTTACTAGTTTTTTTATCAAGGCTCATCATGCAGCACATGAATAACAAACAAGTTGGTTTTATGATCATGACTGTCAATAATGCCCCTAAAGATTTTCATTATTGATTTTTTTTAGAGAAAAGGTTAATCCTCTTCCTTTGCTCAGGTCATCTTGTCTTCAAGGATCAATAGCCATGAAAGATTTGAGTTCTTCCATGGTGCCAAACTCATTTTGTACCAACTAAATAAATTATTCTTTGCTAGAAGGCTTTTGGTACAACTTCAACTGATGTCCATCAACAATAAGTGTATTTTTATTTACATCTATATATAATAATTATATTGGACCATCATAAAAAATATTTTCTATCTAAAATGGTCCTAACCATCTAATTATTAAGTTACCCTTGAAGTGTTGATACTTAGAATCATACAAGAGTGACCAATCTCCTTTGAACTATCTTTCTTTGATGTGAAAATCATGTCATTATTTACTTTGATATTGATTCATCTCTATATATTTCAAATCTTATATTCTTATCTCATCCAACTCATTCAATTGTAAAATTATCTCTTTATGTGCTTCATCAAAGTCAATTCCTACTTCTAGTGTAGTCCTTGAATTTTGCATCTCAAATTCAATTGAAAGGAGAGGTTTCTTACCAAATATCAATTCATATGGTGAAAACCCAGTAGTGGTCTTCCACATGGTGTTATATTCCCATACATCTTTTGGAAGTTTGGTTTCCCAATTCTTTCTACTATTGTTGACTATACTGGTAAGGATATTCTCTAATTTTCTATTAGTAACCTCTACCTATCCATTTTATTGAGGGTGGTATGGATAAGAATTTTTATGGTTGACTTGGTAAATTTATGTGAATTCTTGAATCATATTGGACATGAACAATGGTCCCTGAAAAAAACACTTCATGATCTTCGAATATAGGAAGACTTCTACTACCTCTTCTCTTGCAAAAGAAAGAGATTATACTTTAGCCCATTTAGTCACATTATCTACACATACCAACAAATATTATTTACCTTGAGAAGGTGTATCTATGGGTCCAACAAAGTCCATGCCACACCTGTCAAAAGGTTCTAAAACTACTTGGGAATAGAGAGGCATCTTAGAGGATAATGTAGTTTTTCCCATTCTCTGACATGGATCACATTGCAAAACATATGGCTTGACTTTCTTGTGAAGATTTGGCCAAAAGTAACCTGTTCCAAGGATCTTATGTATAATTGTCCTTTTAACTGAATAGTGTCCTCCACCAGGTTCATCATGACAAACATGAACGATTTCATACATTTCATTCTCCTTTACACACCTATGAAAAACATGATTAGGTCCATGTTTAAAAAATATAGCATTAATCCATTTATAATAAGAACTAAATTTAATCAAACATTTCTTTTATTTTTTGGTAAAATGAAAAGGAAATTTACCTGTAGCCAAAACTTTTACTATAGTAGCAAACTAAGGTGATTGTGTTGTAACAACAAATAGTTGTTCATATGAAAAACTATCATCTATAGGTTTTTCTTCATTTACATTGTTCAATATAGAAATAAAATTAGATACCACATTATATTTACCTAGTTTATCAACAATTATTATATTAAATTCCTACAACATTAATAACCACCTGATAATTATTTCTCCTAATACTCGTTTGTTCATCAAATACCTAATAGCTGCATGATCAGTATATATAAAAATTCTACAACCAATAATATATGTCTAAATTTATTTACGACATAAATTATAGAAAGGAATTCTTTCTCAGTGGTTGTGTAGTTTCTTTTAGTTGAAATTAGATTCTTGCTAATGTAGTATATGGCATACATATATACATCTTCATATTTTTATCCTAGAACATTTCCCATAGCATGATTAGATGCATTGGTATAAATATATAAGGGATGTGACAAGTTATGTCCTCTTAGGATGGGTATAGTACGTGTCTTTTCCTTGATGGTTTTAAAGGTTTTTTGGTAGTCTAAATTCTAGACAAACTCACTCTCTTTTGTCAGCAAAGTGAACATTGGAGCAACAATCTTGCTGAAATATTCTATAAACCTTATGTAGTATCTTACATAGCCTAATAAGATATTTATATCAATCTAATTCTGAGTAATAGGTAAGTTTGAAATGACTTCAATTTTATTTAGATCCACTTGGATTCCTTTTGCATAAATATGATGTCCTAAAACTATACCTTCTTCTACCATAATCAAACACTTTTCATGACTTAAGTACAAATGGTGATCCTCACATATTTTTAGTACATTTCTAATATTAATCAAACTTTAATCAAAATAATCTCTATAAATAGTAAAATCATGCATATAAACCTCCACACAATCATTGGTCAAATCTAAAAGTATGGCTAGAACTACTCATAATAAAGTGGTAAGTGCATTGCATAAACCAAAGGGAAAGACTCTATATGTAAATTTTCCTCATGGAAAAGTGAAGGTTGTTTTATATTGGTCTTTATGTGCCACTTGTATCTAGTTGTACCCACTAAATCCATCTAGAAAAGAAAAATATCTTTTCCTTACCAAGTTTTTAAGTACTTAGTCAATAAAGGGTAAAGGGAAGTAATCTCTCATGGTTGCTTTGTTCAATTCCCTATAGTATACACATACTCTCCATTTAACATTTTTATTGGGGAAAATAACTAAAGGATAGACCCATTGGCTATTATAAATAGAATAAATGAATCTCACTTCTAGCAACTTTTTAATTTTAGTTTTCACAATTTCTCTTAAGACAGGATTAATTTGTCTTTGGTGTTGCCTTATTGGTTTAATATTATCAATGAAAATATGGTGTGTGAATACACTTGTATGGATTCCCTTCATGTATTTATATTCCCAACAAAATCTTTAGTATGGTCTCTGAGTACATCAAAAAATTTCACTTCTTGATCATCTATCAACCAACTATTTATGTTGAGTGTGTTTCCTAGTGCTACTACGATTTGTTTAGTGCCTAGATGGGAAGAATCTATTTGTTTGAACTCTATCATCAATTAGTTGAGAGTAAAAATATGTTGTAACAATGTATGGAATATGATAGTATCTTTGACAAATTTATCTCCTATATAAATCACTCTAGTTAAAGGACAATGGAAGGTTATTAAAAATGAATTTTGGCCCTCATGTACCCACTACATAACACTATTTTGAATGTCTTTATGGTCATAAAACATATTGGAAGAGGTGGAAAAGGATATGTTATCATAATGATATGAAATTATATCATGAAAGGACCTTCTATAGAAATATGTAGCTAAACTGTCAAGATCCATACCTGGACTATCATGATCTATAGTTGGATTGTCAAGATCCATAGCAGTTTTGATACTTCTTAATAACTCATCCTCTACTTCTTCCATATGATCATTTATTATGACCATATCTAGAGAGGATATACTATCATGTTTTTCATCAGGTTAATCTACCTATAACTATTTAATAAAATTGATTAATGGTTGAGTAGGTGGATATAAATAAATACATTTTGCTTTAAGACCATTCAAGATGGTCATATTCCCTGATTTACATTAAATTAATGTTGTTACAGTTTCTAACCAAGTTCTTCCTATAATCAATGGGTATCTAATTTATTAATTTTTGGTTTGGAGGATAATAAAGTCAATAGGGTATTCTCATGACTCTATAATCAATGTTATATCCTCAATGACACCTTTTAGTTTGGTAGTGGAATAATCTACCATCTGTAGGATTATGGTAGTAGGTTGCATATCTTTCAAAGAGATATTTTCATGGTGTCTATAATCATTACATTAATATTAGCTCCCAAATCCACCAATAAATTTGGTATCTCCTACTTTCCAATCTTTATAGAAATGATAGGACATCTTGGATTCGCATATTTAGGCAAAAGTAACTTACCTACTAATACATCAACAAATTTTCCATATCCCAGTATGGTCTTAGGAAAATGTATTTTTATAATAGGTGATTTGATACATAAAATTTTGATCACCCTATTTATTTTTTGAATGTCCCTAATGGCTTGTAATAATAGAATTTATATCTTGAATTTCTTGAGTTCTTGAATTAATTTAGATTCCTTGTGTATTCCACTTCCTTAAATCATTCTAAAGCATAGATGGAGGAGTTATAATGACTTCCTCTATTTTTCCATATTTCTCTCTAAACTCTTCTTATTTCTCTAGTTGAGTCTATGAACTTATTTTTTCTTGAGGTACTTCTATAATAATGATTTGAGGTTCTTATAATTTTTTTCTTGATCTGAGATGTATGTTTGCACATTCAATAGAACGCACCCCTATGGTTTTACCTTATTCATTTAAATAATATTATTTATTATTTGGATTTGATACTAGATAAGTAGGTAGCTAAGGTTTGTTTATTTACTTTGTAAGGGTTGATTGATTTCCTTGAGGAACCATTAATGCTTATTGTTGTTATTATGGATACATTTTTGTTGTTGTTGGTTATAGTTTGGACCAGTATTCCAAAGTTGATTTATCCATGGTTGCTGATGACATTGAGGTATCCAATTTTGTTGATAAATTTAGGGCATCATCCATTGTTGTGTCATCCATTCCTACTTGTGGAGGTGCATGCCATTTTGGAAAAGGAATCCTTGAATCAAACTATTGTGGTTGATTTTGTTGAAAGGTATTTCCCTGTCGCTAAACATAGATGATTTATTATATGGTTTGTGCATTTTAATTGAACTAATTCTTAAGAGTATGAAGGTGACTACAATTCTGTGATATGATCCTGAGCATCACATATTCCACATATTTTTGTTTTCTCTAGAAGATAGTCCTTAAGTACATGTTTTAATCTATAATTTAGACAATATATCTCTAGTGGTTTAGTTTTATATTTAGAATTATCTTATAATCCATCTAATATTGAATTAATTTGAACCAATATGTCTATTTTGAAGTTTACTAGTTCTTCCATGAGTTGGCTTACATCACTAGATTTCTCTAGATTTCCTCTTCTACTACTAGGTTTTGTCCTAGAGTAGTTTGTACATAAATGTAAGATATTTTGGAAGTATAGTTTGGTAATATATCCCTTCTCCATGAGATTTAATAAATCCCTAAGGGAGTCATTAAATCCTTTAAGGAAAACATTTTTGATCACTTCCTTAGATAGCTCATAACCACATCTGTTATGGGCAAAAACAAACTGATCTAAGTAATCTTTAAAGTTTTCATCTTCATTTTACTTGATTTTAAAAAATTATTATTTATTATCCTTGACTCTATAATAATCTTTATATTTGTTCAAGAATACTTTTTCCATCTCTTTCCAAGTAATAATAGAGCTCCTTGCTAGTCCCATGAACCACGTCATTACTCTTTCCTTCAGAGTAGAAGGAAAGAGATTAAAATTTTGATTATCTAGAGTGTAATCATAGGTCTGGAAGAGGAATTTGAACTCAAAAACAAATTATTATGGGTATTTAGTGGATAAACCTATAACGGTAGGTAGATTGGATGGATAAATATTTTTCATTATTGTTCGGTCATAATTCTCAAATACAATAGGATAAGAGAAAGTCCTCTCGGGTGGATTATTATGAGGATTTTATACATGATCTTTATTTTATCCCATGGTAAATATATTTCTATTGAGAGGAGGGGATTCTAAATATTCAGTGTTTGAAAGCTCAACTCTTGCAAAGGAAGATTATTCTAGATCCCTAGAGTTACTTTTGAAAGACTCATTTATTTTTGCAAACTTTGTATCTTTTTTGAAAATGCTTTATTTTTTTCCTGTAAAGGATTCAAATATTTTGGAACAACCTTATTTGTGAATCCCTTTGCCTACTTATATACCTATATTTGAAAAGAGAGAAATATTATTCTATTTTTGTGTTGTTTTTATATTTTGACTATTAGCCAGAGTGTTTACCTTACTAACACTTTTAAAGAAGTCCCCAACAGCAATGCCAAAAATGATGGGTATCATTGTTACCACGTCATTTAACCAACTTACGTTGGTGTCAATTCTTATTAGGGTAAGTATCCATGGTTGTCTGTAATAAGAAACTTATTGGTTTTAGATAATAGTACTATTTTTGGGTTTTTTTTATGTACTAATCTAATGTCTATTTATAAAAATCTAAACTAATGATTAAAAGAAACACATTTGCAAGAAATTTAAACAAACCAAGCTATGTTGAATTGAATAATTTGTAAGCAGTCACACAATCTAGCAAAGTAAACTCACTAAAACCAAATCTCAAATCCACACTTGTAAAATGAAAGTTACAGGAATTAAGGAAATGATAAAATACTTATGCAAATTTGAAAGTAACACATTAATTATGTATTCTATCCTTTAGATTATAAATCATAATCACACAAAACATATTAATTATAATTAAAATAAATAAGAAATAAAATTTATAAATAAAAAATAAAGTCTTTTGTCTCCTTGGGGTGTGGGCCCTTTCTCACTTTTAGATTTAGGTTTGAATCAACTCAGTCTTAGAATGTTATCTCAACACATGAATTAAAAGAGTAAACTATTTTGAGTCTTCTTGTATTAAAAAGTAACCAAAATCACAATATCTATGTATATCACTATGTCCATATCGAACATGGATCTATCCTTTTATTCCATGTAAAAGAGAATAGAATATCCTATAAATAAGGCAAAAAATTGACTGACATAGAACAAGAATATATTTTAGAGGGATTGGGAGATATAGGCAAAATAGAGAAAACATTACAATCAGATCTACATGGAATCAAAAATATCCACATGAGATTATAAATTCTATGCTTAGTTATATCTAACTACCAAATCTATACATATAATATATCCATATCTTCTAGATTTAGAGTTAAAAATTAAAATGATAACTCCATAAATGGAAGACCATACATAAATATACATCTATATATACATGCATAGAAATAGAAAATATCAAAGGAAGTATTCAGATCATTATGAAGAAGGTGTAAAAGCTTATTGAATATTTTGGAACATGTTATGAGCAAATCTGGAGTGAACTATGATAATCCGTAGCACAACTATGGTAATTCATAGTTGACTATTGAAATTTGTAGCTAATTGGAAGAATCTATAGCTAATTTACAAAATCTATAGTTGAATAATAAAATCCATATCTAGTTGATAGAATCTATAACTAGTTGATAGATGCTCAATTCTGTCTTGGAACATCCTTATCTTCTTGTGATCTTCTCAAAATGCTTATTAGATTCTATTATGCCTGTACATATCAAAATATGAAGACTAAACATGAAAATGGTCAAAACATCATGAAAATAAAGCTAACTAAGACTCACATGAGTTTATGGATATAAAATCATCTACTTTCTACCTTAGGCTAGTTCTAAATCTCAAGACTATATGTAATGTTGAATCAAATGAAACATTTAAGACTATGAACTATGACAATAATGAGTCATAATATGGAATCATCACTAGGTGAACAGTACATGAAAAGAGGAATTTAGGTAAATTTTAATGTCTAATTTCGTATACATGCCAAGGTTTAGAAGAGACAAGAGAGAGAGTATGGCCTAATGAGGTGTCATGACTAGATTTTAAGGTGTTTGAGCTCATGTAAGAATTGTCAGAGGTGAGGTATGTTTTTTCAATTTTTTTTCATATAGTTTGAGGTCATATTTTGAAGGAAAAGGCATGAAAATTTGTTTAGAGGTATTTCAAGTGCTTATAATGAGGGTTCTTAACCTAATAAGGATTTTATTATGCTCAATAGCTCATCAAACTTTTGCATGGGAACCTAATATATTCAAGTTAGATGGGGAAGGGTATTATGATGTTTCTACTATATCATATGATTTTTATATTTAAATATGGTATATCGATGTCATATAATCATCTAAACACATGATACATCTTTGTAATAGATTTCATATAATCATCTAAATACATAATACATCATTAGAAATGTCTACACAGGTGTTGGAGACCTGAGTCAACATGACTAGTCTTTAAGGAAAATAAGTAGTTCTAAGTGAGTAAGTTGTAGAGATGTTTTTGAGGTTATATGACATGATTGGAAGTTTATAATTCATATGGTGATTTTTTTAGTTCATTTATGCTATTTATAAGTGATTTGTTGGCATGGTTATGTGGATAAATGATGGGTTATCTTTAATTTTTAAAGATAAAATAATTTGTCTATTCAAAGGCCTAATGTGAACAATGCTAATGGAGTGTTTCAAGTGGTGGTTGGACCTAAAATGTGTTATAGAGATTATAAATTTTTTTATAAGTTCTACTTGAGTTGTGTATGAAATAATATCAATGTCTACAGAGGTGAAAGTTATAACAAAGGATCAAATGGCAATGTGTTACTAGACAGACCTAATGTAATTAGGTCTCCATAAGACCTAAAGGAGAAATAAGGTATAATTGAGTCATTAGACACCAAAAAGAACTCAAATTACATTTTAATATTTTTATTAGATTTCCTTAGACCTATTCCATGTCTAACCTAAGAGGTTAAGGGTGAGTATCCAAATAAGTGGCATATGAACAAGGAATGGTATACATACAATGCAGTTTTAAACCTATTTAGAAAATGGAGAGATAATGTTAATGAAATAAGACATTATTGATTAAAAGGATGTATTTTAGACCATAAGAGGAGTGTAGAGGATTTGTAATGAATATATGATAGTGTGTTTACATTTGAATATTAAGGTTATATGACCTAATCAATCTTGAAGAGACCTAGTTGAGCAAAGAAGCCTAGAAGGTAGTTTGAGAGAGATAAGAGTGTGAAGAGATGAAGATGTGGTCATTATATATTGGTGAATAAATATATAATTATAAAATTTATCAAAAAAATTAGGTGGTTATGTGGGTGTTGATTCATCTAGGGGTTTGGTGCCTCGAAATTGGGTGCTTGGCTAGTTGGGGTTGGTGTTGCATGTGGAGTTAGTGCTTAATAAAATTGGTTTTTTGTATTATAGGACTATAGTCTATTTGAATATATTATTGGGTTAATAAAAATTGAGTATTTCCCACATATGAGATGTGTTCTTGTGTTTCATGCTTATGTGGATAGTTGTTCATGCTTACTAAGATCTATATGTTTGTTTGAATGGTTCATGATTGTTTAAATGTAATTCTATGGAAAGGTTTTAAAGACTTATTCACCCCCTCCCATCTCAATAATTATTCCTCCAACACATTTATGAATCTTATGAATAGTGTGTTTAGAAATTACTTGGATTGGTTTGTTTTGGTTTTTCTAGATGACATCCTCATTTATTCCAAGGATGAGAAAGAACACTTGAAGAATATAGAATTGGTTTTGGAACATATGAAAAAGAATAGGTTATATGGAAAGTTTTCTAAGTGTTTATTTTTATAAAATAAAGCATAATATTTAGGACATATTATCTTTATGAATGGTATTTTAGTATATTCAACAAAGATAAGAACCATAATAGAGTGGTCGACACCAAAAAATGTGCATGAGGTAAGGAGTTTCATGGGATTAACAGGTTATTATAGGATTTTTATTCTAAATTTATCTAAGATAGCTAATCCAATTATCTCTCTTTAGTAGAACAATCAGAGTTTCATCTCTTCAGATAAGTGTGAGGTAGCCTTTTAGGACTTAAAAAGGAGGCTTACTTCAGTACCAATGCTAAGAGTTCCTAATCCTAATGGTTAATTCTCAATGATCAATGATGTACATAGGGAAGGACATGGATGAATTATTATGTAGGATGGCTCAGTGGTATCCTATGATTCTAGGAAACTGTATCCATACGAGGTGAATTATACCCCTCATGACCTAGAACTTCTAGAAATTACTCGTGCTTTAAAAATTTAGAGGCTTATCTATTGGGAAAACCATTTGAGCTTAAGACTGATAACTTGGGACTCAAGTAAATCTTCACCCAACCAAACTTGAATGATCATCAAAGATGATGGTTAGAATTTTTATCTGATTATGATTTTGATATTAATTATATAAAAGGCAAGGAGAATAGAGGAGTTGATGCTCTAAGCTATAGGAGGTACATAGCATCCTAGCCACTATTAGGAGTAATTTCAGGGATCAAGTAATTAAATTCTCACTAGGAAATGAATTCTTGATTAGGTCAAGAAAGAATTGTCTAAGAATGCTCAAAAATGTATGTGTAAGAGATTCAAGATAAAGAATAATGGTATTTTATCATATAATAATAGGATGTATGTACTTGATAGAGAGAATTTAAAGATCATGGTGCTAAAATAACTACATAATGACCAATATTTAAGATATCTAGGAGTAACCAGAATCATGGCTATAGTTAGACCACTATTTTTATAAAAATGAACCAAAAGAGATGCTATGGATTTTGTTTCTCGTTTAGAATGTTAACTTGTGAAAGTTGATCATGTGCATTCAGTTGGATTTATATATCCACATAATATACTAGAATAGAAGTGGTAGGTGATCAGTATGAAATTTGTCTAAGGTTTCACATTAGAATATAACAGACATGACATGATCTTGGTTGTATTTTACAAACTCATCAAGGTAGCCCACTTCATATTGGGTAACTTGACTGATGATGCACCTATGTTTATGAAAAGATTCATGAAAGAAGTGTATTGATTACATGGTTTTCTAGAGAAGATAATTTTGGATCAAGATCCAAGGATGACTTCTATGTTTTGGTTGACTTTGAATTCAGATCTAGGTACATATTTGAACTTCAACACTACTAATCACCTAAAAACTAATGGACAAATAGAATGAGTTAACTAGATTTTAGAAGATTTCTTTCATATATACTACATGGATCAGTAATAAAAGTGGAAGGAGTACCTTACATTAGTTGATTTTGATTAAAATAACTCATACCAATTAACATTGAAGATGGATCCATTTGAGGTGATTTATGGAAGGAGGTGTAGAACACCAATTAGTTGGGATAGGTTAGAAGACATGGTAGTTTTTAGACCTGAGATGCTTTCAAAAATGGAAGAGAAAGTTAAGACAATCAGTAAGAGGTTGGCCAAGGCCAATGATAGACAAAACATTTGTGTTGATTTGAAGAAAATAACTAAGTAATTTTTTGTTGGTGATAAAGTGTTTCTATGGGTTAAGCCTCCAAAAATCTTGAGTAAATTCAAAAATTTAGTGGAACTTTCATTGAGATATTTGGGACCCTTAAAGGTTTTGGAAGTGTTCAATCTTTTAGTGTATATGATTACATTTCCACTATCTCTAACTCTTTGGCATAATGTCTTCCATGTGTCTTATCTTAAAAAGTACATTTCTTATCCTTCACATGTGTTGGATTAGAATTCTTTGTAGGTTCTATACCTTGAGGTGGTCATGGTCGAACTAATCAGAGTAATTGAAAATCATAAAATCCTTGTGTAATAGATAAGTGTTGTAGTGAAATGGCCTATGGGACTAATATTCTAAAGATATTGCCACTTAGGAGGACCATAATGAGTTTTATATCCTATTTCCACATTTGTTTGCTTGATTTATTATTTTTTATTATATTATTTTATGCTGAATAATGTTTTAAATTCATAACTTATGATAGAATAATTATCATTAGGATGATGACCAACTTTACAGTGGAATGATGTCACATCTTGATTTATCTCTAAGCTGAATAACCTATTTGATTCATGGATTATTATGGTTGACTATTTGATTTACTAATATTTGATTAAGCTTAATGACACATGGGATAGTTATGTCTTGTTTAATTTACATGATTAGTTTACTATGAGTTATCAGTACTTTTACATTCTATATATTATGATCATTTTTGTTAATTATACCACATTATTTTATGGATATAAGGATATTTTGGGCTAACTACCTCCATTATTGTGAGGTGGATGTAGGACATATTCTTCCCTCAAATTATTATGGAGGGAGAGCATCATTAGAAAGGGTGGTTTAGATGAAGACATTGGGGGATGATAAAAAAACAAATCTGAAAACCCTTACACACACCACAATTTTATTTCATGATTATGTTATTTGATACATAGTTGTATTATGCTTAATTTTCCATTTGAATGACTATTTTGATCTTTTATGTTTTCACTAATCTAGTTTTTATTAATGATCATGTTGATTTGTTTGAGTGATTTCACTAATTTAGTGATCGTGCGTAGCTTATCTTGTTTGATTTAATTGTTTGCCTAAATGAGTGAATTTGTACATGTTTTACTTACCTCAATGCTTTAGTGGACATGGATATATAGTATAACATTATGATGTTATAACAAATTCCACTATTGTTATTCGATACATAAGATTTATGTAATAATAATTAAATATTATTATTATAATATATATGTTTAATTCAAATGTTGAAAGATAAATGTCATTATTTTAAAATATCCTTGTATTCGATTAAATGATTAACCAAAGGTCGATATTCATAATATATGTTGTATTATGAAATATATTGATTATAATTGTTAAATGATTTAGGAAATTATTGGATTTTCAAAGTGTTTGTTTTGTGGATGGCATTGTAACATTAAACTATAGTCTTTAAATACATATATTATTAACATACTATATAGTTAATATGTTAGATGAGTGAATGAATTTGAATGGAAAATTATTATCATCAAAGTTGATATTTGTAAGATTAGTCAACAATCTAATAGGCCTAAGATAACACATAGATTAGGGAATGAGAATTAATGCTAAACTCAAGGCAATGCATGAATCATTCATTCAAATGGTGTTAACAAAATAAGCTTACATAGGGGATATTTATATTAAATACCTCTCACCAACCCTACATAGGATTGTGATAAGTGTCATGATCCTTTGAGGTGTGACAAACCTCTCACCAACCCTACACATGATTGTGACAAGTCTCATAATCTTGTGAAGTGAGACAAAATATATAAAACACCTAAGTAAACTAAACTAGATGAGGTGTGAAAAGAATCAACCAGTGGAACCGGTTAGGAAAATAACCTTGTTCACACATGATGGTGGAACTAGATAAGAAATAACCATGTTCACACCAACACCCCCCCCCCTTAAGTGAAACTTAGGGGTTTATTCAATCATGCAGAAAATAATAAATGGGTTCTGACAACAACATGTGATTAGGTACCCATGTACACATTAAAATCTCATAACTAGAGAAAAGGAGAAAAACCTATAGAAAAGAGCTCCTCCCTAAAAGAGAAAAAAGATGCAAAAGCATAAAAAAATAATGGAATGATGTATCAACATGACTTCCTAAGTGTGAAATCCATCATGAATAGACAATCAATAACCACCCCCCATAAGGAAGGAAATGTGAGACTATGAGTCCCCCCCCCATAATGAAGTAACTCCTATGCCAATGGTGAAAGCCAAAAGATGCATGCTAAATATGATCCAATGTTAAAAAACTGCATTTCTCCCTTTGGGAAGAAATAATTCCAATGGTTGATGTAGAAGAAACTCCCACTCCAAAAAGTAATGGGAGATAGGAAGACTCAAGATGAAGGAGGTCTCTAGAATCTGATGTCACCATGTCGATGCCAAAGGATGAGAATCCAAAGCTAAGTGGAAACAGATGGAGAATAGGATCCAAATGTGAGAATTAATTATACAAAGATGTATTCTCCAAATGATGTGCAATGATCTCTAAGTTAGTGCTAAATTATGACAAATGTTGATGTGATGGATCAGGTACCATAGAAGATTTAGGGATAATAACCATAGATGTATGAGGCTCATAATGAGAAAGACAAATGAGCTAAGAAGAATTTGGTATTGATATATAAGGTGGAAATGAGGACTGAGTTGAGACTATCAACTCATGAATAGCTATAGAAAATATCACTGTAGAAGCAGATGTAGGCAAGGAATGAACAAGAGAGTCTAAATGTGCCCTTAGAGATAATATATGATGAAAAAGGAAATAAATATCCTTAATGGTGTCCTTAAAGTCCAAAATATGGGACTCACAAAACAAACCTGTAATATCTGACAAGTATTCATCCTAAGGACCTGTATTTGGAAGATCAAAAGTGTTTTATTCCATGGAAAGAATACAAACAAGAGAGGGAAGAGTGGGTGATGCCTCTAAAAACTATTGATATATGTCCAAATCAATGTCAATGGGTGACAAAATCTAATTGATTTGATCGTGATTAATGCATTATTCAAGTTCAAGAACCATGGATGTATGGTTCTCACCATTGATGAGAGAACTAATCATAGGAGAATGAAGTATGTCTACAGAAGGTGTCAATGATGACTGAGTTGAAACTATCAACTCATGAATATCTATATAACCTATCACCATAAATTTTTGATCAATATGATTAAGATAAATGCTCAAGTGAATTTCAACAAATAATGATTGAATCTTTTCTAGCATAGAGCCATAAGATTATGGTAAACTGATATTATTGAAAATACAAAATTACCTCATTTCATGAATTTAAATGAGTTCATAGAGATCATCAAGTTTTTTGTTGATGCAATCATCATAGGTATGTTGTGTACATCCATAAAACTCACATGTATGTTTCCAATGATTAGGTCCATGACTAGAATCAACAAAGAAATGATCACAACAAGAGTATCCCCTCAAAAATAAATCAATCAAGAATTCCCCCTAAGAAAAAATAATTTTGGCACTTTATAATTAGTGTGGTTACAAATTATACTTACAACAATGGATAAGTGGGAGATTATAATTGGTATACACTTTACCAAAATAAGGTGAGAATAATTAATTGAAATTTTTAAAAGATAAAGATATAAATTGATACCATATCTATGAAGTACATGAAAAAACATGCACTTTCAAGAAAAATCACTCAAAACAGATTTTGAATGAGCCCAAATGGAGTCCTGAGAGTTACAAAATGGATGAAATGCCTGTAAAGATTGTAAAAAAGTACCAACTATTGTAAAACTGATAATAAAATGTAGAAACTATTTGCACCACCATGTAGAGGGCAAAAAATTACCAAAATCAAAAACAAATTCTTGGAAATCATAGGTCCTATGATCAAGATATGGTCATTTGAAGTTTAATTGAAAATTCAATAATTCTAATGGAGAGGAGGTCCATCCGCCATGTCACCAAATTTAGCTAAAATATTTCTAATTTTAAAAATATATCAACTTTAGTGGAACTGCCACCAAAATTGGTGATCTACCAGATTTAGCTGATGATGGATCATCCAATGCTCAACTGGAATAAACTGGGAGTGATCCAAGATGTCTGTACATAAAGGTGAACTCAAACATGGTTCTAAATACCAAAAAAGAACCTAAAATTGAAACACTCAAAAATAAGATCTCCCCTAGAATCTGAATATTCTTCTCACATCTTTTTGATTCTCAAGATCACCCTTACAAATGCAAGAGAAGAGCATATAGACTATGAGAGAAATTCTCAAATTATAATCCCTACTGGGCTATCTTAAGTACCTTAACCTATTCTTATACCATGAAATATTGGTCAAGAATCTAATAGGCCTAGGACAACATACAGTTTAGGGAATGAGAATGAATGCTAAACTCAAGGCAATGCATGAATCATTCATTCAAATGGTGTTAACAAAATAAGATAACATAGGGGTTATTTATAATAAATACCTCTCATCAACCCTACACAACATTTTAACAAGTGTCATTATCATATGAGGTGAACCAAATATATAAAACACCTAAGTAAACTAAACTAGATGAGGTGTAAAAAGAATCAACCAGTGAAATTGGTTAGGAAAATAACCATGTTTACCCCTGATGGTGGAAATAGATAGGAAATAACCCTATTCACACTAACAATATTCATTTCATGGTCAATAATTAATATATGATTTGTGTTTTATTGTTTGTTTGGTCAATTTGTGAAGTTAAAGGGGATATAATTTTAAATCAATGTCATACAAATATTTTATTAAGAATATAAAATGATTATTTAGGGATTCTATGGAAGTCTCAAGATAATTAGGGTTTATAATCATCCGTTGACTTTGAGTTAACCATCGTTTGGGTAAATCATAGATTTTACTAGGTATTTCATGGTGGAGGACTATGGAATTGGTTGAGTTATTTTTTCATGCATTTATTTTGTTATTTTAAACAACTGTTAATGGAAGAAAAGGTGGATGTGAGTAGGTTAATGAAAAATGATAAAAATAAGAGAGTGGGGGGATATGAACATGATGACACATTTTATACAGAGGAGAGTATATAAAAATATAATAAGGAGATAGTTTTAAGGAAGTAAAAATGATTATATATGACATTTTTTATCATTCACAAGTAGGTTTTGTAATTCAATTCCCGTGTGTAAAATATTGAATGAGTTTTTGAATTGTTAAGTTTTTTGGTTTTTTAATTACTTAAAACATTTGTAAATTTTGAAGAGCTATATGTAGGGTCCCTATCCTCCATAAAATCCTATATATAACATAGGGTAACCTGAAGGGTTTGGGGTAGAGCCATAAAATTGTCCATGGTTGTTGTAAGCTTTTAAAAGCTCTATACTAAACTTCCCTTTCAATTTGAATTTCATTATTCAAGTATTAAAATATTATTCTTGATGGAATATTTTGTTTTGGATTGAACTAGTTTTTATTTGAACAAGTTTGATATATATCCATTAGGGTATTTGAAAAAATAAATATGAATGGAATTTTACGTATGACTATGTATACACCTATTTGGATTTTGGGTTTTGATGAATGAATTGTTTATTCAAAATAGACTGTGTTAATACACACACACACACATGTATGTATGTATGTATGTATGTATGTATGTATGTATGTATGTATGTATGTATATACTTAGTATACACCATTAAAGTACACACACACACACACACACACACACACACACACACACACACACACACACACACATATTCATACATACACATAAATATTATGATATATATTCTAGTATTTTTTAATAATAAGGTTTTCAAGGGAAACTATATGGATTAAATTAGTTTTGATATAGTATGCCTATGATGATAAATTTGGTGTGTAGATTCAAATTAAATTAAGTTGATATATTTCAAATGAATACACACATTTTTATATTAAAATCATAATATCTATGATCAACTCATAATAGAGGTAGTAATATGTATACTTACTCCAATTTGGGTTTGGAAACTAAATGGTTAAAATATTAAACCTTGGTATGGGTAGGTAAGAGAATGAACTATTGTTATGAATTTGACTCTATTTTTATAGGCATATGCACAAGACGTAAATAGTGTATGGATAAGTAAATATGTCATTGTTTTCCTTCTATGTGAATTATGCATTTGATTATCTATGACTACATATATTGTTACATACTCAAATTGGTTTGTATTTGTGTACTAGGTTTGCTTAGTCAATAAAAGAATGGGTATATAATATTATTCATAAAATTGTATAAGGAAGTTTAAATTGGATATTTATATGTTGATATAACATAATTTATCAAACTAAGTATAGATAATTAAGTGTATATATTTTATTAAATGTTTTTAATCGAAGCATCAATTTATTTGATGGAATTCTGAAATTTGATTCAAAAGTATTGGTATGAACTATTGGCTATGTATGAAATTCTTAATGTGTCATTTTAACGAGTGTATTTGGATTTTTATAGTTTAATAAAAGGGATATGAGGTCATTTTTTTAAATAGATATATATATATATACACTAAATATAAAAAATACTTTTAGATAACAAACAATGGATGTCTTCTTCAAATATACTATATATGAAATGATATTTATATTGTACTGGTATGGTATTTTAAGGATATATATATATATATATATAGACACACACACACACACACACACACACACACATGGTAAAATATAGAGTTATGGACTGCATCATAAATATGAATTAGTTTTACCACTTATGTATATATGTATATATATATATATATATATGCACAATAGTGTAGTTCTTGAAAACATTATTGTCATTCAGTGTGTAAATGAATGTTAGAATATATTTTAATGTTTATATAGAAGTATTAAAATAATGTATTATGAGTTAAATACAGAGCATAATATTATGTTTGAATGGATTTTGTTATATGTGGAATATGAACATTTTTTTAAGCTTGTGATATAATGTTAATTCATGGAGAATTAACATTATAAGTTGCTTTGTGGTTTAAGTAACTAGCAGTCTAGATAATCATTGCCTAGATGGTATGTTATATTGAGTATTGTTTTTGGATTCTATTTATTATCTATAATAAACTAGATGTTATGGATTAATTGCATCTCATTTGATAGACTAAATGAATGTATCAGATATTTGTGTATTTAGCATGATGTTTATTAGCCAAAGTGAAATATTATGAATGGATATATTGGTTTTAATATTATTAGACATTTTTATAAAATCTTGCATTCATGACCTTAAATAAGTAGTGGATGGATGTAACTGGATTAATTAGCACCATCAATGCAATATGAAGATTAATTTGATTGAGTGGTGTGTATAAAATTGACTAATCTTAGAGATCATTTATTATTAAAAACTTTGGCCAAAGTAATGTTTTTATTAAACATTATCATTTCATATGTTGATATAGTTTTAATATTTTTGTAATATCATATTAGAATGGATTTATTTATGTTACATATTATGCATTATGTCTTCAAGACATTATTACTTTGGATTTATACATTGTCATTATCTACCCATCAATGAATGAAAGGGCCATCCCCTTGTTTTGGAGATAGTATGAGTGATCTATGGTCTATGGTTGGTGTGGAAAAGCACTTGAATGATGCTCTCCCTCCCAAGTAGATTACCATACCAGGGATTACACTTGAGATTAAATATTGATACTTGAGTCATGGAAACTCTTGAGTCATGGATACTCTGCTCCATGAAGATTTGTATCATGTTTTATCATTTGATATATTTTTATGTATTGTTTAAAATCATAACTTTTATACATTATACTTCTACAACAGTGGTATTAATGTTGCATCAGTTGTGGCTAAATTTGTATTATTTCATTTATGATTAGATTTGGTATTTATTGTTGTTTCAGTATTGTTCATGATTTCTATATCTATTCATGGTTATCTTTATCTAATTTTATTGGTGTAATAACCCCACTAGATTTTAACAAAATATAAAAATATTATTTTTTTAAAACATTATTTCTATATTCTAGTAAAACCCAATGGGGTTATTATACTATAATATTAGAGTTCAGGTCCAAACTCTAGGACTTAATATATCCACTAACACAATCTTATTCTCTTGATAAGCAGGAAGAATAATGGTGAACTCTAGACTAGGAGCTAAGGTTACTTTGAATACTAAACCCCTTATTGATCTAAATTAGTTTATCACTAAGCAAGCTGCCATTTTATATTTAATTCTATCAATAATGCTAGAGACTAGGGACCAAATCAGGGCCTTATAATAGGAAGTTCATAATCATGAAGAGGAAAATGATTAGGAGGAACCTAAATAGCATCCTAATAATGAGGAACATATTCAAGAGTAGAGGCATGAGGAGGTGACATAAGATGCAAGAGATTTAGTAGCTATAGAGTTGGCATGCAACATCAAAAAGGTGAATTCACTCAAATTTTATGGACCTATTTTGGGGGATGGAGCTGAAGTATGGCTAATAGAAATAGAGAAACATTTCAAGATTCAAAATTATTCTAAAGTCATGAAATTAGTATGGGGAGCTTATCATCTTGTTGGTGATGTAATGACTTGGTGGGCTGAACATACTAAAGAGTACCTACAAGAATCATATCTTGGTCCTTATTTTAATCCTCTTGATTCCCACTAGTGATCCCTACATCTTCCTTACTTTCTACTACAACATAAAAATCATAATCTTGATTACTTTGAGGAATATCACCTTATTTTTCACCTTTGAAGATTGAATTGTGTTTCTCTTCACCAAGAGGTGTCCCAATGATAATTTATTCATCAAGTTCACTTAAATTATCTTCATAATATGCAACTAAAAATTGATATTCTTCAATTTCCTCCCATATGATAGTTTCCTTCTCAAAGAGGTTGATGGTGGGAGGGTGATGAATATGTTCATGAGTTAACTTGAGGATCAAGGGATTAATATTAAAGATTGGGGCCTTATATATGGAAGATTATTCTAATAATTATTAAAGAGAGAGAAAATTTAACTATGTTATGAGTGTCTCATTCTTCTCAACAAGAACTTCATTCTTATTACAGTCTTCTTGAGGTTCATTTATAGATATAACTTGATTTCCAAACTTCTCAACTAGGACTTCTTTTTTGTCATGGATGACTTCTTGGATAAACCTCCAAGATGGAAAAGCTTTAGGTTCTTGAGGAGAGGGAAATGGGGATTGAATAGGCATAGGGTCCTCTTTAGATTTAATTTATAAATCTATACATGATTCAAGATCTATGATTTGTAATTTTTAAGCTTCAATTTGCTTGTCTATATTCTATTGGAATAACTCTCCTTGAGGATGGTCCATGACTTCATGAGGTTAAGGAACATACAAATGATAATAAGGAATATAATAAGGATCTTTAAACATTTGATCTAACTCACTTTGTTGTCTTTCCCAAGTCTCCATATTATCTAATACAAATGTACACATTTCACCTTTCTCTAATAGATCACTAGAGGATATAGATGCAACATGAAAAATACCAATCACTTTATCATATTGATAATTTGAACAAACCCTTTTTGCACATGCTAGTATCTTGTTCTCCATCTCATCCATTCCATCATGATAAGCTTGGAGAGAGAGTGGATGATGGGGAAGTGTAGGTTGATCTTAGGAGTGATATGGATCATAAAGAGGATAAGAGTGATAATCTTGATGTTAAGGATGGTAAAAAGCTTGATAAGGTTATTGAGGCATATAATTGGGGTCATATGAGGGGAAAGTGGAACAATCATAGGATTGATATGACATATCATATTACTGATAAGTATCAGTACACTACTGGTATGGATCATTATAAGACAAATGAGGCTCTTTAAATGGATAATAAGGATCATAGTGAGGCTGATAAGGAGTGGCATAGGCTTGATATGCATCATCAATTTCAATGAAATTGAAATCTACTTCAAACTAAGATATAAAAACCTCATCAAGATAGTGAATCAAATATACAACTTACTTTGAACAAGTGTTTGGGCTACTAGAATCAGCTGATGAGCTTGGAGTCACCATTGATGTTTGTTGATTACCTTCAAAGGCTGATATGTAAAAGGAAATCACTAATAATACTTCAACCAATTTGGACCTTTGTCACACCAAGCATGCCAAAAATGTTATCACCCAAACTTGTACCCTTGAAAGATTTTTCAAGCATTCTAATTTAGTGTAACATGGAGACAATCCTAGGATATGGGTGGCCTAATATGTGGATTGAATCTCTAGGTTATAGGGATAACTCCTCTTGATGTATCACTTAGGATCATTCAATAACATATTAACTTGTTAGGAAAAGGGAGATAAACCTACACTAATGGGGTGATGCACCAAAAATAATTGACCACTACCAACTAGTTGCATGTGCACATCAACCATGAGACTAACTTGAACATACACTACTCCTAATCTACATCTCTACATCAACACTTCATTGGGGAGGTTATAATAGATGTTTGGGATAGGAGGAATAATCAAGAGATCATAGAATGACAATAATGAGCAGACAACTCTCTAAACCTTCACACTTCACTTAGAAACTTGACATGACCTAATAATAAGCTTTCAAACTACATATGAGTGCTAAAAATGATAACATGCCAAAGAAGACTAATAAAAATAGTTGACAATATCATCTGGTCATACACAAAAACAAAATACATTCAAAAGAAGAGGTAGAACTAGTATTTTATCATTGATGAAGGGCATATAAATGACTATGGATTCACCATACTCAGGTGGAGGATCAATAAAAATCCAAACAAGGATGCTTAAATAGAGAATGGGAGTAGCAGAGAGAAAAGGGGCATAAAAGAGAGTCATGACAAGTGTCTAGCATCCATGTCAAGAATTAAAACAAAGAATGGAGTTATGAAACAATCTTTTGAGATATTTAATGACATGTGTTTCTCCCCTGAAGATGTTTTCCTCTTCCAAATGGCATCAAAGTTTCTCTCTTACTTGACACCTTTGTCTTCCTCTTCAAACTCCCTTCTCTTGGCTTAAAAAGTGACAAGTGCCACTCCCCATCATCAATTTATATATATATATATATATATATATATATATATAAATAATTTTTACACCTTTAATATTTTTAAGAATCTTTTATACGGGTGTTACAATGATGATTACACCTTTTTAAGTGTCTTGAAGCCCAATTGGTTTTACTACACCTATCTTGCCCAAATGGCTCAAATATTGATTTGGTATTCATGAATTCAATTATTATCCATGAAATGTCTCTCTTAGTCCTAATAAACTTGGAAAAACTCCTTTGGATACATCAAAAACTCTCCAATGCTTCATCTTGCACCTTAAGCTCTCACTTGCCTTCAATTCCTTGTAACCTTAAAAACAAACAAATATTTCATGTGTAGAAAAATAAAAAGATGACATTAGGAAATTAGTTATATATTTGAGTTCCTAGTATGACCTTACATATCTTTATCAAATTTCATGACCATACCCTGAGTGGAAGCATACTTATTTCACCCCTTTATCTCTCTAATTAGGCCTCAATTAGGCCTCTAGGCCTAGAAATTAAGTTTTGGATATAACATTATCCCACATATGTGAAACCATAAATAATTATTTTATTAAATTTTCCTAACCCATGACCATGTTTCATGTCAAATTTTATCTTTTTAAACCTTGTGTAGGTGTGTGAACCATGAAATGGCCAAAAACCCTAGTTTTTCATAAGCCTTCTCATACTACCTTCAATAATCAGATATTTAGGAGCACTTATAGTTTTATTTGTATGGATATTTGGACCTAAGGAGATATAATAAACATAAATACATCCTCGCCAATGGTTTATATCTATCCATGAGGTCAAACACCCTATTATGAGCCAAAATCCTTACAAAAACATAGCATTTAATGTGTCTGTATAGGTTTAGGTCAAATAGAATATCATGGTGAGAGTTTTCATAGAGTTATAAATGATTTTCATTTATTTTCAACCTTAATACAACTAATTTAAACCACTTGGTAAGCCAATCTCTCCCATCAGGTCATTACTAGTCTTCTAGGCAGCACGAAACATGCTCATCATTTAAATGATGATTCATAAATATTGGACTTTAATCAATGAAAAAATGCCAAAAATAACAAGTATAAAAGTTCATATAACTATCCCTAGGATATTTGGATCCCATCCAACATTTCTATATTATCCTGGGCTTGAGAAGGTACATCTTGGGTTGGTAAGACTATAATTGTAAGGTCTAGGAAGAGAAAAATGAGTGAAAAGGGATAAGAGTGATTAGTTTTGATATAAAACACCTAAGTGGGATATATATCATATATATTGACTTTTTATAATTATTTTATCTACCATCTATCTCCGCAACCCTATTGTATCCTTCATTTACTCATGCCTAGGGTTCTCTAGCAAACCAATGCTAGTGATACTAGTGTGATTTTTTCTACATTATTATCCTTCTTAGTGGATCTAAAACATATAAATTAACCTTGGAACACCTCAATCACATAAATTATACCCTTAAATCATAAAACACTCTATAAAAACATATAAGTTTTTATCATCTTATACACAACCTTGTGTAATCTTCAATGGATTTCTTGACTAAAATCTCAAAAATCCTTTGTTTGCATATTTTTATCATTTTTATACTTGTATCTACTTCTCCAAAATTCCCTGATGGAATTCATGAAATTATTAGGTTTCAAGTGGTTCTATAAACCTACTTATCCATCTAAATTCCAACACTAATGCACACATTGTATCTTTCTCTTCAGTGTCCAAGACATAACTATTTGTACCAAAATTTTCTTGGTTGTAGGTTCACATTTAGGTGTTTATAATGAAATATTGGAATGGGAAACTATTACAAAAGGTATATACTACTTTAAATATTCTTAAAACTTATTTAAAATGTCTATAATTTGGTCTATAGAGTGTTTATGCCTACACCTACTCACAAGACACAAGACTTTCTTGAGAAGTTTACACATAGGCCTATGTTGTTAAGCACAAACTTATACTAATATTGGGGGTGAATTAGTATAAGGTAACCTTTTAATATTTTCAATTTAATTTAACACGACAATCATAAGCATTCAAGATCTAGAAATTAATAACACAAGAGAAGATAGTATTTATGTGGAAACCCTTTTGGGAGAAAATCCTGGAAATGTATTACTTTATATATATATATATATATATATATATATATATATATATATATATATATAATTTTTTTAGGCACCAACCTAGTGGAGACACCAATCCCCAAACCAAACACCAACTCAGTCAATTTGTGAGCACCCACCCACTGGAGACACCAATCCCCTTCACAAAGAACCAACCTAGCCAATTTGTGAGCACTGACCCATAGGAGCACCAACCCCTAAACTATGAGGCACAAAACCCAAGGTAAATTTATTCCACTATCTATGATTGCTTCTTCAATTGAATGATGGCTTTTCTTATCTTACACTTTATCTCTCACTAATTTTCTTATTTACTTTCTTCTCTCCTCTCTTTCACAATTCTTAAACTACTCATAGAGCTACTCCTTGACTCATCTCACATAAGAAACAAGTCCATCCTTCACATTATTCTCAAGGGATGTGAGTTAGTTCCCCCTAAACCCATGCTCCTAATCACACCATTTAAATCTAAAAACCAAATGATAGTAACCAAAACATGCACAACTTCTCACAGGATTTGGCATACCTTGTTTGAATACACCTTTACCCTTTCATAAGCTTCTAACTACATAAAAATATATCAAATTCCTGGACCCAAGAGACCTCTTTCAAATATCAATACACCTTCTCATATGAAGCTCACCACTACTATTGATATAAAAATCAAGAACATGCTCAAAACAATTATACTTACCTGAGGTCTCAAGACACTACACCATATCAAGTTACCTCAAACTAGTATACAAACTTAGCTATCAAATAACCTTCATGAATTTATTGTCATGCAACATAGCCACAACCAAACAAGCATGCACCATCCTTACTCTTTTTATAAAGTGTCTCCTTGAAACTTAGAAGAGACACCCAATACAAAGGGTCCTAAAATAAAGTGAACCCAGGAGATGCCCGCATCTCCTCTGTTACTTCATTGATCCTCTTGAATCCACAAGACTGATTTATTTCTCTTAGAATCCATTTACTCATGTCTAACTTCTTTGACTCATGAACCTCAACATCTATGATGTTGTTCATCTTCTCAAATCTTGAAACTCTCTTACCTTCTAACATAATATCATTAAAAACTAATAATAGGTAATTTTGAAAAGGCTCATGCTTAACTATAATAAGATATTTTATTTTATCTACAAGATACTTAGGACTATTATTCACTATCTATTATGTAACTCTTGATAACAAGAGTTCTACACAATCCTTCATATTTGATTCGTTCTCTATTGTAGTAAAAAATCCATTCTCACTGTTAGAATCAATCTAATCAACCTTTACTATCTTAGGTATCCAAACCTAAGTTTGGCCCTTATCATACCTTTTAGGGGATACATAGTCTTTAACATACCTTGAGTATCTCTTTACTCCATTTGGACATAATTTAGCAATATAGCCAAACTTATGACAAGGCAACAAAAGCAAGCAAAATTTCTCATACATTTTACTTGATGGTGACTAAGATCTCCCTTTGACTCATTTCTTATCCTTAAATAATATCTTACCCTATGACCAACATGATGAAAAACAAAATAATGGCCATGAAAAGAATTGGTAAACCTAAAAACATTGGGCTGCCTGGTTGGCCTCTTCAATTTTCCCTTCAAACTTGCATCTTTATTACCTTGGACTAATATCTCATGATATTTCTCAATGTTGACTATGAGCCTCTCATGTTTATCATTCAAATAACCTAACTCAATCTTAAAATGATCAAAATCTTATTCTCTTGATCTCAAACTTGAATATGCAACCTCTAGCTTATTCTTAAGATCTTGAATAAGCATCTTATCTTCTTTTACTTCTATAGCCAACTTAGGCTCCAAGATATATACCTACTCCTTAAGAGCCTTGACCACAAATTTCAAATCTTGATTCTCCTTCCTTAGCTACTTGGCCATCTTGTTCTCCAAAAAACATCCTTTAGGTTTATTAGGTCTACTCCAAAGGATTTGCTCTGATACCAATTACTAAGCACAAGCTTATACTAAGAGGGGGGATGAATTAGTATAAGTTAACCTTTTAATATTTTAAATTTAATCAACCACAACAAACATAAGCATTCAAGATCTAGAAATTAGTAACACAAGAGAACATAAGATTTACATGGAAACCCTTTTGGGAGAAAATCACAATAATTTATTACTTTATATATATAACTCTTTTACAATGTTTGTAGGATCCAACCTACTAGAGACACCAATCCCCAAACTAAACATGAAATCCATCAATTTATGAGCACCCACCCACTATATATACTAGTCCCCTTCACCAAGCACTAACCCAGCCAATTCATGAGCACCAACCTTATGGAGCCCCAACCCCTAGACTATGAGGCATCAACCCCAAGACAAATTGATTCCACCATTTGCGATTGTTTCTTCAATTGAATGATGGATTTTTTTCTCTTACACTTTATCTCTCACTAATTTTCTTTTATAATTTTTTATCTTCTCTCTTTAATAATTATCAAATGATATTCTTCATTAAAATAAATCTACCATTCACACTTCTTTTATTAATAGATATTATACTTCATTTTCTGCTCTTCTCTTCTTCTCTTTTATAGACTCAAATAATGTATTTTTTTAATTCCATTCTCTCTCACACTTTTATGATATTTACTAAAATCAAATGATTATAATACTTCCACATCTCTTTTCCCTTGTATAGCTTTTAAAATATGCATCCCATCCAAAAGTCACCTCCTAACTAAAAGATGTGACTGTTGACATTTCTATCAACATTTCCATCAATAATTCCACTAACATTTTCATCAACATTTCCATTCACTTTCAAAAATAATTCCATTCACTTATGACAACACTTATATTAAATTTCATAAATAATTCCATTCACTTCTTGTAACATTTCAATTCAATTTTGACAATAATTCTATTCATATCTATTACAATTCCTTTGACATCAATCACAATTATTCTAACATTTGTGTACAAGTTTAGGCCTAACAGGCATAAAGAAAATTCTCCAATATTTAAAACTACTTTAATTTACCCTAAACATCATATGAAATTTATGCTATGAATTGAAAATATATGTAAGCATTATCTTCACTCCACACCTTTATGTCTTCACATACCATGTTATTCTAACAGGCATATAGGTTGTAGTAGCTCTTTGATTGTAGGTGTTTGAGATTTTACTATTGTCTTTGGACTTTTAAATTATGTAGAATGGATATAAGACTTATATTTTTTATTTTTGGCCTAGACCACTGTCTTAACCCTTCATGTTTACCCTACAAGTGTGCCTTTCCCAATTATGTTTACTAATAGGCCTGTAAGTGTCCTTTTGTCATTTTAGGCCTTTTCATCATGCATTTTGAACCATATTAGTATTTAAGACAAATATTAATTGTCTCATATCATTATTCAAGAGTTTTTACCATCATATAACACTTTACAATGCAATATTATCACCTTTAGTTCACTTTTATGTTTGGCAAACCTATACACAGTCCCTTCGTAAGTCATAAGAAGATGACTTCCTCAACCATTTTGGGTCTTAATACCAATTTAAATAGTTTTAGATGGATTTAAAGGATTAATACAAACTATAACAGTCATATATAATTATTTACATGAAACATAAGACCCTTATAACATTAAGGCTTTATTTTCACACTAATGGCTGATGCACTAGTAAGAATCTATAGACTACCTTCTTTGTTTAGAATATCTTTAGTGTGGAACAATATTGGAAAACCATATAATGGACATGTAAATAATTGGAGAGAGTGAGATATTATGTGAAACCTTCATCCACATTATTTGACTATTGAAAACCATAGAATAATGAAAAAATAATGACATTCAACTTGCAAATTATGCAAAAGTGGAGTTTTCTTATCATTTTGAGCTCACACGTGCCAAGTGAGACTTGGAAAAACATGTAATATGTTTGTATAGAACCTATATATCCTATTTAATTTGTCTCATACATCCAACTTACTTTAAAATGCCATTCCAAGGAGAAAAATGAGCATGTGGGGTTTATGTAGGGTTTAAAACCACCCTACCTTCTTAATGTGTAATGTCCCTTTATTCCCAATGAGATAATTGTATAAGACCATTATCATTTTTAATTATCATAGGATAAATTAGGTGATATAAGGGAATAATTAAGGTCAATTCACTATTCACACAAGTACTATTCATGTGTTACTATTCACTATCACTATTCATGGTGATATGGCATGTGATGTAACTAATGATGCAATATATGAGTTGGATTATGGATGATGTGGCATTGCCCATGGAATATATTGCATGTGATGGAGTGGGGTGTATTACTCCACTAGGAAACATGCCATTTTGTCTTTAGTAAATCACATACTTCTACTTTTAGAGGAAAATGACATAGGGGTGCCACCCTTAGTAGGTATCTTGATTTGACATGTGAAGTCCTTTTGAATAAGTTAAAAGGTTATTTGTGAATACATGGGATAGTGGGACATCAAGTCACTATTCATGATTGAAGTGGGGGATAAATTGCAAAAGATATTCCAATTCATTTTAGGGGCACATGGAGGAAGTCAAGAGGCATCATGAAGATGCCATCCATTTTTGACTCTTGTACATGGGTCAAGCATGCCAACTTTGATCTACTTAAGCCCACATAGATATGGGGAAAAATTATTTATATTTCCTCATTAATTCTTATTTTTTCCCTCTCATTTGTAAATTATTTATAAATGTTTTCTTATTCCCTTGGTTAGGCATGTTGAATATTATTAAATCCCCCATTTGTGAAGTTTGAACTTATTTCAGCTTACTCCTCTCTTAAGGATGAAAAACCTTAGAGTGAAGAAATATTTGAGGACAAAAACCTTATAAGTTTTACCAATTTTGGTCATGAGTTATATTCCTCGGTTAGCTTTGGTGGTTTCATTCAAAAACTACATTGGTGATTCAACAGAGTGTATATAACTAGTATTGTAAGCAGTTATGTGTTTTACTACTCTTTTATATGTTCTTTTTAGTATTTCTATAACAATATAGTTGGTGGTTATTATCAATCTTAGATACCTCTATTGTATGGTTCTATCAATGTGTAAGCTAGTTTATAAAATTCAAAAAATTGTCTTATTTATCATTAGAGGATTATTATAGTGGTATTAGAGCTGGTGATCTTGCCAACTAGTAGTTATTTGTATTGTTTGATGTTTCCAAGTGATAGGTAAATTAGATACTATAAAAGAGATCAAAATAAATTATAACCAAAATAAATAATTACTAATTAAATGGGAGAAAGAGATGAAAGAATTAGCAAAGACCCATTTTTAATGGGATATAGAAGGGGAGAGCCATCTAATCTAAAGAATTTGATGAGTAATTTGATGCGTCAGATGGCTAAACAAATGTCTCAATATCATCAATATATGTCTCATTAGATGGCTCAATCACAACATCAAATTACTCAAATGCTTTCTCAATTAATAGGCAACAATGATAATTGAAGGAACAATGGTACTAATGGAGCAAAAAAATCCAATACAATCAATAATAGAGTTTCTCATATGTAATCTTTCAATGTTTTAGTCAACTCTAGACCTTTCATGCCTAAATTATTTATGATGGGTAAAACTTCATAAGGGAGTGATGATCCCAATGATCAAGAAATGAATGCTCAAGTATGGAGTGATTTTTAAGTATTAGGGGTGGGTTTCCAATGTGAAATTCCATTTACTAACTATCTATAATTTAGACAAAGGTATAAACCACATAGAGGTGGGAATGGAAGACCCTAGAATAATGAGTTGAGGAAAAGTTGGGAAAACTATATCTTCTATATTTTGATAGTTCTAAAAATACTACCACAAGAGTTTGGGTGAAAAATATTGGCACTTATTTTTATCTTAATCATATGGCCAAAAATGTAGTTAAATATACAAATCTACATTTCAATGGTTATGCACATGAATGGTAATACCATGGAATGGTTATCTTGGGACATAATTAGATCAACTCTTATGTCAAATTCACAAAGAGGTTGATTTAGAGGTTTTATTATAAAGATACTGAGTTGCACTTCAAGGAGTTATCCCAACTAAAATAATAGAGTTAGACAAACACTTACATTGCTAAGTTCCAAATATTGTTTGTGATGGTGATTGATATTTCAAAGAGGAGATTGATTGTGATATTTTTTGATGAGGTATTTGATCCCTTGAGAGGTTGTATTAAGGATATTAGTCTATCCACATCATATGAATAAATTAAAAAGGCAAAAGACATGGATTCCTTTATTTTTTGAAGCAAATTTTAGTCAAAAGGGTTCCAACAAAAAGACAAGGGCAAGAAGCACATCCACAAAGATTTGAATCAGATTAAGAAGGATCCCATAAGATTGGATTAAGACCAAATTAATTTTCTCTAGAGAAATAAATTGTTCTTCACTTGTAAGGATCCATGAGGCACAAATCACAAGTGCCCACATAAGGCTAAAGTCAATCAAATTGAGTATTATTCATTTGATGAATTTGCTACTAAAAAATTAGATTTATAATATGGTTTGGAAGATCAAGAGAAATAAATATTTTTAGAAGAGTTAGAGAAGGAAAAATAATGTTGGGGCACACTTTCCTAACTCTATAGCTTTCAAAGAATTATTTCTTTCAAAATATAGGGAGTATTATGTGGACAATAGATAGTCATTCTTATTGACGTAGGTGTTACACACAATTTTATTAGTGAAGGGGTTATAGCTAGAAGGGGAATTAAAATAGAATATTTTGATGGTTTAAAGGTGATGGTAGTAGATGGATTCACACTCACATTCACTATGAAGATTCATAACTTGAACATTTAACTAGGATATTACGAGCTCATAGATTATTTTTATGTGGTAAACATAAGAGACATAGATGTAGTCCTTGATATGTAGAAGTTATGGTCTATTGGAGAGTTATATATGAAATTGTATACCATGGAGATGAAATTTGAAACTAATGTTAATAACATAATGCTTAGAGGCATTTCAAATGTTGGACCACAAATAGTCTCTTTCAAAAGAATGGAGAGACTTATCAGACATAACTAAGTAGAGTGGGTAGTGAAAAGCCTCATTATGCAAACAATTACAGAGCATCATAAGAAGAGTTATCCTCTAGATTTAAAAGATTTGTTTTCCAATAACATCAATATTTTTGGTAACATGCCTCCTTGGAAGCCTCTTGAGCGAGGCATTGAGCATGCCATTGAGTTGGAGGGTGTCAAACCTATTATCATCACCCCTTATAGGCATCTGAAGAGGTGAAAATATGAGATAGAAAAGACCATTAAAGAGCTGATTAAAAAGGGACACATCAGGCCTAGTAAGATCCCCTTCACACTTTTAGTAGTGTTAGTGAAGAAAAAAGATGGGACTATTCATATGTGCATAGACAATGGGGATTTGAATAAGAAGACAATAAAAAATAAGTACCCCATAACATGGATAAATGAGATCATAGATGAGCTACATGGTACATGCCACTTGTATAAGATTGATTTGAGATTGGGATATCATCAAATATGAGTTTGTGAGGAGGATGTGGAGAAGACTGATTTTAGGTGTTATTTTAGACACTATGAGTTTTTGGTTATGGCACTTGCCCTAAAAAATGCTCTAGACACTTTCTAATCTTACATGAATGGGGTATTCAACAAATAACTCTATAAGTTTGTTTTAATTTTCTTTCATGATATTTTTATATTTATCAAAACATAGGAAGAAAATGAGGCATTTAGATGAGGTTATAAGCATCCTTGAGAGAGATTTTTTTATGCCAAGGAGTCAAAATGTGAATTTGGTATCGTAGATATTATTTACCTTAGTCACATAATCGACTCCAACGGTGTTACAATGGACCCAAAAAAGATCAAAGAAAATTTAGATTGGCCTCCACCCACTAATCTCCCATAGTTTAAGGGTTTTTTTTGGTCTATGTGGTATTTATAGGAGATTTGTTAAGGGTTTTTTCACAAGTGTCTACCCCACTTACTTATTTAACCAAAAAGTGGGAATTTTTTTGGTCTAATGTATCACAATAATGCTTTTATCATTTTAATTAGATTATGACTTCATGCCCATTCTTAGTTAATCTTGATTTTTTTAAGCCTTTTGAGCTAGAGTGTGATGATTATGGAGAGGGAGTAGGTGGTGTATTGATGAAAGACAAGCATCCCATTGCATTTTAGAGAATAAAATTGAGGGGTGATGAGAGGAGATACCCTATCTACAATAAGGAGATGTTTTCCATATGCATGCCTTAGCCAAGTTCATACCATATCTTGTGAGAGGTAAGTTCATTGTCAAAACTGGCCATAAAAGCCTCAAGTATTTATTGAATCAAAAGGATCTAAATGATAAATAATAAAAATGGGTGAGTAAGATTTAAATTTATGACTTTGACATTGTATATGTCAAATTGAAGAGAACCATTATGGATGATTCTTTATCTAGGAGACCATATTTTTGTTCTTAGGTGGAAATTATAGCAGATTAGAGAGAGGAAATTTTAATAGAATATATTAATGACTCTTGGGATGCTAATATCATTGAGGTTACTATAATAGATTAAAATTACATTTTGGTCAATGAGATTATTATTTACAAATATAGGATCTATTTGGTACCTAGTCCACTGTTTAAGATGAAGGTTATAAGGTTTTTTCATGATACACCTATGGCTAGTCACTTGGGTTTCTTCAAGACATACAAGAAAATTTGGGAGAGATTTACATGGAAATGACTTAAGAATTAAGTCCTTAAGTATGTTTGAGAATGTTCCACCTGTCATCAAAATAAGAGTGAGCATACTTAACCTGTAGTTTTGTTTCAGCCCCTGCCCATTCCTAGTTAAAACTGAGAAAGCATCTCGATGGAATTTATCACATAGTTACCTAATGTGCAAGGTAAGTATTGCATCTATGTTGTGGTAGATATATTAACCAAATTTTCTCATTTATTTGATACTTCATTAGTATTTATAGAAGCACAGGTAACATATTTATTCTCTAGGGAGATATTTAAGTTGTATGGGATGCCTAAGAACATAGTCAGTGACATGGATAGAAAATTATTGAGCTTATTTTGGTAGGAAATTTTTAGATTGAGTGGGTCTAATCTCACTCCTAATACTAGCTATCACCCACAGATAGATGGATAGACTAAGATTGTAAATAAGTGGGTGGAAGGATATCTCCAAAATTACATTTTAGGGTAGTAAAAAGCATGGGTGAAATGGTTACATCTAGAATAGTATTGCTATAACTCTACCCTTCACATGTTAATTAAGATGTCACCATTTATGGCTTTGTATGGCTATAATTCCAATAACTTCATTGACTTGTTGTTAGGAGATAGTAGAGTACCCAAATCCAATTATTTATTAGAATAGAGTTATAATATAATGAAATCCATGAAAGAAAACTTATATTAAGCTCAAAATAGGCAGAAGTTGTGTATAGATCAACACTAAGTTGAGCATACATTTGAGGTGGGTGATATGATTTGTTTGACGTTTCAACCATACAAGCATTCCACTCTCAATATGAGTGGTTTAGATAAGTTTAAGACATGGTTTTATGGACCATTCAATATTTTTAAAAATATTGGATAAATGGCTTATGAGTTAGAGCTACTGACAAGTAGCAAGGTGCATAATGTCTTCCATGTATCATGCCTTCAGTAGGCACTTGGGCATAGTGTAGTTTCTTCTTCTAAGTTTCCACCATTGGATGAGGATTTAAAATGCATTCTCATTCCATAGGATATTATTAACTCTAAAGATCATACTCTAAGAAGAACTATCAGGGAGTACTTAGTGAAGTGAAAGGATTTATCAATTGATAATGCTACTTGGGAGAGCAAGTAGATTCTACATCATCTAGATTTTTAATTACTTGGGGATAAGCAATTTTGGGGAGGTGTTGAGGCTAACATGCCCCTATTTTTAAAAATTGGGACCTTTGAGAAACCCTAAATATTAAACATGAAAAAATGGCATGGTAAGATAATTTATAGAATTAGAATATCATTCACTTATCAAAATCAAGCTTACTTATTATGTTTTGCTTTAATTTTTGTCTAACATTGCTAATAAATTATCTTCATGGATTTTAGTTGCAGGTTCTATGGTGTTTTTTCTTGGGAGATTCACGTTCCAAAACCCTAACAAAACCCTCAATTCAAATTTAACTACTAGAGATAACTAAATTGGTGGTAACCTTTTAAAACCTACTTTGGACTTTAGTATAAATTTCATATTTTAAGCTTAGTCATGTTTTTTTAACACAAATAAAACTTAGCTTAAAAATGCTTGATCCCCTTTATTATTTTCCCCCTTAAGTTCTTTATATTCCTATCTAGATCTAATTTTGGTTTTGCAAGGTCCCTATAAATATTTCTTAGCTTGGTCCATTTGATTCATAGCTTAGTCTAAAGTTTTAATCCTAAGGCCACATTGTACTTATTAATATGAATAAGACCTTAGCCTTAACACATTATCCTAAGTATTTTATATCACTGTGGGACCTAACTTAACTTTATTGCTTCTTATAGATATGATTACCCTCTCTTTAACATGGATTTGATCCAATGGAGATTTAAAGGCCCCATATTTAACTTAAATGACATGCATCTTAAGAGATCTAACAATCCATGCTTCATCATGAGAAAAGGATCCAATAGTGTGAAGGCCTTGATAAAGCTATGCCCTTAGCCTTTCATTCAATGGTTCTCATTTCATTTTGAAGACTTGATCAGATTGAGAAAGGCATAGTTGAAAAGTCAAAGGATTATGGAAGGCTCATAGGATCGACACATGGCACATTTACATTCAAAGATTCAAATCAAATGGGTCCCACCTAACAAAAATAACCAATCACAAGCAAGCCCCTAGATAATTATCCTACAACTCTTACATACTTATTGGACCTTAATTTAATTGAATGCATAAAATTTAAGATCTTTGGAAGGCCTATGAAGGTGCCAAGTGACACTCTTGCATTGGGTCATAAGAATTTGAGTAACTTAAAATTGATGTTCGCATGATCATCATTCGACATTTGTGGGTACATATTTGTTAACCAAGCAATTGTCAACTTTGAGCCCGTAAAATTAAAAGCTTCATTATTTTAAAATTAAAATTCACATGACCATCATCTTACATCGGCAAGGATATATTTGACATCCATGAGACCATCAAATTTAAGTTAAAGAATTATCTTTCTCAAGACTAAAATACATTATAAAATGTTGCTAGAAAGCTTGTGAACTGCCTTACAGACTAATGGAAGTGCTTGGGGGATGCTCAAGTATGAAAATATTCAATCTTCAAATATTGAAATGATCTTATGGTCTAAATATATATAAAAATGAACATAGTCTAAGTCTATACTTTAAGGTCCCCATTGCATTTTGCTCAAATATTGTGAACCTTAAACTATAGACTTATACTAAGTCATATTTTAGAGAGTATTTGTAACATAGAACTTAGACCAAATGCTTCTAACCAAAGGTTTTAGTGTTTTTTATTACTGTAATAAAACTCTATTTTACCATTAGGTCATTATATCATTTTGACATACTTTAAGCATGTTTTGTGAACTTTACATAAATATTTTAGCTCAAAATATACATGGTGTTTATCAAACATAGCATATTTGTCCATGAAACCCTTTGTATGAATTAAAAAAAAACTTAGGCATAAACACTTTATCCTAAATTTTATTTCATGTTTAGTAAACATAAAATAAACCTTAGCCTAGGAAGTTTAAGCCTAAGTCCCTATCTTAATAGAATGCTAACTTAAAGCTTGGGCATATTTACAGATCAATATCTCATGCTTTATCATGAAAGGATGATCCAATGGTGAAAAGACCTCATGGACTTTTCAATGAAGTCTTAAGAGCCTACAAACTTGATGCATGGCAAAAGCACATTCAAATTAGAACTGACAAATGATCCAACAGTTCATGCTTCATCACATTCCATAATCCAATGGTGTGAAAACTCCAAATACTTTTTTAAAGGAGATCAGAGGACTTGTAAAGGTGCCAAGTGGCACTACCCCAAGACACTAGTATAAAAGATCCAATAATAGATGAGAGTATAGATCATAATCTATGGTTCATGGTCACTCGCAAGATCTTGATCCAATGGAAAGAAATAAAAAAAGATATTTTAAAATGCCAATGGCTAATACGTAAAATGTATTTATGAAAAATTTCATGAAAGTTCCAGATCGATTCCACATAAGTGCCATGCAAGTAAAAAAGGACAAAATAAGAAATCTTGTGGGCTCAAAAACATGAAATTATAAAGGCAAAGGTCTAAATCAAATTTGAGGCATGTATAAGCTAAAGTCTAGCTACATCCTATCATTAAAGATCTAAAACCCTAAACCCTGCATAAAATAGACCTAAAGTAACTCAATTGGTTATAATTCAATCTAAGATAAGATTAATTGTGTTTTTTAGCACAAAATATCTTTCACATAAATTAATTTCTATTTGGTGAGAATAATTTGTAGAAGTAAAAGCCATGGCAGCTCATAGGCAATAACTAAAAGAAGAAATAAGGCACTACCTATCCATAGATAATGAAGGGAGAATCTTCAAGGACATTGAATTAGACGTTACAGCTCTAAACTCCCAAGGCATCAAGAATTGGTCTGAACTTTTCTTCATTGTGGAGGAGATAAAACCCATCACCAAGGAGGAGTAGAGAATTATCATGATGAGTAGGAAGCATTATAACATAGTCACTATCCAAATTATCAACATTAACTATGTTACTATAAAACCTAAGGTACTTCATTGTATTGATTCACTAGCTCCAATATTTATAGATTGTAGGATAAATAATGATTGGATCATCCAGGAGGGAAATTCTAAAAAAGTAACTTACATTTCCTCTTTAGCCTTCAAAAAATACTATAAACTCCCAAAACCCCATGTAGACTTGTCCAAAATGAAAGAGTGGACCAAAAAACATGGCCTGGATACTATCTTTAAACCCTAGTTATACCAAGGAACCCATGTCTTTAGAGACTTTGAGGGTAAGATCCTAATAATCCAGTTAAGAGAAGGAATTAGGGTAATCATGACCCTACTAAATAGAGCATCAGGAGCCCTTCAACCACATATGTAAACAAAACCTAGGTCTCTTTTGTATATTTCATGGTGGAAGAGAAGCTCACCACTCCAATTAGAGACTTGATCAGTCTTTTTCTTGTTAAGCACAAAATATACTGAGAGCGGGTGGGGGGGGTGAATCAATATATTATATATCTTTTTACTTAATCTGATTTCTTTTATTTAACCACCTAATCACACATTCGATATATGAAATAAAACTAAAAAAATAATTTGCACCACAAAAGAGAGAGAGAGAGAGAGACACCAAATTTTTATGTGGAAACCCAAAGTAGGAAGAACCATGGAGAACAATCTAAAGTATATGAATGAGCACTAACTCAAAATATAAATTTTGCAAGCACCAACTTGCAGGAGCACCAACCCCTTTGTTGAGCACTAACATAACAACTATTTATGAGAACTAACCCATAGGAACACCAACCCCTTGAAAATATTTGTGATCACCAACCCACAAGAGCACCAACCCCTCTTATGTATAAAACACAACTATATCTCAATGATGCTTACTCCACAAATGATATAACTCTATAATATCTCCTACTTTTCTGTCTTCAAAAACAAATACAAACCATGCACTCTCTTGCATATTACAAATAGCTTCTCAAGCCTTTATTTATATCTTTCCAAAAGACCTTTGGCATTCACCCTTTGTGACTCTTCAATCCTCATAGAAAATGGCACCAAACTTGCATGACCCTTTATATCCTTGCACTTGAAAAGTCATATGGTGACCCTTCATAAACAAAAGCATTCTTTCCTCTTTTGTCTTTATCTTAGTGACTTTTCATATTCCTTAAAGTGTCCTTTCATGGAAAAATGCACCATACCTCTTTTGTCTTCATATGGTGACTCTTGAAATTCCTCAAGATGACTCTTCATGAGAAAATACATCTCATTCCTCTTTCGTCTTTTACCCCATGACTCTTTGACTTCTCCATGGGCCCTCTTTTGAATTATATGCAACCAAAAATATATTCATTAATATTAAATAAATATTAACACACATTATCCAAGATATGAATATTAAAAACACCATTAAATACAATGGGGCCTTTATCACCAATAATGCTAGACCTTTGACATCAATGACAATATTTCCAACCACCTCCCCCTTTTTCATTGATGGTAACCTCAAAATAAAACTACCACATCCTTTAACCTACACATGATACCATCTAAAAAACATACAGTAACTCCCCCTTACTATAGCAACCAGTACCTATTCCCTGTACCTATTTCTACATCTGTACCTATACCTATTATTCTCCCCCTTTGACATCAATGGCAAAGGGCCTACCTAGAGCTAACACTTAGCTCCCCCTCAACTGATGTTGAACCTCAATGGCAGGAAGTAAAAGAAATTACTCCCAACTTCTCTCATAGATACTCAAATGTGTTTTTTTGTAGTGCCTTTGTGAAAATATCTACAATCTACTCTATAGTACTGTTATATTCCATCTTAACATGTTGATCTGTAATCTACTCTCTCAAGAAGTGATATCTAATGGAAATTTTTTTTTTTTTTGAATGCATTACTAGATTATTCAAAATATTAATATCACTTATGTTGTCAAAAAAAATAAAAATAGGTTCATCACATTTTACCTTGATATCTTCCAAAGTTTGCTTCATCCAAAGCACTTGAGTACAACACAAAACCGCTACAATATATTCTGCTTTAGCTGTAGAAAGTGATACTAACTTCTACTTTTTACATAGCCATAATACTAAGCTATCACTGAGAAAGAAATCTCCTCTAATTGTACTCTTTCTATCATCAAAGCACCCTACCCAATCTAAATATGTATAAGCAACCAAAGTGAAATCTCTACCTATGGGATACCATAATCTATAATCTAATGTCCCCTTGATATATCTAAATATTCTCTTCACCAACTAAACATGACTATCTTTTGGAGATGATTGATATCTTGTAACCATACCTATTGTATGCATGATGTCTGGCCTCAATGCTATCAAATATAAGAGACTAACAATCATATATCTATACAAAGATTGATCTATAATAGGTGAATCTTCATCCTTGCTCACCTTATTTTCTATACACATTGGTGTGCCAACTAGTGCACAATCCTCAAAACCAAATTTATTCAACATTTCCTTAGCATATTTACTTTGAGATATGAAAATTCTTTTATTTGACTGAAATATTTGCAATCTTAAGAAAAATGACAATTCTCCAAGCATAGACATTTCAAATTCTTTTTACATATTATCAAAACATTCTTTTGTCATCTTTTCAATATTTTCTCCAAAAATGATGTCATCAACATATATCACAACAATCAATTGATACTCACCTTCTATTTTGATGTAGAGATTACTATCAACAAATCCCCTCTTGAAACCTTGATCCTACATGTACTTATCAAGTCTTGCATACCAAGCTCTGGGAGCTTGTTTCAATCCATATAATGCTTTCTTCAATCTTCATACATGACTACTAATATTTGAGAGAATAAATCCCTCAGGCTACTCAATGTAGACCTCTTCTTCTAGATTCCCATTCAGGAAGGTAGATTTGACATCCATCTGAAACACTTTGAACTTTTTAAACACTACATATGCAATAAACATTCTAATAGCCTCTAACCTTGCCACTAGTGAAAAAATTTCTTCAAAATCTATTCCCTCAATCTGAGCATATCTTTTAAATACTAATCTTGCTTTATTTTTGGTCACTTATCCATTTTCATTCAACTTATTTCTATAAACACATTTTTTTCCTATCACATTGTGATCTTTTGGTCTAGGCACTGATTCCCAAGTATCATTCTTTTCTATCTGATTTAATTCTTCATCCATAGCCTTAACCCAATGCTTATCATGTCTAGCTTCTAAAAAAGTTCTAGGTTAAATTTTGGAAGGCAAAGAGAAATTAACTTGCTCAGATTCACTTACCATCATTCTTATAGTCCAAATTCCTTAATTTATGTCCCCAATGATGTCACTTTCATTATGATTTCTCTTAACATATTTGGATGGAGTTTTGGTGTCCTTTTTCTCCTTCTTCTCATCTTTATCTGATTCTTCAAAATATTCCTCTTCAATGATTTTAGGAATGTCTACTGGATCACTAATTCTTTATGTTCCATCTTCTTCTATCCTGACACTTGCACTTTCAATAATTTCTTAGTTATTTTGTTATAACATTTATAAGCTTTAATTTTCCAAGAATAACCAAAAAATATGCCTTCATCTACTCTAGATTCAAAGTTACCAAGTTTTTCATCGATTCTCTTTATGAAGCATCTGCTACCAAAAACTCTAAAATAATCAACTATTACTAGTTTGTCTTTTCATAGCTCATAAGGAGTCTTGTCACTATTGAATCTCAATAATACTCTATTTTGAATATTCACTATTGTAGCAACTGCCTCTCTCTAATATTTATCTACTATCTTGGATTCATTTAGCATTTTCCTCACCATCTCCTGAACTATTCCATTTTTCCATTCAATTACTCCATTTTGTTGTGGAGTTCTAGCTATTGAATAATATCTCTTTATTCTATGGTCTTCACAAAATTCAATAAATTGATCTAATATGAATTATTTTCCTCTGATCTTAGACACTTAATCTTCAAATTGGTTTCATTCTCAACTAATGCTTTGAATGCTTTGAAATATTTGAAAGCTTCTAATTTTTTTTAAAACATTACCCAAGTCATACGTAAAAAATCATCAATAAGAAAAATGAAATATTTCTCACCTTGAGTACTTTGAGTTCTCATAGATCCACATAGATCAGTGTGAACAAGCTCTAGCATCTGAGTGGTCAAATACTCTTTTGTTTTGAATTGCCTTCTATCTTGCTTCCCATGCTGACAAGGTTCACAAAGCGTGTCAAATGGATTTGTAATCTTTGAAAGTTTTTGACTGCTCAATTTTTGTTGATGTTGATAAGATTGTCAAAATTTATATGCCCCATTCTCTTATGCCATAACCAACTTTATTCAATCTGACTCAAACAACATCTTTAACCTTTGATGTTTGATAGCATATACAAATTATTTCCTATTCTCTAAGCATCTGCAGCTAACACATTTGAATATTTTCTTCTAATTTCAAAACCTTTTGCATAAAAATCTAGTGTCTACTCTTGATCACACATTTGAATTAAACTCAAAATATTATACTTAAGACCTTCTACATACAAAACATTTTCAATTTTAGTTCTACCATTATCCAAACTTAGTGTACCTTTTCTAGGAATTTTAGCAGTAGTATTGTCTTCAAATTTCACTATGCCACCATTGATCTTCTTCAAGGTTATGAACTTGTTCTTATCTCCTGTCATGTGCCTCAAATATCCACTATTAATGAACCATGGATTTTCTTCATTTCTTGCATGCAAAGCTGTCTGTACCAACATAGATTTTTTAGTTTATTTCTTTTGCCATTAACCTATCTGAACTTGCTTCTTGATGAATGGAACCTTGAAACTCTGGTCCTTCTTGAATGACTCAGATAATATTCTACAATACTAATCTATGTGTCCAAATTTGTTTCACTTGTAACATATTATGGCCTCTTCATTAAATCCTGATAGAGGAGCAAAAGAGTTGTGGCTTCTACTTAACTTTGTATGAATATCCTTCTCCTTATTTATGAAATTGTTATCCCTTTTTTGACATTCTATTTTCTTATGACTATATCCATTACAATAAAAATAGTAACCATAAAAATAGGACCTGTTTGTGTATTTCTGACCTAATTTCCTTTTGTAGCTCTGTTCTCTCTAGCCTTCTTTGTTTGAGATGTCCTTTGTATTATTAACTTCTTCCCTTTTTATTTCTTCTTTTGTAAGAGCTTCAACATAGCTCTTTTCGTTTTCCTTGTCTATGAAAGTAGTGACCTCATTTTTCTATTTTTCAAATCTAATACCTATCTTATCTTGCATTGATCTTTGATTTTCTAATATCTTATTCAACATATTAGTGTTATTCTTAAATTTTGAATCATTGGTTGTTCTATCATTGATTGCTTTGTTTGTTTTTTCAAGATCTACTTTTAAAGAAGCAATTTCAATAACATACCTTTCACATTATTTACTTACTATTTTCAACTACGCCATTAGATATTATTTATTCTTATTGGCTTCTTCAAAGTGTGCTTATATATCTTCAATTATTTACTTTGACTCCTTTTCATTTTTCTTGATCTGGAGATTTAATCTTCAATTTTTGTTTTAAAGAAGTTTTAACTCTTCTAAAGCACAAATATGTCCTCCTTCTAGATTCACTTTGGCTTCATCCTATTCTTCTTCTTGATCATCTATACTTTTTCTTGTAGAGTCATCTTCATGTATGGCTATGAATAGAATATCTTCTTCTTCTGAATCATTGACTCCACTATCTTCGACTGAGCTAGGATATTTAGAATACAAACTCTTCTTCTTGAATCTTTTCTTGAATTTACCTTTGAAATTCTTCTTGTATGTAGACTTTCTTTCTTCATTATCATCATTACCCTTGTTTGGTCATTCAACTGCAAAATGTATAATATTTCCACAATTAAAACATTTAAAAGGTAATTTTCCTTGATATTTACCTATGCCCTTTTTCAGCTTGCGAATGAAAAGAGCTCCGTTTTCATCTTCATCATTGCTAAAACTATCACTTGATTCTTTAATATTAACCTTCTCTTTCTTTGATGTCTTGAAAGCAACTTTTATTTTTGAGGGTATATCTTGTTCAGTCTGCATCTCATATGCTGTAAGAATACCATGAAGCTCATCCATCTTTAGCTTGGCTAAATTTTTCATCTCTTCAATTACTGAAACTTTTGCATCATATCTTAATGATAGAGATCTCAACACTTTTTGAACCACAATTGATTCTTATAAATTTTCTCCAAGACCTTGAATCTGATTAACTATTTGATCAATCTGTAAAAGATAACTTGCTATATTTTCTTCTTCTTCCATCTTCAAACTCTCAAACTGTCTTCTAAAAGTCTGAAGCTTAGCTTGCTAAACCTTCCATCACCTTTGTAAATAGTTTCAAGTTTTACCTAAGTTTCATGAGTAGATTTACATTGCATAACTTTAAAAAAATATAATTCACATAAAGCACATAAAATAGAATTTAAAGCTTTAGCATTATTTTCACTTGTCTTCTTTTCTACTAGAGTAGTTACAAGTGTCTATGGCTCTTCATATTCCTCTACCACTGCTTACCATATGTTAAATCTAAGGGCCATCAAATAAGTCTTCATCGTTATGCTCCAAAAAATTTAATTCATCCCATCAAACAAAGGTGCCTTATTTGTAGAAAATCCTTCATGTGATCCAACCATCATGCTTTCCTATTCTACCTTCAGGCTATAAAACTTTTTCAAAAGGAACCTGCTCTGATACAAATTATTAAGAATGAAATATCCTGAGAGGGGGGTGAATAAGTATATTATATATCTTTTTAATTAATTTGATTTCTTTTCTTTAACCACTTAATCACACATTCAATATATGTAATAAAACTAAAAAAATAATTTGCAACACATAAGAGAGAGAGAGAGAGAGAGAGAGAGAGTGAGACCAAATTTTTACATGGAAACCCAAAGTGGGAAAAACCACAGAGAACAATCTCAAGTACATGAATGAGCACCAACTCAAAACACAAAGTTTGAAAGCACCAAATTTTAGGAGCACCAACCCCTTTACTGAGCACCAACACAATAACTATTTATGAGCACCAACCCACAGGAGCACCAACCCCTCTTGTGTATAAAACACAACTATCTCTCAATGTTGCTTACTCCAAAAATGATAGAACTCTACAATATCTATTGTTTTTCTCTCTTTGAAAACAAATACAAACCATGCACTCTCTTTCATATTACAAATGTCTTCTCAAGCCTTTAGTTATAGCTTTCCAAAAGACCTTTGGCATTCACCCTTTTTGACTCTTCAATCCTCATGGAAAATGGCACCAAACTTGCATGACCCTTTGTATCCTTGCATTTGAAAAGTCATATGGTGATACTTCATAAGCAAAAGCATCCTTTCCTCTTTTGTCTTTATCTTAATGACTTTTCATATTCCTTAAAGTGTCTTTTCATGTAAAAATACACCATACCTCTTTTTTCTTCACATGGTGGCTCTTGGAATTCCTCAAGATGACTCTTCATAAGAAACTGCATCTCATTCCTCTTTTGTCTTTTACCCCATAACTCTTTGACTTCTCCATGGGCCCTCTTTTGACTTATATGTAACCAAAAATATATTCATTAATATTATATAAATATTAACACACATTAGCCAAGATATGAATATTAAAAACACCATTAAATGCAATGGAGCCTTTATCACCAGTAATGCTAGACCTTTGACATCAATGACAATATTTCCAACATTCTTAGCCAAGTAATTCACCACTATCAAAAGGAAGACAACCAAGTAATTTTATATGATTTCATACTTTCTAGATGCCCTACTTGCCTCCATCAACTTCCTAGGCATTAGGAATTGGTCTCCTGAGGGTAAAACCACCATTTCCCACCTCTTCTAAATTTCACATCTTCAAGTATAGGAACCATATGTAAGTTATCTATGATTGTGTCTATCCTGCTTTGGTGGAGGCAATTATAGGTTATCCCATGCCAAGGGTCCATCCATTAATCAATAAATATGTAGAGATGATGGGGGACATCTGGTTCTATCCAGATTACATAGTTATCTAAATTGAGGGGATCATGTCCCAACCCTAAAGATTTTCTATGTATGTTCCTAGAAAATTAGCTAAGCAATAAACTACCTCCCAACTCATCCATGGCATTGATAGGGTTTTTAAATAAAATATGAAAGGTCTACTCCACCCCTTTCCTCTAATCATTAGAATAACTATGTTACAATATTAGAAACAAGTTGAGACCATGTCCAAGCATAAGGACTCGTTTGGATTCCAATTAGATGAGCTCAAAATGTGGGATCCCAAGAACATAGAGGGTGATCATTTTAAGGTAGAATAGCTCCCCAATAAAGTATATGCCCATTATCTTGGTCTTCATGACACCATATACATCAAGGAAAATAACTACGAAAAAGTGTTATCTAGGCTTAAAGGATACAACATCAAGATAGAGCATAAGTTAACAAATGAGGATAAACCAGTAGGAGAAGTTTTTTAGATGCATCCTCTCCAATATCATTTTATTCCCTCATCTTCTAGGACACCCCAAGAGCAGCCTAAAGTGGAGTAACCACCACCTTAAAATCAAATTGAACAAGGATATGAAAAGGAAAAGATATAAGAGAGACTTTAAGATGGACCCTAATTTTTAGTCTTATCCCAAAGGCCACCATCTCCACTAGAGTATTTAGATATGATTGCACTAGAACTAGATGAAATAGTTGAAGGTGCCTTCAAAGAACTTGCTAAGGCATATGGCATTGATGAAAAAGTGGGGTAAATTGAAGAAACACAAGTTCAAATAGGGGAGCCTAGGGAAGATAAGGGAAAAGGGGTTACTCTTAACATAGTCTCAGTAGCACTGATGATGAAGAGGAAGGCAAAGTTGGTATTAGTCCCTATTGGACCAAGGAAGAAGCCAAGATTGACCCTCACTCACCCCACTAGTGAGGTCAAACTATTCAGTGAGGAATTTCCCATCCATAGAACAATCATCCCTGATTGGTTCATCTATGGAAAATTATAGAAGATCCCCTCCCTATCCCACTCATGGGCCCTAAAAAAGGTTGGTAACATATAAGTGCATCATGACATCAAGCCATGGATCAAGGTTTTGATGAGAGAAGAAGAAGAAAGGAGGATAGTGGCCACTATAGGTCTAAAAATCAAGAAAATGAATGCTCTTAGAGCATCAAGTAGTATAAAAATTGAGGTCCCATAGCCTCCCAAGTTTATAGAGTTAGTCACCACTGGGAGGATATGGGACCTCAATTTTTATACTACTTGATGGGAACTGAGGATTTTACCTTCTATAAGGTTGAACCATTTGTAAGTCTAACCCTAATTGAAGGAAAACAGCTAAGATAACATGCCATCTATGAAGATGATGTTGAGAGATTAATTGAGGCTTAGCCAACTCAATCTAAGTCTAAGATCTAAGGAATGAAGCAGAGGATCCAAAATTTGGAAAGAGAAAAAGAGAACATAGAGACACGAGCCATTTTATTTGTGCCTGATGATATGTTAGACATGTTTAAAGCCTCTTTTTTGGATATGTTTAATTCTTTGGAATCATTGAAGATGAGGCAAGATGCATTAATACTAAAAAGTGAGATGGACAAAGAAATGATATAAAAATGACAAGGGATAGAGACCAATTTGAGATATCTCATCAGTATCTGGATTGGGAACAAGCTTCCTAAGTTCAAATATATTAACCTAGGTCACCTAAATACTACACTGGGGATAGTGGTAGACAAAATACCGAGTCTAATTTCTTGTTCAATAGGCTTGGATATACTCCTAAGGGATAATAAAAAGTTGATTTATTGAATCAAATAGCTACTTATCACAATGTTGGCTAACCCCACCAAGACCTCAGCCCTTGGAATCACTGATGAGTCTAAATATAAACATAGGGTCACTTTGGTAATGTAGTCAGTTAAAATCAAGATCCAAGGAAATTTTAGTAGGGATAATAATAGAATATTTGACATGATCCTCATAGTTAAAGAGAAGATTATAGAGGCCAAGAGTATCAAGGAAGCTATGGCCAAAGATGGTAAAGACTTCAACGACATAGCTGATCATGAAGATGTTTACTTATTGAATCTTATGATGGAATTGGATTTGATCAAAGATCAACATCATAAAACTATGGAACTATTATAGGATCAACAGGGGATCCCCAAGGCAATGGGCCCACCCAGTAGTTAGTATTCCTTCTGTAAAAATATTGTAATATTTAAAATAGGAATATTCTTTTGTAAGCTATGTGTTAGTTTGTTAGCATATTTCCCCTAGGTCATTTTAATGGTAAAATATAAATGTATTTTAGAACTTTTAAGGAAGGACAACTATCCTTATCTTTTATACACCTGTATGTTATAATTGAATGGTGTACTGCCTTGTCTTTCTATAAAAGACATGTATCACCATCTTGTAAAAGGAAAGAAAATTTTGAGAAAAGTTTGTATACTTGGAGAAATTAATATAATCAAGAAGTTCTTCAAAGATTTTTGATATTTGATATGTCAATTACTAACATGGCTTTTCTCTCAATTGCTAGTTTTATGTCTTAAATTTGAATAGTTTATTTGAATTCTAGGTTGCATTTTATAATAATGAGGTTTCTAATTTGTGCATATGCTAGATTAGTTGAAGGATATTGGATTTGATTCATTTAATTTTTCTCTATACTCATATGTACAAATTATATTTGATTATAGTACTAAATCTTTAAAAATAAACCTAGTTTTTTCTTGTGATTCTTTGCATTATCCTTCAAAGTTTGCCTGGTATATAGTGAAATTTGAGCTTAGGCTATTTTTCATTATATATTGGTTTAAATGTATACTCAATTATAATTGATTCTTTATCATAATATTTGAGACTAAGATAGACAATCACTCATTTTCTCTTCTACCTTACCCTTATCTTTGCTCCCTTTTTTACACCAGATCACTTTGATTTAAACTTCATTATACATATCCACCTAAATTAGTTTGTAGCTTAAGTTTAGATCATAATTCACTAATAATTAACATAGATCCTCTATAATTCACAAAGAGAGAACCATGATGGCTCCCAACCATCAGTCATTATAAATTTATGGAACACTAATACATATCTTTACTTTTATTCCACCATAGGTGACATCAAGTTGCCAAAACCTACTACTCATGCTCTGAATTCATATAATTCTAAAATAAGAAGTATTCCTTAAACACTAAGAACACTTTTGGTATATTTAGAGTCATCAAGAGGAGGGAAGACTGTAATGTCCCATTGATGAGACAATTGTAGAAGACTATTATCCTATTTCATTACCGTAGGCTAAGTTAGGTGATATAAGAGAATACTTGAGGTCAAGTCACTATTCACACATGAATTATTCATGTGTTACTATTCATGGTAATGTGAATGATGATGTAGTAGATGAGGTGGCTTGTGTATGATGTGGCATGGCCCACAGAAGATCTCCCATGGAATATAGTTCATATGATTAAGTGGGTTATAATACTCCACTAAGAAATAAGTTTTTTTGTCTTTAGTAAATCACATGCTTCCACTTTTGGAGGAAATGATAAAGGGGAACCACATTTAGTGGTTATCTTGATTTTTCATGTGAATTCCATTTGAATAAGTTAAAAAGTGATGTGTGATCACATGGGATAGTGGCACATGAAGTCACTATTCATGATTAAAGTGGGGGACAAATTGGAAAAGAAATTCCAATTCATTTTGGAGGCACATGGAGAGCATCATAAAGATGCCATCAAATTTTAACCCTTGCACATGGTTCAAGCATGTCAAATTTGATCCATTTAGTCCCACATGGATATAGGGAACAATTCTATCTCTCTCTACTCATTAATTCTTATTTTCTCCCTCTCACTTATAAATTTTCTATAAATATTTGCTCTCTCCCTTGGTTAGGCATGCTTAATATTATTAAACCCCCCATTTTGTGAAGTTTGAACTTGGTTCAACTTAATAATCTCCTAAAGACAAAAACCCTTGGAGTAAAGAAATATTTTAGGATTAAAAACCAATAAAGTTTGATTTTTCAATGGTGAGATATCCTCCTTGGTTGGCTTTGGTGGTTTCATTTAGAAACTACATTGGTGCTTCAACGAAGTGTATGTAACTAGTATTATAAGAAATTTTTGTGTTTTTTACTACTCTTTTATATGTAATATTTAGTATTTACATAATAATATAGCTGGTGGTTATTATCAATCTCAAATACTTTTGTTGTATGGTTATGTCAATGTGTAAGTTATTTTAGAAAATTCAAAAAATTATCTTAATTATGCTTAGAGGATTATTATATAATGATTATTCATAAAGGAGGGGCCACCAATATGATAACTATGGATATTAAATTAAAGGTCATTAGGACCCAATCCTATATAAAAAAAATTAGGTCTCAACTCTCTTTGTGTTGTACAGACCAAGCATGTGAAATTTGCCGTTATGAGCTTGTCAAAGGAGTGATGGAGCTTTTGAAGTAAATTTTGGAATTTTAGGACCTGTAAAAGTTTGATGTCGATGAATATGACATGTGAGAGGTGAAGAGACAATCTAAATAAAATTTCACCTAAAAGTGGATCTCCCAAGTTTTTACAAGTGCCAGTAAATTCCTTATTTGGAGTGATTTTCTCTCTTCTAGATGTTGAACCTACAAAACTGACATTCTTGACATATGTGAAAGTTAGATAACTCATTTAATAGATTTTACAAGTATGTATCTACATATTTTATTTCTTTTTAGGATTTAACAAATGTTAGAGTTAGTTATATGCACTTTCCATTGCATAAACTTTACCTTAGACTTTACAAATCAACCTTAACCTCTCCAAACATATATGAAATGTTTATATAAGGTGATTAAAACATAAGATGGTTTTTACAGACAACTAAGGAACTTTAACATCATTTGACCAACCTTCTTCACATCATGGAATGACTAGACTAGAACAATACTAATATGAATCATTAACTTAATTTTGTCAAATCAACCTTAAAATATGCTAATAAGTTATTCAAAATACCATTTAAATACTTTATATGAACAAGGTTATTTGGACATGAATAATCAAGTTTCAAATAATGGGGGTTTACATTTTGACCTAGGGGTCAAAAATTGTCAACACCAACTTCATAGATGAAGAAGATATTTCTTAGATTGCATCTATGGAAGATGAGGCTCTTCACTTGATTCGCCTCAATATTTCAAAAAATTGTACATTCATATTATGGATGCCATGTCACCAAAGGGATCTTGGGATGCTATTTTAGCCTTCATTAAGGAGGATATTTAGATTTTTATGTTTTCTAAACCCTCTCTCACTCTACCTCCTATTCAACTCCCTTATCCTCCTATTAGTGAGGAATTATATTTTGACGATGACATAGATGATGTTTATCCATCTCTATCACCTCTGATTAATGAGGTTTTATCTTCTTATGATGTATTATATCCTCATATTATAATTTCTTATGATGACACATTCCTAATGGACATTGCTCTTCTTTTTGTCAAGCCACCTCTATGGGATGAGTTTATGCTAGGCTTGGGATGTCTATTTGGTTAACCTACCTTTGTTCCTATGTAAGATGTTGAGCCACCATAGATTATCGCTCTAAAGGACTCTAATGGTTTTGGTGAGAGTACACTTGCTGAAAATTATGCTCCACTTCCTATGTATATTATTTTAGCAAATTTTCCATGTCTTTCTTCTGATTAGTTCACTTATGTGGCATTACATCTAGTTCTTATGAACGATCTTTCCAAACCTATTCCACACTTCAAATTTAGATGTGATTCAAAGATATTTTTACTATTGCCTCCTTCATTTTCCATTATTGAATGGTTATAATTATAGTACACCATTCATGTTCTTCCTTTGGTAAAAGGAAGAAATATTATTTGATGCAGATGGAGTTTTTACAATCTTCTAGTTGAGGATCTCAACATCGATATTGGTCATCTTTCAAGCCTGACTTGGAATATTAACAGCTTCAATATCAATGATAGTTGTCATTGGGGGGATTCCATGATGTCCTTACTTATTTCTTTTACATCATTATATGTGTGGTTTATTCCTACATGTTTTCTTCCTTTCTCCACTTCATGGATATATTGTACATGGGTACTTGATTAGGCCTTATTTCTTGGACTCATAGTATGGATATGTCACTTTCTCTTTTGGCTATTTTTAGCCTCTAGCTTAACTTTAGGGGGGGTGTTAGAGGAGGTTATCATGTTTAATAGGTTTTATATCTAGTGTTTTGTCTTTTTCTTAGTTTATCCTTTTAAGGATTTATCCCACATTGATTAGTTTGTCTTGCTTCTTATCTTTCCTTCCATATTTATGTAAGGCCTCTCCTTTGTAATAAATAAGTTATATTATAGATAATATATGATATTTATTTTATCTTTACATATATTAAAACACTTCTTGTGATTATTATAATGTTAATGCTTCATATCTTTGGCTTGACATGATCTTGTTGATATTACTTTAACTAGAGAGGGTGGACATAAGGTAACTCCACCTAGTGTGCCTACCTGATTGCACCCTTGCAAGTCCTATGGTGTTATATGCAATGTATATTTAGATTATTATGGTGGTTCTTCCAAGGACATAGATGTTATATTTTTAGTGATGAGTTTTTGGCACATAAATTTAGTGTGAAAACATCAAGTACACATGTGCATGTATCTTATATATTTGACATATTAAATTTTAATTATATTTGTATTTAAAAGGTAACAACTAATTTACATTGAAATTAACTAATATATTTATTAAAAATGTATGTTTTAGGAGAAGATACTACCATCATCTTCATATCCAGTTTGTGGGTCATCTACTACTACAATTATTGAATTTATTCACGTGATGTTTACATATATAGATTTAATTTTTCATTAATTGTATACATCATGTAGATGTATTTATTTATGTAGTTATATTCTCAAATAACTATCATATATTTTTTGCTCAGTTGATGATCACAGTGGAGACTCCTCCATCTTTATGGGATAAAATAAACACATAAATTGTTACTTTAATATCATCTATGCAATCACTCATTAAGGTATGTTAACTTGTAATTTTGAATTATAAATATAGATTTGTTTTAATAATTTTACTTTATATGTTGGAAAATATAAGTTATTTGAATGCCTTGTGTATGTATGGTTGTTTGATGACATTTGATAGTCCCATTTAGATGATTATCAGGGTGCTTTCTCATGTTTTTACTCATTTTACACTCTCGTGTATGCACCTTGACCTATAATTGACCCTATTGAACATCAAAGGTAAATTGAAAATGACCAAGAGATTACAGTAAGTGCACATTTAAATATTTTTTGTATTAGTTTAAAATTAATTTATGAACTTCGTTGCATGTCTAGTAGGTAAGTTTTTTAATAATATTTGTGTATGAAAAGGTAAAACTATAGGTGAGTTATAAGTGTATAAGGACTCACAATCAGACCTTGGAGGAATCCAAGGCATTTGAGGTATCTCCATCTATGAGTAAGGCATCCCAAGGTGAGTCTTCTTTGAGGAAGGTAAAAATAGGGAGGATTTTTGTTAACTAAGATGTCTTAAATGATGTAATTTTGTGTATGCCTATATGGAATTTACCCAAAATTCTATTATGTTCTTAGATGATGTAATTTATGGTATGTCTAAATGTCAATGCATATATGTTTGAAATTTTATGCCTATATGGAATTCACCTAACATTATATTATGTTCTTATTTTGTATGAATTTGTGTCTTTTGTGGTTTCATACATACATACATACATATGTTCACATTTTGTTGTGATCATCTTTATGTGTATAATTTGACTCACATTTATATTGCAAAAATAAATTTTATGGTTGTATGGCCCTATTTTAATATGATCATATTTAATATTTCATTTGTGTAAATATTATAACTAACTTAAACTACCTAAATATATGTTAAGATTAAAATTATATGGGAGAAAATAGTATAATGTTTGAGATAGAGTCATATATTAGTGTGAAGTGCCTCTCATGATTGGGCTACATCATTTGATGATTTTATTTGTTATCATTAATTGGATTGGGGTATTATGCTTGGTTACTTGTGGATATTCTTGTCATCCTTATTATCTTTATTTATATAATTTCACTATTTTAATGTGGATACCCTTGTTACAGTAGTTTGATATCATTTTTCACTTATTATTCATGTTTTGTATTCATTAAACTTATTAATATCATTGAGGCTTTGAATATTTTGGTGGTTATTATTAGAGTCAGTTCTCACATTCATTAGGTTATATACCTATTATTCATCTTTTTCCTAGTTTCTCATTTTGTGGATTTATCCCACATTGGTTAGTTTGTCTTGTTTCTTATCTTTCCTTGCCTGTTTATGCAAGGTCTCTCCTTTGTAATAAGCATGATATTTTTTGGATATTGTATGATATTGAATTTATATTTGCATATCAACAAATCTTCCAACTCTTCTTATGATAATTTTTATATTAATACTTTATATCTTTGAATTGGAATGATCTTGTTGATGTTCCTTTCATGGTATCAGAGAAGTAAGTGTTGCAGCCATCATTTATGAGTTTATTATTGCAAGGGTTTATCCATATATCAAAATTTATTCTTGGCAGAGTGGAGGTGTTTTATATGGATTTATGATCTATATTTATTTTATCCATTGAATAGGCCACATAGATCCTAGGATGTACCATTATGTACTTATTTTACTAGACACATGTTTAAGTTTAGTTTTGAATATTTTAAGGCAACTTGTGCATTTTTTGGATAGTTTTAACTATACATGCATCAAAATATAAATATAAAAACATAGGTTCATAGTTTTATCTATAATAGGTGACTAAGATATTCCAACAACATTAAGCATTTTCCCATGCTTATTGGAAGGAGGTGGAGTGGAAATAGATATATTTTGTTTTCTAGTTACATCCTCTAAGTCTTGCATTTTTTTGTAACACCGAGTTTCTATATGACTAGTCCTCCCGTAAAAGAGCATGAAAGGGTAGACTTTTTCTTATATTTAGAAAACTCTTTGGGTTTAAAGTTACTGTATTTGGGTTTGGTGGAACTTTGAGATGGATAAGGATTAGTTTTGAATTTACTTTTTGATTTTACCTTACCCTTAGGATAAGATGATAATAACACCTTTTTAGAGGTGGAAGACTCAAGGTTCAATAATTTGGATTCTTCCCTAATAAGTATTTTACAAAACAAATCTAAATTAGTCATTTTGAATGTGGTACCCAAGGCATCCATGCTAGAGAAAAAGTTAGAAGCAAATATTTGGAATGGACCTTTCAACTTAGACCTAATTAGGTAAACACACTCTTTATCTTTATTATCTCTTCCACTCCCCTTCAATTATGTCAACAAGTGTTTAAACTTGGTAATATAGTCTATAATAGATGGAAAATCTTTAAGATTGAGAGAAATGATCCTTACTTCATGTTGCATGTCTCTCATGTGATCCACATTACCTAATAAACCCTTTAATTATTTTGAAAGGAGATTCACACCCTTCCAAATGATTTAGAATAGTATTAGTTATGTAATTTATTATCAAACCCATACACTCATAAAATTTACATTAGTGATGAAATTTCTCATATTCTCTAGTGAAAATTGGTTGTGTTGAATTCATTAAGGCCTATAATCTTTTATGTTTAATGATTATTTCCATTATCGGTCTCCATGTATGGTAATTATGTGTTGTTAATGGCTCACACTAATCAAATGTAGAATAAGAAGCCATTATAAGAAATAACCAAAGAGCAAAAGAATTCAAAATGGTGCACAAATCAACACCAAGAAAAAAAAATGGCCCTTTATATTTTAGTGCATTTTACAAAATAAATGACCCCAATAGATCAGGTGTAAAAACACAAACTTTTTTAAAAAATAACACTTGATTTTGAGTTACCAATCAAAATATATATCTTTTAAAAAATTTCACAACATAAATGGGTCAAAACATTTTGCACCAATTTTTTTATAAGTGCTTATAAAAAATAATTCTTGGATAGATTACAAAAAAATCAAGGGCTGAAGTTAAGCCCCCACTATTAGGAATACCCCCTCCACATGACAAAACCATATAACCAACATGATAAGGTTGATAATGAGAACTCCCCCTTTTGATTGATTAAATCTAAAATTGACACTCTCTTACATGTCACTCAGATGTTGTTTATTGTCCTAAATTTGATACCCATCTAAACATCATCATTGTGTTATCCATGGATCTATAAAATAAACATAGACGTGACATAAAATAATAAATAAATAGTGCACAAACAATGCACAAAAAATTTAGAATGTTGTATGCAATATTTCCACACCATAACAAATACAAAACTAAATGCAGAATTATACATCAATCATGATCTTCTTACTTCCTTCCAAATCATTAATACAAACACCATAATCTAAAACCTATAGTAAAAAATATAAATATCTTCCTACCATCCATCATAAAAAACAATAAAACTAGATATACAATAAAAAAAACCTTACAACAAATTTATAAATGAATGTTTACAACAACTTAAGATCTAGTACCATGAAAGGAAGGATAATCAGATTATTTCAAGATAAAAGGATCTATGGTATTAATAGAACATCACATTCATAAAAATAATAATCTAAAAGTAATTTAATAGCATAAACTTATAGATATATATGCATGTTTTCACTTGTATTTTCACCCTTTGAGGAGATGTCATAGATCTCCTCATCCAAGTGGCACAATTGAAACACCTCTAGGCTATTAGTAACTTAGGAATGAGGTGAATCTCTATATAGGGCTAGGTCCTTTGATGTACCACTTATAGATCACTACTACACCTAGTGTTGTAAGGTAAAATGGAGAGAAATTTAAAGTAAACTATCCTAAAGGAGGTGATACGCCAAATTATTTGATTACTACCAACCAATTGTATGTGACACATGAGAACAAGGGACTAACTGGACATACACTTCTCTAATTTGAATCTTCTCACATTATTATGAGGTTATGATGAATTTTTATGATAGGAGGAATAGACAAGAGGTCTAAAATGACACTATTGAATAGGATAACTCACTCAAACTTGACACTTCATAAAACACTTCACATGATCTGTAAGAAGAAGCTACAAATAGGTGAGAGAATGAGATAATAATGTTAAGGAAACTATAGTTATCATTAATTAAGATACATCATTAAAGTACACTATGAAAAATGATAAAATAGGTAAAATCAGTTGTCTTAATTTATATAATGGTATGAAAATGATCAGGGCTTCACCATACTTAGGTGGAGCATAATTTATAAAGGCTAGAATGGCTAGTTCTTATAGAACTTGAGAGAGAGAAAAGAAGAGAGGAGTCCAAAGGTCACAAGGATACTTTTCAAGCTAATAAAATGAATTATATATTTATGATAATGGAAATTGAAACTAATAATGTAAATTTAGGAAGCACAAGTGTCACCCCAAGTCATGAAACTCTTGAAATGTGACATGAAATTCCTTTTACTGGCTCAAAAAATTGCCTTCATGATTTAGCCCTATTGGAGCATCCAAAAACCAATTAGGGATAGGTATAATGATTGGTATGAGAGGGAATTTTTGTATACATGATTCTCCATGCATTGGTTTTAGTCTTAATAATCTAGAATATCCTAGAAGTGAGCCATCACTACCTACAGTTAAAGGAAACTCCTCTTTTTCACACTCTTCACACTTGGCCCCAAAAATGGAATAAATTTTTAATTAAAATTCATAAAATGAAGTGGATGACACATTTAAATACCCTATGTGGCCTTAGAGGCATCAGGTACACATTAAAAAGGCATCCACTTGAAGTTTTCACACTTCTCACCACCAAGATCACTATGCCAATTTTGATTAGCTAAGATGAGAGATCTAGTAGGCACACTTAAGAGATCCTTCAAGGCATAAATAGACATGGGTATTTATCTTAAGTCTCAATATTCTTTTAAAATTTTATTTTATCTCTTGAAAACTCCTATAACCTACACAATGCATAAAACTATCAAAAATATAGATTTTGTACCTTGTTCATACAAATAGGTTAGCACAAAATTTTATGGGAGGAATATATGAAGATTAATATACAAAATACAACACCTTCCCTTGATATTATAGTCCATTTCAATTCATATTATTCCTTGTTTTCCCAATCAAGTCTTTAACCAGGGTTTGTAAGGGTTTTGAGTGCTTTAGGCTCTTAAGCTTTATTCATAAAGCCCTAAATCTCCTAGAAGTGAAACATAAAGACCTTAAACTATATTGAGATTGAAAAAAAAAACTCCAAAATAATGATCTTAAATACCCCCTTTAACATTTCCAAATCTTTGTGGGCTCCCATGCATAGCATACAAATAGATATTAGCAATTAAATCTTTCCTATCGAGCTTATTTCTCAACTTTACATAGGCATGAGTTGGTTTTGAGATAAAAAATAGATTATTTTTTATTTATCTACATACCAAGATATTTATAAGATCTAAAATTACCCTAAAAACATGTTACAATCCATTAAAAATCTCTACCAAGGTTGTAAGCTGAAATGACCTTTCATCTGGACTCTAGGCCTAACCATGCCTACTGAGCCTAACTACAACCTTAAGGGTATAGGATACCCTATTGGTATTCCTAATTATATTATATATTTATTATGTTTTTCCAGGTGTAATTTCACTTTAAAAACCTCCTTGTAAGGTCCAAACGTCTACTAACTCACCTAACCATTGCCATTCTCAAAACTATAGGGTTTGTGCATAAGGAGAGTGACCTTTGTCTAAGACAAAATAGAGGGAAGTTACACTATGTTATCACACAAATTTGATGTTTAAATATATTATCTAAGTGAAAAATAAACTCTTTACAAGTTTTTGTCCCTTTATCATTCCATTTAACCTTCCAAAAGCATAAAAACCTAAGACAAACTTGGAGAAAGGTACTGTCTACAGGGTTTTCATCATATGGACTATGCATTACCTATATAGATGCATTTATTTGAAATTATTAAAATATATATATGCTTTAAAACACTTTAAATTACCTCATAAAACTTTATAAATGGAATATAATTCTAGTTTCATGGTGGAAGTGAAAATGACTCTCCAATTGGCTTTGGCCAAGTCAAAGCCTAGTAGGTCTGCCTATATGTTTGAAATCCTAAGTCACCTTCTTGATTTTATTTACTTTGAGAATGGTTAATCTTGTTTTTTTATTCTATATTAACTCTCACAATCTTCTTTCAGTGATATATCATCCTCTAAATCATCCACTTACCTTCTCCTTTCTTCATACTCTTCGAATAGGCTTGTTGTTCTTCAAGACTGTTCTACCTATGAGATAGAACAGAGGGGTATTAGCCTCTTAATTAGGAAAAAATGAGTGTTTTTACATCTGAATTAGTTCCCAAGGACTATTTTTACTGAAAATTAAATCTTGACTCCTTTAATTTTGTGCTCAAACACCCCAAACTCTCTAAAATATCCCTTAAAATAGGATTATGTTAGCATTTTTTATTGTATTTACTTCAAGGTAATGTCCATGTAGATGTCCTACATATTTGGAGCTTGAGAAAAATTTTAAAAACCCATTTATAGTCCCTTAGGATTATCATACATTAGTTTGGACCTGTTTTTTTCACCCTTATGCATTAGTAACACTCAAACCTCACTCCTTGGCCTAGTGTTGCATATAGTCAAACACAATCAACTATGTTGTGACAAGTATAATATTTTAGGTGAAAATTCCTTGTTTGATAGGCTACACATAATATTTAAGTCTCATGAAGCATTTTAAATTATCTCCCATCATCCAACTTTTATTATTCTATGTTCAAACTTGTACTATGGATGATGTAGGAGTTAAGGTCTATTGTAGGTACACATTTTGTGACTAGACACACTTATAGGTGTGTATGGAACTTACCATATTGTTCCTCAATACTTGTTAGCACATCCTTAAGTAAAAACTTTCTCTTCATCCTATCATGATCATCCATCATGTGGACATGTTTCAACTTTTCAGATTTAGATATAAGGTTTTTCTTTTATAGCTCAAACCCTGTAGGTGACTATTGCATGAATTTAATGGCCAAATGGCAATTTAAAAAAACTCAACTAATTCCTTCCCCTACTCTTCTACCCTCCATATTTTGCATGGATTTTTTAACCTATATAGGATATAATAAAATTTCATTAGATGCATAATAATTCCTTGTATCCTTGTTATATGACTATTCATAAAACTACCAGGTGCTCTATTTTTGTCTTTTAGGGATTTGATCCCTAAACACAGTCATCACCTTATTAGAAGGTGATATTCACCCTTTTTTGTAAAACCATCACTTTAAAATCATCTACCATTATATTTCAACCTATTAAGACTCCAAACAAGGATTCACCATGCTCCAATTTACCCATCAAGCATTCTCATTTTTCTATTAGTGTCACCTATAGGTGGTCATTTTCATATACAAGTAGCAAAGTGCAAGTGTGAATAATGCGCATGTTTTATGACCTTTTATGAGTTTTAAACTCCTATAAAAACTTTAAAATAGACTCCTCTAATTGTTAAAGACCCTACTCATCTCAAATGATCCTTTGCAACATGACTAGTTTTTATGAGGGCACCTGTAGGTGAGTATGATGATAGAAGACTGTGAATGACTGTGTTAACTAACTGTCATATTGACTTACTCACTTGGAAGATTATTTCACTACTTTATACTATAATAAGATGTTTCACATCTTTTTAAATTTCATCACACCTCTATGAACATGTTATATAGGCTCCATAAATGTGTTTCACCATTAATGCAAGTAAAAGTGAGCAAAAAGTGGATTGTATGGTGTTCATGATTGCACCCTCATGGAACATTGGCTTGAATAATGATATTGAAAGGTAGAGAAAATAAATATCACATTTAAAACATGGAAATATACCTATCATAACCCTCTAAATCCATATTCAAATCATGAAGATCTGAACATAGTGGAAATAAGATTGTCATCCCAAATGAGAGCAGTCTATAAACTTGAGATGATTTGCTCATAAAAACACCTTAGAACATGAAAAAAATAATGTAAAACATTATATTAGGTAATAAACATCCTATGGAATCAAACTTAGTAACTATATTATACAAAATCATCCAATTAAGATTAAAACCTATAGGGTGCACAAATTGGCAAGTAGAAAAACATAGTCAACTTGTTAGGGATGATTAATATAAAAAAATTAACCAATAATTGAAATGTTTTTATGTAAAAGGATATATCTTAGTTTACTTTCAGCTCCTTAATTTTTTTGGTTTGAAACCTCCTCAAATGGTGGTACTAAGCACAAACCTATTGACCACTTATGTGTGTATAGAGTAGAACAGAAGGAGTAAAATGGTTTTAGCTCACAAATGGCACTTAAAAAGTATATAACACATGTAAATGAGTCTAATAAAGATAAATATTCATCTCAAAACCTTATCCCATGTGTCATACTCCCTCATGGGCTATATAAGTGCCAAACTCTACCTTTTACAGTTGATTTCCTAATTTTCAATTAGATAACCTACAAGTTTTAGATGAATTGACATTTTTGATAGGTAATATAACTTATTTAACATTTTAAAGTTAAATAATACGCTTGGACACCTTAAAAACCATGCCACTTGCATTTATGACCCCTAAATGGCTATTAAATGACTCAAAATGATATGTAAACTAATTAGACCAAGAACAAGTATAATGTAGAATTAAATGACATAAAAAGACCTATAATACACCTTATGGCATAATATTCAATCCTTAAAACACCTTAAAAACATTTTTTTTACCTATAGGAGTCCCAATTTGACTTGTAGGGTCAAATTTGGTCAACAAATTGGTGACTCATAGGGGTAGCATGCCTGCTATACTAAATATCAGTAACCTTATTAGTCCATTACACTTAGGGAGTCATATGAATTCTAAAATAAAATAAGGATACCTTTGATTATTTACCACAATATTTGATCAAGACAAAACCAAATGACTACATCAACCTCACAAAATAAAAAACATAGACAATATAAAACAAACGAACACACACACACACACACACACACACACATGTGCTCAAGTCACTTAGGGAAATTAAAAAAAAAAAGAACCCACTATGTACAACTAAAAATTAAGCATACCTCCCTTTCTAGGATCAAAAGGAAAGTTTCTTGAATCTTGTTCTTCATGAGATGAGTCACATTGCCAAGCATGTTTATCTTTGGATTGGATGCTTTGTAGATCAGACCTAATCCTTGGCACTTCACTTGATCTAATCTCAAGTAGATCATCCTTAAATATGTCTCCAATGTAAAAGTATTCCTCTTGTCCTTGTGTACAAACTTCATATTTTTTCCCACTCTTTATTTCATGATCAACTTGCATCTTCTTTGTACGCATAGTTTCAAAAGGATTAGTTTCTTGTTCCTTGGAATATTGAGGCTAATATAATCTTGTTTTTACCTTCATAATTTTAGGTAAACTTGTATTTGTCTCATCTATGGCATTTTGATAAATATCATCTTGCTTACCATCACTTGTAATCAGCTCTTAAGGAAGTTGTAGACCCCTTGAGAGACTCAACTCATTGCAAATGCTTGAAAACTATTACCACAAGTTCTCATCTTCTCTTTGATTAGCATCATGAAGGAAAAAACAAGAGAATATCTTTCATCCTCTTATTTATAATCCAAAAGGACTTCATCTAATATTTCTTCTTTGACAGAATGAAGGCATTCTTCATTATCAACACAATAAGAAGACTCAACACAAGGATTCACCTCTTCTTCAGCATTTAGGACCTCTTGAGGGCTATCAAGTTGTATCTCAACTATAATAACCCAATTTTGGTTCTCAAGGGTTTCAAGATCCTCAATCTCCTTCTCCTTCTTAGTGATGCCAAGATTAGGCATCTTGTAATCATGTGACTTAGCCCAATGAGACCACTAAGGAGCTATATTTTCTTCAAGAAAGATTTATTAATTCTTCTCAACCAAATTCTCCTCTTTAGGTTCCCATACCATAGGTTCATCAATGAAAAGGGTGATGGGGTGAGAACAAGATGAACTAGTTGGTGTATGTGGCACATAGAACTCAAAATCAAACTGAGAATGAGAATGAATTCTAGGGGATCCTTTTGGAAACTCTTGAGGAAGGGGAGGTAGACCTTGGGATTAAATACCTTGGTTTTATTCCTTCCATTTTTTAATCTCTTTATTAAAATTTAATTTATCTTTAGGAATTTCTTGAGGAAGGATATATGGGGTGTGTTTGAGCATAGTATCTTCTTTTGGCTCTAAACTTTCCATCACACCTTGACTCAACAATTTCACTCTCAAATCTAACTCCTCAATTTACTTAGGTAGGTTCTCTTGTAAAAGTATTTCTTAAATTTGATGGGAATATTCATGAGGATAAGGAGTAAAAAAAGGTTGATACAACTCATGACAAGGTTTATAAGGGTTATATTGGAGCTAGTAAGGATCATGACAAGGTTGATAAGAATTATACAAAGGTTGATGGGGAATGTCATAAGCTTTATATACCTCACCAACTTGTGTAAAATAATAATAAAAAACAAAATTAACCATTAAACTTCATTGGGAAGCAAGAACACAAATAAAAATTTACCAATCAACTTCAAAGGAAAACCTAGGTTGCTTGACCAGCTGATTAACTTCAAAGTCACCATTGATGCTTGGATAGTTGCCTCCAAATGTTGATGTGTTGAAGGACAACACCAAAAATCTTATAAATAATTAGATAAAAAGTCCTATTGGCATTCCAAAAACTATTATCACTTTGATTTTCACCCTTTGAAGAGATGTCTCATCTCTCCTCATCCAAGTGGCATAATTGAAACACCTCTAGGTTGTGGGTAGGTTATGGGTAGCCTAGGAATGAGGTGAATCTCTAGATTGGGATAGCTTCCTTGATGTACCACTTGTAGATCACTACTAAACCTATGGTTATAAGGGAAAAGGGAGAGAAAAATGAAATTAAACTATCCTAAATGAGGTGATACACAAAATTAGTTAATGATTACCAACCAGCTTCATGTTACACATCAGAATAAGGGACTAATTAGACATACACTTCTCTAATTTGAATCTTCTCACATCAATATTTCATTATGATGTTATGGTGAATGTTTAGGCTATGAGGAATAGACAAGAGGTCTACAATGACACTATTGAATAGGCTAACTGACTCAACCTTGACACTTCATAAAACAATTCACATGACCTTTAAGAAAAAGCTGCAAATAGGTGAGAGAATGAGACAATAATTATAAGGAAACCATAGTCATCACTAAGAAAGATATATCATTAAAGTATAACACAATATTAATAGTCATATAAGAGGTAAAACCAGTTATATTTATTGATTTAATGGTATGTAAATGAGTAGGGCTTCACCATACTCAAGTGGAGCATAATTTACAAAGGCCAAAATGGCTAGTTCTTATAGAAATTAGAGAGATAAGACAAGAGAGAATTCAAAAGGTCAAAAGGAAACTTTTAAAGATGATAAAATGAGATACATGTGCATGATAAGGTAAAGTGAAACTGATCATGCAAAGTTAGGAAGCACAAGTGTCACCCTAAGTCATGAAACTCTTGAAATGTGGCATGAAATTCCCTTTGCTAGCTTAGAAAATTTCCTTCATCATTTATCCCTATTGAAACATTCCAAAACTAACTATGGATAGGTATAATTATTGGGATAAGATGAAATGGTTTCAAACATGCTTCTCCATGCATTGGTTGTAGTTATAATCATTTAGAATCTCTTAAAAGTGAGCCATCACTGCCTACAGTCAAAGGTAACTCCTCTTTCACACAACCCTCAAACATGGCCTCAAAAATATCATTAGTTTTAAATGAAAATTCATAAAATGGAGTGGGTGATGCTTTTAAATACCCTTCATGGCCTTATAAGCATCATGTACACCTTAAAAAGACATCCACTTAAAGTTTTCACACTTCTCACCACCATGTTCACTATGTAAGTTTTGATTGGCTGAGCTGAGATCTCTATTAGTCACACTTAGGATTTATTCTAAGTAATTAAATGTACATGGGGAGTTATCTTAAGTCACAATATTCCTTCTAAAGTTTATTTCATTTCTTAAAACCTCTTGGAACCTACATAATGCATAAAACTATAAAAAATAACTATTTTATACCTTATTTGTATAGATAAGTCAGTAAAAAAATTGATGTGGGAAGATATAAAGAGTCATATACAACATCCAATCACTTCCCATGTAGTTTTGGTTCATTTAGATGCATATTCTTCCTTTTTTTTCTCGATCAAGTCCTTAACCAGGGTTTGCAAGGGTTTTGAGTGCTTGAGGCTCTTAAGCTTTATTCATAAAGCCCTGATGTTGGAATTGTAAAAAAATTACATAAGAATGATCTACAATACCACCTTTAACTTTTACAAAAATTTTGGTGCTCCCATGCATAGCATCCAAATAGATATGAGCAACCAAACCTCTCTTATCGAGTTTGTTTCTCCACTTTACACAGGCTTGAGTTGCTTTTGATCTCAAAAATGGATTATTTTTTATTTATATACATACAAAGATCTTTATCACATATAAAATTAAAATAAAAAAATGTTACAATCCATTAGAAATCTCTACCATGGTTTTATGTTTAAATTACCTTTCATCTAGACTCTATGCCTAACCATGCCTAATGCCCCTGACTACAACCTTAAGGGTTTGGGATACCCTATTGGGATTCCTCTTTATATGAAATATTTATCATGTTTTCCCAGATGTAATTTAACTTTATAAACCTCCTTTTAAGTTCCAAATATGTCCTAACTCACCTTATCATTTCCATTCTCAAAACTACAAGGTTTGTGCATAAGGGGAGTGCCCTATATCTGAGACAAAATAGAGGATACTTCCCCTATTTTATCACACAAACTAGATGTTTTAATATCTTCTCTAAGTTAAAAAACCACTCCATACAATTTTTGGTCCATTTAACCTTCCAAAAGCATAAAAACCTAAGACAAACTTGGAGAAAGGTACTGTCTGAAGGGTTTTCATCATATGGACTGTGCATTACCTATCTAGATCCCTTTCTTTGATTTTCCTAAAATATATATTATTTAACATACTTAAAATGAAATCATAAACATTTAAAAATGGAATATAATGATTTTTTTATGGTGGAAGTGAAAATGACTCTCCATTTGGCTTTGGCCAAGTCAAACCCTAGTAGGTATGCTTCCATGTTTGAAAGTCTAAGGCACCTTATTGATTTTATTTCCTTTGAGCATGATTAATATTATTTTTTTAGGCCTTATTAAATCTCATAATATTCCCTCAGTGATCTATCATCCTCTACTTCATCTACTTAGCTTCTCCTTTCTTCATACTCTTTGGATAGGCTTGTTGTTCTTCAAGAGTGCTCTGCCTCTAAGATAGAATAGAGAGGGCTTGTTTGTATAGATACATTAGGTCCCAAGGAATATATATACTAAAAATGAAATCTTGGATCCCTTAATTTGGTCCTCAAACACCCCAAACTCTCTAAAATCACCCTTAAAATATGATTGTGTTAGCATTTCTAACTATATTTGCTTCAAGGTAATGTCCCTATAGATGCCTTGCATAGTTGGAAATTGAGACAATGTTTAAAACCCCATTTATATTCCCTTAGTATTATCATGCATTGGTTTTGACTTTTTTGTTTCACCCTTATGAATTTTTAACACTCAACCCTCACTCCTCAACCCATTATTGCATATAGTCAAACATAATCAACTATGTTACGACAAGTATAATCATATACGTGAAGATTCCTTATTTGATAGGCTACACATAATATTTGGGTATCATGAAGAATTTTAAATTATCTACCATCATCCAAAATTTATTATTCTATGTTAAATACTTTACTATGGATGATGTATGAGATAAGGTCTGTTATAGGTACACATTTTGTGATTAGACACACCTTTAGGTGTGTATGGAACTTACCAACTTCCTCCTCAATCCTTGTTAGTACATATTTGAGGAAAAATTTTCTCTTCATCCTAAAATTATCATCCATTATGTGTACATGTTTCAACTTGGAAGCTTTAGATATAAGGTTCATTTATAGCTCAAAACTTGTAGGTGACTATTGCCTAAATTTAGTGGCCAAATGGCAATTTTGAAGAACACAACTACTACCTTCCCCTACTCTTATACCCTCAATATTTTTCATGAAATTTTTTCCCTATAGAGGCTAAAATATAAGGTCACTATATGCATTAGATTTCCTTGTATCATTTTTATATGATTATTCATAAAACTACCAGATGCTTTATTTTTTTCTTTTAGGGATTTGATCCATAAACTTAGTCATCACCTTATTAGAAGGTGATCTTCAACATTTTTTATCAAACTATAAATTAAAAATGGTATTCCATGATATTTAAACCTATTAATACTTTAAAAAAGGATTCACCATGCTCCAATTTCCCCATCAAGGATTCTTATTTTCCTGTTAGTGTCACCTGTAGGTGGTCATTGTCGTATACAAGCAGCAAAGTGCAAGTATGGACAATGTGCATGTTTTGTGACCTTGTATGAGTTTCAAACTCCTCTCAAAAATTGAAATCTTGTAATTATCAAAGACCCTTCTTAGCTCAAATTATCCTTTGCAACATGACTAGTTTCTATGAGGGCACTTGTAGGTGAGTATGATGATAGAAGACTATGAATGACTATGTTGACTGACTGCCACAGTCCCTTTCTCACTTAGAAGCTCAATTCAATAATTTATGATACTAGAAGATGTTTCAAAACTTTTTAAACTTCATCACACCTCTATGAACATGTTATGTAGGCTTCATACACATGCTTCACCATTATTACAAGTAAAAGTAAACAAGAGTTGAGTGTATGGTGTTCATGACTACACCCTCATGGAACATTGGATTCAAGAATGATATTTAAATGTAGAGGGAATAAATGGAAAATTTAAATCAATTAAATATACCTATCATAACCCTCTAAAGCCATTGTCAAAGCATGAAGATATGAAAATGGTAGAAACATGCTTGTCATCCTAAATGAGAGTAGTCTACAAAATTGAGATGATTTTCTCTTAAAACCACTTTAGAACATGAAACAAATCATTTAAAATATTATAACATGGAATAAACATCCTATTTAATCAAAATTATCAACTATATTGTACAGAACCATCCAAACATGAGAACAACCTATAGGGTGCATAGATTGGCAAGCAGAAAAACATAGTCAACTTATTAAGGATGATTCATAAATAAAAATTGTCAAATATTTTAACTCTTGTTATGTTAAATTATATATCTAAGTTTAATTTCACCTCCCAAATGTGTTTGGTCTGAAACATATTCAACTAACTGTACTAAGCATAAACTTGTTGACCACTTCTGTGTGTCTAAAAGGGAAAAGAAGGAGCATAATGGTTTTAGATAAAAAAATGGAACTTATAGAGTATTTAAAACATATAAATTATTTTTATGAAGCTGAAGAGTCATATCAAAATCTTCTCCCATGTTTCACACTCCCTCATGGGCCGTACAAGTGCCAAACTCTTCCTTTTTTAGTTGATTTTCTGATTTTCAGCTAGATACCCTACAAGTTTCAGATGAAACAACATTAATAATAGTGAATATAATTTATTGGATATTTTAAATTAAAATAAGAAACTTGTACACCTTGAAAACCATTTCACTTTCATTTATGACCCCTAAATGGCTATTAAATGACTCAAAATGACAAAAACTAATTAGACAAAGACCAAGCATAATGTAGCATGAAATGACATAAAAATTACTATAATACACTTTATTACACAATATTAGACCCCTAAAACACCTAAAAAATATTTTTTTAGCTATAGGGGTCCCAATTTGACTTGTAGGGTCAAATTTGGTCAACAATGAGAAATAATGTCATATATTATATCTCTAAATCTTGTCAAATACAATGAATAATCCTTGTATATATAGGAAATGAATTTCAGTCCTAAATAATATATCAACGTAAGTGATCAATCCTAACTAAGAGATCAAGCTAAGTGATCGATCATAATTAAGAGATAAAGCTAAGAGATCAAACCTAGGACTAATAGATAACTATCCCTAAAGGATAAAAACAACTAGAAAATATCCCCATAACATATATAAGAGAGAAATATGTAATATATCATAATATATAAAATAATACAAATGAAATATCCACACATAAGTGGATGGGAATCACTAAATAAATAGAAAAATAGAGCACCTAGGTAAACATGAGCTAAGGCAAATAACCTACTCTGACAATATTATCAGTCTTAGAATAAAGGATATTTTCATTCTATTATAAATCTTATTAAATTATATATTAATATGAGTATCATATTTTTGAGAATCGAAGGACCAATCTAGGAATTCTTATTCTCTAATTATTTATAGTGAATAGAACACTTTTAGGCGTAGATCCATAGGGTGAATACCTGTCAATAAATGCACCTCCTAATAGGATATCTACAAGAATTATTTCATGGGAAAATATTAACAGAGTCAAAGTCTTATAAAATTTTGTATGTTCAAGGTAATAGTTTTACCTGTAACCTCTACAAACACTAATAGACCAATTAACAACAAAACTAGGACCAGATTATCAATTATAAACCCACCTAGAAAACCATTTTATTTAGGTCTCAAAATGTCTTTAATAATTATTTTTGATATGGAAGAAAAACATTTGGCTATGATACTTTTATTAATGCTAAGGAGAGCAATAGGACACCATCAACCAATTAAATATTTAATTATTCCTTGGGAATAAATTTGATGAGGCCACATATTAGTCTAGCTTATTCATCTTCAAGGTATACTTGATAGAATACATTGTGTATGAGTGACCATATGGCTTGAAATAATTTAATATGAATTCCATCAAGTTTGGGATTTTTTTATTACCATGGAAAACAATTCTCTTTCAAGTTCCATTATAATGAAGAGGTAATCCAATCCTTGACTGATATCATTAGATATTTTGAGAGGGATACATTTATTATTACTTTATCCTGTTTAGATTGGATAGCTTCTCCAATAGGGGTATCCTAAAACATGGTTTGAAAGTGAGAAAATATCATATGCTTGATACCTTGATAATGGATTACATTTTACCATAACATCTTGAAGAGTTAGGATGAAGTTCCTTGTGTGTTCATGTTTAAGTTATTAAAAAAAGCAACTTGGAATTCTTGTCTTCCTCTTTTATCAACCCAATGACCAAGATATTTATGAAATAAAAATTAAAAAAGTATTATATTCATGAAATTTATAATTAAATTATTTTCTTACTCTACAATAACATTAAGTCCCAAAAATTAAATTAAAATAAAATTATGTGAGTGAAATATAGATGCAAATTATGATTAAAAAAACACTAAACTAAGTGAGATCTACTCCAAATTCAATGAAATAAAGTTAAAGAAACTAATACAAGAAACTAAAATACAAAATTTTACCTTATAATTTCCTTCCATTGTGATTTTGAGTTGATTTGCTTTCTTAGATGTGGTTGCTCAATCTTCTCCAAAGTAAGTAGAATTGGGTAGCATTTCGGTATATGAACTTTAGATGGCTTGGATGTGCTTGGATGTAAATTGTGTAGCTCTCTTATGAACTCAGCATAATAAATATATAATTAAAAATATTTTTCAATGGGAATATTCACAAATTTTTGGAACAAAAAAGGTGACATAATTAAAAATATAAAAAAAACTATAAAGAGTGTATGCACTTTTTTAAAAAATAATACAGGTCTCATAAGGTTTAGTCTCAACCTTAAAGGGTGTATGCTATTTTGAGAAAAGATTGTATTCCCTATGGAATCCAAAGGTTTTATTCCTTTTTTATTCTAAAGGTTGTACACCCTTTTCAATTCAAAGGGCATACACCCTTTGCAGTCTAAAGGGTGTATGCCCTTTGACTTATGTTTTTTTTTTTTGTTTTGAGTTTTTTTGTTTTGTTATGTTTGACCTATTGTGACCTATTATTTGTTTTTTTCAAGGATAAATTTAATTTTATATTATTATAATTTAAATTTATTTTACTAAATATATCAAATTATGGCCACTCTACATCTTCTAAAATTGATTACAGAGGTGTAGGAGATACCATTTAGAAGTTAGTTTTTCAAAATCCATTCTGATAAATACTTAATTTTTATAATTTTAGGATTGAAATATATAATGATAAATGGGGTTTCAAATCATGTTACATATGTAATAGATCTATAACATTGAGGATTACATGCTTACTTTACCTACTTGAGTATTCCCTACCTACTTTGTTTACTTGAGTATGCCCTATATGATTGAATACTTGATCCATATATTGATTTCAATGAGTATGGCCTACCTAAATACACAATCCATATATTTATCTTTAGTTTTCCCTACTAGTGTCAAAGTAAGTGCTCCACTTAATTAATCTAGTCTACTTCAAGGTCATATAGAAACTTGGTTGCAATTATGTCTCTTCCTAACCATAAACTATATTTTGGTATATCACAAAAGGTCTTATGAGTATTTTTATTGAAACAATAATGACCTTATTCTTTACTATTATCTATTGACCTCTCATCCTCTATATTCAAATCAAAAAACACTTTCAAGGACTTAAAATAGGGTACTCAGTCCCTAGACAGTAATCTACCTTCAAGCAAAACCCTTCTTTGACTCTTAAAGCACTCAATTATACAACCAAACTTCTTTGACTAAGACTATAAGGAGTTTACAAATTATTTCACTCAATTATTAGTGCATGAATAAATTCAACTCAAAACTCAAATGACAATAACTCTACCCTTTATAGGCCTATTAGGCCATATTCTTCCTCTTAAGGACTTGATACAAAGAGGTCTACAACTGCCTTGTTTTTTGCACTCATTAAATTAAAAAAACACAATAAAAATATCAAGGTAATGATAAAAGACTCATATGTGTCTTTACACAAGCTCAAATTACCAATTAGATCACCAAAGTGCCCAAAACATTGACTAAGTCCTAAGAATTATTATAGTACTATGTATAGGTGTGTTTGGTCTTGAAAAGGTGTTATTAATCTAATATCATCAAGGGATTCTTATAAATATTTCTTAATATTTTTGGATATTATCTCTAAGGATGAGAAACTAATTTACTTTATTAGTTTCTTAAGAATTGGACTTCAATAAAAACTCTATTCTATAGGGCCAAATGGCCTAATCTACCTACTTAGAAGGATATTAACTTGGCTTAACTACCAAATGCTTTGAATAATTTTAAATAAGTATTATATAGTGTTTACACAATAAAAGTATACTTTCATAAAAGGTTTAGACTCAATCAACAAAGTAAAACACTTGAAGTTTATCTTGAATGAGCTTTATTGTGACTATCTACAAGTTTATAAAAAAAGAGTCCTATGTATTTTTAAGCACAAGGTGAATTTGTGCATGAGCATGTTACCTATTGAAATACCTTATAAACCTTGTCTAACAACTTCCCTATGAGTTTGAAGAGATTCCACCAATTTAGATGCAAGTTATAGTTCTTTTTGTATCAAGACCCCTATTCTAAGGTTTGACTATGCACACAAAGCCTGATAGCTTCAAATTTATTATTCCTACAACTTAAAGATGATTTTAAATAACTAACACTTGTAAAAAAGTCTTGACTACCTCCCTCAACTTCTCCAATATTATAAAAAAACTCATGAAAATTTTTATACATGATACAAGAGACTGCAAATGACTATAAATACACATAAAATAGGCTTTAGAAGGTTTCAATGACATGAACCTTGGATCAAACATAAATTCTCTTCAAATTCAATTGGATTTCATTCACACATGTAATAACTTTATGAATATGAAATATTAACAACACACCTTTTATTCACAAGAAAATAATTCTTTTAACTATATAGACCTCTATTATATCTTGGCAAACTATAAACTCTACTTGTAGTTGTGACTTTATTTAATTTTTAAGCTTTCCCTAACATTAAATTCATTATTTTTTTCATGTTTTAAGTTTATCAAGTTGTTGGATATGTACTAATCTTGGCTTTTTCTATCTCTACCTTAGAATCTTCTTAACAACCTTGTTTTCAACCTAGAAAAAGAACTTAAATTATTGGGTCTATCAATATGAATAGCCTATAGCATGTAACCTATAAAATACATATAGTAATTATATGGTCATTCATATATTACATCTATCACATACATTATTACATGTAGCTATGCAGTCAATCATAGATGACATCTTCTTGTGGTCAAGATACGGTCACTCAAATATGACACAAACACATTTAATCACCATAATACACTCCATTTCAACCTAAACCATTAAACCCAAACCCAAAACACTAAACACTAAACCTTAAACCCTAAACATTGAAACCTAAACCATAAGCCATAAACCTTGAACCATGAACACTAAATACTATACCTAAACCCTAAGCACTAAACCTTAAACCTTGAACCCTTAACCCTAATACATTATCCCTGAACCTAAAACAATAATCCATAAACCCTAAACAATAGACCCTAAACATATAACCTTAAAACATAAAACCCTATACATTATACCCTAGACCATAAACCCTAAAACATAAACATAACCTTATTGATTAATTTTGAATCCCAATGTCAAAACATCAACCCCTATAGGTGAAACCTTAAGTTTCATGTCCTACTAACCTAGTTCATATTATTTCCATGCCTTATATGGTCTCTAATAAGTCTTTATAAAACCTTATTAGCATTATTTAAGGCTTATTTGGAAAAATTAAGCTAATTCCTTGCCTTTGTGTGTACTAGCCTAGTCATGGGTGCAGTGAAACTTGGTCAAGTGGTGTCATAGGTTTTTAGGAGTTTCCCAAAGTAATTTCATGCCTTAATCACCTTTCATAAACATTTCATGATGATTTGGAAAGTTTAAGGTTCTTTTGTGGACTTTAAGGTAGTGTTTTATAAGGAAAAAGGTGATTTTTAATTAACTTTCATGTATATCAAATCCCAAAAAAGTTAAAATACATGATAAATAATTCAAAAGGAGATCAAGATAAGATACTAATAGGACTTATCTCAAACCCCTACCTATACATTCAAATTAGTCTCTATATGCCTACCTAAGTTCATGAGAGTATTTTGCTTATTTTAAGAAATTTAAATTATATGAGAGGTATAAGGAAAGTTATACCACTTTATTTTAGTTTCATTGTCATAGTGTATCTCCATAAGATCCTCAAACTTAGTAAGTGAGGAAAAATATATGAGCTTTGTTTAGGCCTAATGGGTATAAATCCAAACTACATAGACTTTCTTAGGTTAAAAGATATATTTAATTGAAACAAACCAATTTTTAAGTGATTATCTAATTCTATCATGATTCTAAATGATATTCAAAGGGTAAACAAAATGGTACAAATGTAGATAGGTCTGTTTAGGATTGATTAAACCCAGAATAAACATATAGTCCTATGTGTGGAATTTTATGATGGAAGATGGTTTATATGGGTCATCTGATACCATGAGGGATATAAGGAAGATTTATTATCTTAAATAACCATTCCATGGAGTTTATAACCCTTTTAAAGTGAATAAAATGAATCAAACATAGTTAGCTAGTGTCACTAGCATTGACTTATACTTAAACCCTAGCATGAGTTGATGAAAGATATAGAAGCATTGGAGAATAAATGTGATAATATAATCATGGGAACAAGTCAAGGTATATTCATATACCTTAATAGGTAATTTATAACTCCAACCAAACATCAAGAGTGCACTTTTAGACCTCAACTCTTCTTGGCATCAAAGAATGTAGTCTACCAACCCAAGAGGTCACCTTCCCTTACTTAGTATATTATGAAGAGAATAAATGAGACCTTGGGCTCCTAAGGAGAGTTATAAAACATTTTTTTATTTCTATTTTTGTAATTTTATAGAAGATTTATGCCCCAAGATTTATGAATCATCCTTAAGAGTGGTCACTCATATGTGTCAAAAAGTTACAGGTGTCTATGACTCAAGGGTATGAAAAGATGACTATATGTTGTGAAGGTCATACATTCATATTAGGTTTGGAATCATTTTTATATGTCTCTTGAAGTGTCTACGTGGAATTTAAAATTTTGAGTGAGTTGTATTTTAATTAGTGTCAATTTATGACCTCTTGACTAGCCCTCCTAGCCCAAGCATTCTTCACAACCTTCATGAGAAACATTGATATAGAAAGACATATTTGGATTAGTGTCATGTGTAGGTTAGTATAATGTTTTAATTGTATTTTTATCTAGTTGGTAGTGGTAAAATCATATTTGGTGAATCACCTCCATTAGAGTAGGTTTATCTCCCTTATCATATCAAGTGGTAGATTAGTGTTTGATCCTAAGTGATTCATCAAGGGGAGATAGGCCTTTAACCTAGAGATTAACCTCTCGAATAGGGTACCCATATCCTTGAGGTGTTTCCATGTTACATCAAATTTGGAAGGTTTGAACTACCTTCCAAAGGGTCAAAATTTTATTGATAACATTTTTGGAATTCTCAATGGGACTAAGATCCAAGGTTGTGAGAGAATTCTTGTTGTTGTTTTTCTACATATATGCCTTTGGAAGCATTCAAAACATAAATGATGACTCCATGCATAATAAATTGGTTCTATCAGACCAATCACATTCAAATTAGGTTGTATTTTCCATTCATTATCTTGATGAGGTTTTTATGGTTGAGTTTGAGGTAGAGTGCAATTTCATGCAAGTTGGTGAAGTTCCTCAAGCCTATAGTATTCTTTATCAGTCTTATGAAAAGCCTTTTCAACCTCACTATGATCCATATCAGTTATATGATCCTTATCAGCCTTATCATGAGTCATACCATTCATATGACCATCCTTCTCAAGATCAATATATTCTTATCTAACATATTCACTCCTCAAATCAATCTATTTCAAGTTTAAAGCAAACTCTCTTAGGCTATGAGAGGTACATAATAGGGATTAAAACACAAAGGGAGTATGGTAAAGATATCCCTATTCATCTCAATCAAAATGTGGGAGACTCATTTTAATTAATGAAGTAAGAATTGGCACCTGTTAAGAGAGAAAATTATCAAAGCCTCTCAAGTGAGATGTTAGATGCAAGTGGTCTCATACAAAACATAGAAGATATGTTAGGATTTCATGAAGAACAATAGGTCAAAATATATCATCCTCATGTGTCTTCATACACACCACCTCAGCCCTCATGTGTGCCATTCATTCTTCCCCAAGACACCTTTCTAAGTGAACCTCCAAGTGTTCTAAGTCCTTTATGTGTTCCTCAAACTTTTCCTTCTTAGAATTATATCAAAGAGAACATTCAAAGGAAATAAGAGACTATTATTTAGTAGCCTATTATTGAGAACCAAGACTCCACTTCGCTTCTTCAATAACACCCCAAAATTCTTTCAAGACTCTAATCTAGAATTAAGTGGTGAAATCATGGACTGTGAAAGGTGAGACAAGTATATATTGGGGAGTTAAAGTAAAAGAAGAATATGAACTTATGCAAGTCTCTCCCATCCCTCCTCAATAGTCATATTGTATCTCATATCAGTCTTCTTATGTTCCTTATCTTCATCAAGTCAATAATCACCTTCAAGATACGCTATTACAAGAGACTATAGACAAATAAATTGAAGATTTGGATCTAAAACTAAAGGAGGAAGTGATCAAAGATGTAGAGTTTGAAACCAAAAAATTCTTTGTGCCTAATCAAGCTTCTTCCCTCTCCCCAAGAACCTCTATCTTGTCTATATTGGAGTTCTATCCAAGAATGTTTTAAAAACAAGGAGGATATAGCTGATAAGACTAAAAATCATTTTTAAACTGTAAGAAGGCTATAAAAGAATTGAAGTTATTGTTATAGCGAATGTCCCTTCCATTTCCCAACTCAATTTGCTTTCCCTACAAAAGTTCATTCAAGAGTCAACCATTAAAGTTACAATAAGATCCCCTCCATTACCAAACCCATCCATGATCCATCCATCATACCTCATACTCCCTCTCCAACTCATAAACATATTCATCACCCTCTACCACATCCCTTCTTGAAGAGCAACATGTCCTATGGGAAGCAAATAAAAAGGAAGTTGCATCTATAATTGAATGTCAAGGAGAATGTAATGAATATGATACAAGTGAGTTTGATGAAGATATATTCATTAGTACCCCACTTGGAGAAGAAAGAGGCATTTCAATTTTCAAGGAAGATATTTTATAAAAAAGTCTCGATGGCATGATTCAAAAATAAGATCTAATTTCATCCAAGCTTGATGAGGTTATAGTTAGCCTTGATGTTGAAGGCTCTCTAAGTAAACAAGTTTAGGTTGACATAGTGCACAATTAGAAAGAAAATGAACTTAAATAACCTTCCTTGAAACCACATCATGGCTACATAAAAGGATTTAAAACTCTTATCAGTCCTATAACCCTTGAGGAGAAAGATGAAGATGGTCTTCTATTTGATTTTATTCATGTTGATCAAAAAGAAGAGGACGAAGATGATTGACATCAGTATATTTAACTCCTTCAAGAGATTTAATGAATTTAAAAAGGTATCTTAACTATTTAATATCATTTTTATGAGCAGTTTTAATAGGATATGCCCATTGAATAAATTGATGCATCTTAAGGTGAGAATGCAAAGCTCTTTGAAGAGCTTGATGAGCTTTTAGTAGCTGATAAGAAGTGTGGTTTCACTCAAGATGCCATTGAGGTCCAAGAAGCATGAGTAGATAGAGCATCATTGGTTGAATTTTTAGATAAAGAGAATCATGAGATGGAAATTAAAGTATAAGATGAGTTTGCCTTCATAGGTGATTGGTTTTTAGCTATTGTTTCACTCGAGAGCATGCCAAGAAGATTAACAAGTAAGAGGATGATGAAGATAACAAAATCAAGGTCCAAGAGGAAACTTGCCTCATGCCATTCTTCATCTCATAAATAAAAATATATCACAAGATTCCCCTTTGACCCAAGAGGAAGAAGAAAAGTTAAGGTCATTTGTATATAGTTAGTTTGATTTCTTGTTTGTTATGTTCCCTAAGTGCTTGATAGCACATGATCTATTTGTTTCCTTTCTTAGTTTGTTGTCTTTGTTTTGTGTGTTTGGGGGTTAAATATTCTTGTCTTGTCATGGTAAAATTTTGGTGAGGTCTAAATCTAAGTGTAAATGACTACATTGCCTAATGGAAGGACACAACTACTAGTATATTTAGCATAATAGGTATGCTACCCCTATGGATCACCAATTTGTTAACTAATTTTGAACCCTAAGGTAAAAATGTCAACCCCTATAGTCAAAAATTTTAGTTTCATGTCTTTATAACCTATTTCAAATTCATGTAATGCCTTATATGGTCTCTAATAAGTTTTTTTTTAAAACTTATTAGCATTGTTTAAGGTTTATTTGGAAAAATTAAAGTAATTCTTTGTCTTTGTGTGTAATAGACTAGTCATGTCATGGTGAAATGAAAATTGGTAAAGTGGTTTAATAGGTTTTTAGGAGTTTCCAAAACTAATTTCATGACTTAATCACCTTTCATAAACATTTAATGATGTTTTGGAAATTTTAAGTTTCTTTTGTGGACTTAAAAGTAATGTTTTTATAAGGAAAAAGGTGATTTTTTGCTAACTTTCATGTATATTAAATCCCAAAAAAGGGAAAATATGTAAAATAAATCTTTAAAATTTCTTTGGATAATTTACATAATTTCCATACCTATCATTAAGTTATAAATATCTCAAAATCTTGATTTTCAACATTCAAGAGGTAATTTTCACTCACTTGTATAGACTTGTGAACTCTTTTTCAAAAGAAAACATTATTATAGGTGTATATTATGATTATAAAGGTAATATTACATATTTTTATAAACTTTAAATTCTAAAATATGTATTATACACTCTCTCTCATCCATTGCTACCTTCACAAGCTTAGAAAGGCAAAAATCAAATGCATGGTACAACCAGGAGAGAGAAATTTGGGAGCTAAAAATTTGGAAATTTTTAGGGGTCATAATTATATTAAATTTAATTAAATTATTTTTTATATTCATGTCACCTCTTTAATTAAAAATGTCTAAGAGTGATAATAGGTCATTATGCCTTGTCCATTCAAGCAGGGTCTGATTTTGCTATTATTTATCCACTTTAGAATTTGATGGAGAAGAATGATTTTATGGTATGTTTTTATAGGTAAAAATATTAATTTAAATGTGGTTTTCATCAAGAAACTCAACCTTATTAGTTACCTTAAACAAGAGTAAAAGTGTCTAAAGTGTGTGGGCATATCACCTTGTTGCAAGTGTGTTTTGGTTTGTCTGAGATGTTTATCACCTTAAGAAGTTCCAAGTGACTCAGTTTTCATGAATTATCTCTCAATTTAATTTATTCATGTTCTCTACCATTTAAATTAGATCTTTGTATAGAGGCTTCAAGTGTTTTTATCTTTAGAGGTATGGTCTATGTAGTAGCAATATTCTACAAAATTGAATGCCAATGTTTGGCCTAAATGGAAATCCAAAGTTAATTATATGCATGGTATATCACCTTGAAAACTTTAGGTCTAAGAAATTTAGATTAAACTCCAAATTTTTACTCTCAAACAAAGGTTATAAGTGTTTCTATTAATCACAGGTCTATAGACCTATGAGTGAGCATTCTTAAGTCTAGCTTCATGTTTGAGATGTCTTGACAATGGGAAGAGGTATCAAAACTCTCATACATTAATTTCACCATGATATACTTCAATTCCATCACCAAAATCATGAATGAAGGAGCTCTAACTTTCAATGCAAAACCTCCTACATGAGTTGACTATATACATAGTTCATAAAAGTGAATGGACAAGTTTGAAGTGGTACAAGGTTTCATAAAATAAATACAAACTTTTTATGAAGGTAATAATAAATATAATAAGATTTGACATAATATCTAAGAAAAAAAATCAAAGTTCTATTTTAACAAGTCTATATAAGCAATGAAAGAGACCTATAGGTCCTCTTTTGAACAAAACTATTTGTTATGCTAAAAGGAGTTGGTTAGAAACATCAATAAATATAGAATGAGAGGGTACAAATCAATTCAAGTACGCATGAATACATCTTATCTATTTTAAATCCATAAGGGGGTGAAGTGACTAGTGTCATATCCGCTAGCTGAGTTTACAAAACCTAATACTCATATAAAGGCATATACAGAAAATGATTCAAATTTTGAAATGATACAATGTTTCATTAAAAGTATATAAGCCTATTGAGAGGGTGATAAAAAATGAGACAAAAGACTATAGTTTAAAAATGTTAAAGGTGTTTATGACTCAAGGGAGTTGTCTTAGTAGCATGTGCAAGTAAAATAGAGATGTATAGGTATTAGACCTATAGGTCCTCTTTTGGACTAAAGATAATTGTCAAAACAAGAACAAGGTTAATGCATGAATCAATGCAGATGCAAAGATGAGACAAGTCATAAAAATATGGACATACCTAAGTTTTTGAATACCAATGAAGGTTAAAATGAGTTATAATCTATAAGCTAATATTCATGAACAAGTCTAAGCTTCAAGGTCTAAGAGAGGTCATAATGTAACAAAGAGTAATGGAGTTTATATGAGGTGAATGGATAGGTAAGTGAAACCATTTTAGGTTGAAAAAATTAAAAATGAGATCAAGATAATATGACTAATAGGACTTACTTCAAATCCCTACCTATACGGTCATATTAGTGTCTACAAACCTACCTCAGTTCATGAGAGGTTTTTTCTTATTTTAAGAGAGTTAAGGTCTATGAGAGGTATGAGTAAAGCTAGATGAATTGATGTTAGTTTCATGGTAATATTTTATATCTACAATATCCTCAAACTCACTAAGGAAAAATAAATGAGCTTTATTTAGGCCTAATGGGTCTAAATCCAAACAACACATAATTGCTTAGTTTGAAAGATGTTTTTTTATCTAAGAGACATAGGAGTATAAAGGAGAAAAAAACCAGTTTTAAAGTGATTATATAATGATATCATGATTATACATTAGATTCAAAGAGCAAACAAAATGGTGAAAAGGTATATAGGTCTGTTTAGGACTAATTGAACCCAGAATAAGCATCCAGACCTATGTGTGGAATTTTATGATAGAAGATGGTTTGTATGGTGAGTTGAGACCATGAGGGATATAATTAAGTTTTATTATCTTAAAAAATAATTCCATTAATTTTCTAACCTTTTGACAATGGATAAAATGAAGCAAACATAGTCAACTAGGGTTATTAGCATTGACTTGTCCTTAAACCCTAGCATGAGTTGGTGAAGGATATGCAGGGTTGGAGAAGAAACATGATAAGATAATCATGGGAAAATGTCAAGGTGGATGTCATAGAATTTAATAGGTCATTGGTAACTTTAACAAAACATTAAGAATTCTCTTTGAGACCTTAACTCTTCTTGGTATTACAAAATGTTATCTACCATCCCAAGAGGTCACCTTCCCTTAATTAACATAGTATGGAGAGATGAATGGGACCTTGGTATCCTAAGGAGATTTATTAAACATTTTTTACTTTCAATTTATGTAATTGATTATATGATTGATTCCCTAATATTTATGAATCGTCCCTAAGAGTGTATGGCACTCAGGCTACCAAACAAACCAAATTTAATCTAATGAAAGAAAAGATAATTTTAATGCCTCTAGATGAATTGATTCAACCTAAAAACAAAATGGATGACCATCAAAACTCCCCTAAGCATATTTATATGCCATTGTATGGCACATATGTAGGTAAAATGTATAGAAAAGGGCTAGAGAAGGCTGCCACAAGCATGCTTGGCAAGTCTATACAAGGTGTTAGGATCCAAAATTTGACATGGAGGATCCTTGGAAGGTCCTTAAATTGAATAAAATGTTTATTTAATTTTTAAAATGTGTGGGAATCTTGTAGAGATAAAAATTAGTCTCTAGGCCTAGAGGGCTAATAGAGACCTAATTGAAGAGAGGGAAAGGGAGAAAAGGTGAATTTCCACTCAAATTCAGGACAAGGAATTTGATATGAAGTTGTAAAGCCATACTAGGTCATTAAATATTTACTCAATTTCCTAATATCCTTTATACATTATTATACACGAGGATTTTTACACATTTTTAGGGCTACAAGGAATGAGGCCAAATAACAAATTTTCATGTATAATGAGTTCTTGGGGGTGGTTTGAGACTTAAAAATAAGTATTTATAGGTATGATATGATGTGACTAGTCCATCCATAAAGATATAATGAATTGTAGAAGATGAATTCAATTTTTGACACTTGTAAGAAAAATTGAGCTAGTGAGACAAAGAGACTTTAAGACACCTAGCAATAAAATGAAGTGATGTGTCAAATGGAACCTTTAGATATTAGTTAAAACTTTTCAAGAGTAGATAAAATATGTAACTCAACATGACCTGATCATTAAAAAATCCACTTACCATTCCACAAACCAAGGTAAAGGGAAGTTTTGAAGAGTAAGGCAAAGTGTCAAGTAAGGTTTGAAACTTCTATGACCTAAACCATAAAACTTAAAAATCAAAACCATAAAACCTAAATACTTTAAAACCTAAATTTAAAAACTAAAACAACCAACCCTAAACAAAAAAATATAAACCTTGAATCTTAAATCCTTCTCTCCAAACCCTAATAAATGAACCCTAAACCATTAGCACTAGACCTAAAAACTAAACCTTAAACCATGAGTCCTAAACCTTAAAACATAAATCTTGAATACTAAACTCTAGTCCCTAATCCATTAAACCCTAATGATCTAGGTGGATCCATATACACTCTACAAAAGAAGCCATCAAATTTGGGTTGATTGATGGCATAGTGTAGAGCTCATCAAGAGATTTATGGCATAATTTGAGTGGGTCAAATTTGAGCCCATATGTGTAATATATCATTAATTGAAGATATGTATAATTCAATCTCACAAAATCAACTAATCATGTTGTGACACATGGTGATGAATTTATGTGAGAAAAATAGTGGGTTCTTATCCTTTATCTTTGATAGGTGTAATTGGCAAAAATGTAATCAGCAAAAAATGGGTTGGCTATGGGGACTATAGCCAATGGGGTCCACTTTTGTCTTGGAGGGGGACCCTACTACTAATAGAAAAATAGAACATCTAGTTGGCCATCGACAAGTGGAAAGTGGATAATTGTTCACGTGGTGTGTCCTCAGGCCACCACATGGCTTGTCACCATTTAATTAATTTACCATTTATCCCTATGGTCCAATTTTAATAGTCAATTAATTATCAAGACCATCAAAGACATACAAAAAACTTATCACTTCACGTGACACATCCATGTCATAGATTCCAATGAAGTTTCCATGTTCAATGCCAAGTTTGAAATGTGACTTAATGTTCAATTCACATGCCACATCTCAAGTGCTACATGGAACCATCCAACATCCACATTCTAACTCACACATTCCACATGCCACATTCCATGCCACGAACATCTATGAAACTACTACATAACCCAAGATTAATGCCATCCACTTCATGGAATATTCTCTTAAGGCATTAACAACCATGAGTTTCATAGTATTTGAATATGTGAAAATAATACCCACTTCCCAATGTGTGATAAAGGATTAACATTAACCGTCAAAAATGATGAAGAGGGGATTTGAACCGAGTCCACTTAGGGTAAAAAGATAAGCCCCAACTGCTTGGGTTGTGGCACTAAATGGATATATAAAGCAAAGACATTGTATTTGTAAAGCATCGAATAAGCTAAGCAGCCATAGTTAAAGGCTATAGCAAAGAAGCTTGTGCTACTTACAAAGCGAGTTAGAGGCAAAATTGGGAAAAAGTCTGAAATGAGACTTATGTTATTTTTTCCCAAGGAACAACTTTATAGTTGATGATATTTCATTTTGGATATGTTTGTCAGTATTTTTCAAGTGTTTTCTTAATATATTGATTGATAAAAGACCTAGAGATATAGGCCATTGTGCCAAACTCTATTATCAATTATGTGGTTGAATTTCTTGATTTCTGCTTGTAAAATTGTTACTATAATTTGATTTTTAAGTCAAATTATAAGTTATTTCTATAAAATTATTATTGTAAGGTAAAATTAAATATGTAAGCATATTATTATTGCTCAAGTTTATAGATCAAGTTGGTATCAAAGTGGTTAGTGTGTTGGGCTAACTTTTGTGTAGACATTCTAATAATACGTCAAGTTTGGTCTCAAAGCTAGGTTTGCAAGTGAATTTGTGATTTTATTTTTTATCTAAACTCAACTATTGTAGAACAATGGATCCAATGCTGGCTCAACTTTAGTTGTTACTAGATACACTTATAACTACAATAATGCAATACCTGCAATACTAAGAGCAAAGTCAGTAAATGGTAGAGAAATGATAGGAGCAACAAATTAGAAAACTCCAATAGAGCATTGATGTTATATGGGGAAAATTACAACAAGAATGTATATAGAAGAAGAGGATTCTTGGAGATTCAAATACTTGTAGACATTGTGCTCGATGAGGTAATATTGGTGAGTAATGTTGGATCCTACACCCTAGTCAGGCTCCATTATGGTTCAAGAAGTAGAACAAGGAGAGAGGCAAGGCACCAGCCATGTCCAATAGTGGTCAATCAATTTTACCAATAATACCTCATCAAGCAACTCCAAAGTCTCTAATGTGATAGTTGTTGCCAATGGAAGCGTTAGCTATTATGTTACATTCCAAGGAAACTCAAAGGTAGAACTGTACTACTATTACTGAAGGGAAGTTCATACAGATCTATTTTAACTAAAGTTACAGAGCTAGTTATATCACTAAAAGCCTCACACAACATCTATAAATAAGGACTCTTCCATTACCCCACACTAAGATATTTGGATGAGCTAATGCCATAGTATGTGGACATGCAACCTATTATGTCATATTACATTTTGGCATTGGAGGGATATTCTTTGATCAAGTAGCTCTTGACATAGTTATAGAATAAGTTGAGGAGATCACTTTGGGTCAATATTATCTTACATATCATCATGCCAAAAACACTATGATCGATAAACTCTACACTTATTCAATGTGTAAAAATTTTACCTTGGATCCTTTAGTCAAATCACAAAATTTCCTAAAACACTCAATAAAATGAAATTAAATTTGACCTTTTTAATACATATTTATCTCAAACCCTAAAGTGCTCAATTATGCATTAATATGTCATATTTAATTATGCATTTAGTAATGATTAATAATCAAAATGCAAAAAAGAATGCACAAATAAAATCAACTCATGACAAGTACTTCATAATAGATTTCAGCAATGCCTATGTCTCTAGGTTCATTTATAGTATGAACTGATCCATTTCCTTGAAAATTGAGTACATGGCTAACCCTCAAAATTGTCAAATGGATACTCTAAGACTACATATAAACCAGCAATAGACCTTTAGAAAGTCCTAGCATACACAAACAAACCTTCCACCTTATTTTCGTTAATGCAATCTCATACTCCTATGTATTTAATCCAAAAGTATCTAAAATATAATTTAAAAATGGCCTTAATAAAATCATCATAGGATATTTAAGATACAGTTAAATTCATCTTGGAGTCTAGGACAATTCCCTAGTTTACACTAAGAAGTGAAAAGTTCTCTAAGTCCTTCAAAACTTAGGATATATGCAGAATAGTCTTTATATTGGCCATTACACAATATAAAAATATTTAACTTGAGGCATTGAAAATGGAATCAAATGACCTCAAATCTAGACACTCAGCATATGGCTGGAATCATCTCTTGCTCTGGCTCTCAGCTCTTCAGCTCTGGGTTTGCCATGAGATCTTTGAGACTTTGGAATGAATTCACTAAATTCCAATTCCTAATTACCAATGAATTCCAATTAACCTCTCACCCCTTTATATACTTGTGGGAGGTCCAATTTTTTAGATTGGGATGATTATTCACAATATTTTTTAATAAATTTCATAATTATCCTATATCCAATTTTTTTGGGATTTGAAATTATCCATTACATTTAAAAATGAGGTGATAATTATTTCCAAATTTATAATGGTTTATGTTTATCCCCATTTATTGAGGTGGAATTTACAAATATTAATGACTTGGGTTGATCCATAGTGCCACTTTACTTTATTGCCATGTCATCGGGTTTGACCATAACTTTCACATACGGACTCTATTTTTCAAATCGTAAAATGTGATGAAAAGATTAAAATGAGATATACATCATGGAATTGGATTTGAAATAATCCATGATGGTAAAAAAATTATTTTGACCAGCTTTGACCACCGGTTGACTAGTTTTGATTGGAACTTTAACCAATTATACAAGGAGCATACGAGCTCCATTTCTAAAGTTTTGTATACCATTGAAAAGTTCTCAATGATATATATGTTGTGCTAATGATAAATATAAAATTTGATGACTTATATTTCAAAGTGAATGTGGATCCTCCAGGATCACATTATTTTAGGATAAGGCATCCAATTGATGACCAATCATATCTACAAGATTTAGTTTATAACAAGTCAGGCAAATAAGGTATATTCTGGTTATAATAGTGACTCCTCTAATTCATGTACTCTTGCTAGTACTATCAATGAAAATGATATTGTAAGTATGGAAGCAAATAATGCTCTGATTATTAATGTATTTTTTTATGTACATTTTGAAGATGAAAATAATGAAACCAACTCTTCTGGCTATATTGATAATGTTAGGGATATTTAATGTGCTAACCCTAAACATTTATCAAGTTCATGTGTTGATATATTTGAAAAGCACATGAAGGGAAAAGGTTCTAAGTTGTTAGCTAAAATTGGATTTAAAGGAAAAGGCCTTTTCATTAATGGTCAAGGGATTGTCTAGCCTATCCAAGTGGCAAAGAGACCACTCCATATAGGATTAGGATATGGAGGTGAAGAAAAAATGTCCCAAGAAGCTGAGTTGAATGATTACTCAAGAAGTAAGCTAGAACACCTTGAAGATCTAGAAGAATCACTCTTTGAAGATACATTAGTTACATTAAATTAAGAATATTTAAATGACTCATCAAGGTATGCAAAAAATAAATACTCAAATTTATTTTTTGATTATGCACAAAAGAATCCTTAAAATTAGCTTGAGAAAACTGTCAAAATGAGGTTGTATAAAGAAGATAGGAAAATTCAAAAATAACCTCAGAGAAAGGTTGTAACTACTTCTTCAGTAAAGCAAAATATAGAGTCTTGTCAATTAGAACTTGAGATAACATCAACAAGGGAGACGATATTCAATGAGAAGCTGACAGTTCAAAATTTGCCTAAAATTTATCAAAAAAATATGATCTCAGAAGATGTAGAAACCCTAAGTTTGGAAACTAAGCCAAATTTTCAACCCTATTCTCTAGATAAGATAGATGATGGTAATAATGTACATGTAAGTAAAAAATGTAAACTAGGGTTTGTAATTACCACCAAAATTTTTAGATGAAGTTGAATTAGATATGGTTCCATTTCAATTTAGTGGCATTAACCTAGGTAAACCATATTTATCTCTAAGAAAGGTAACTTTTTCCAAAAAGGAAAATCAGTATAACATTGTAAAAGATGGGATATAATATCTTGTATGAGCACATCAAAAATAACCATTACAAGTAAATAGTGCCTTTAGAGTTATTCTATTCATGTTGTAGATAGGAACACTATAGGGAAATAAGAAGATGCCATCATGAGAAGCATTGAGATCAATTTGGAAGATAGGTTGTATATTTTAATTTATATGTTTTAGTATATGCAAAGATGTATGCATGTTTTTAAGACATGAATATAAGCATTATTTATAAATGCATAAGACCCAAGTATGGGAAATGTATGTAATCATTACAGTATTTGTAAAAACCCAAGAATGACAACATTTGTAAATTATGTTTCTATGTAAGACCCTAAGAGGGAAATTCTAAAATGGTGTTTTTTATAATACTAGGTGGCATGCAACATTTTCACAATTTTAGATTTGAACACCCATCAAAGTATCTTCAATGATTATCAGAGGTAGATCCATGAAAAGATCCTCACATGGATTACCAGGTCTGATAACAACTTTTTGAGGATAAAATCCTTCTTAGTGGGGAGGATTGATCTAATTAGATATATATACGCTCTAAAAAATAAGTCATAAAATCATAGCATGATTGATGGCACGATGTAGAGCTTGTTGAGATCTTTTTGACATAATTTGAACAAGTTGAATTCAAGCCTATATATGCAAGATATCATGTGTTAAATATTAAATAAGGTAAAAGGTGACACAAGCATAATTCAAGCTTGTCAAATTAACCAATCATGTTGTGACACATGGGGATGAATTTGTGAAATAAAAATAGTGGTTTTCTATCTTTTGTCCTAGACAAGCATAATTGGCAAAAATGTAATTAGTAAAAAAAGGGCTGGCTATAGGGACCATATCTGTTGGGGTCCACTTTTGTTTTGGAGGGGGACCTTGCCACTAATAGAGAAATGGAACATACAATTAGGCATTGACAAGTGGAAAGTGGTTGATAAGTGGTGAGTGGAGAATGTTCCACGTGATGGGTCCTCCAACCACCACATGGCTTGACACCATTTAATTATTTTACCATTTATCCCTATGGTCCAATTTTAATAGTGAATTAATTATCAAGACCATTGAAGACATACAACAAGCCTATCAATTCAACGTGACACATCCACATCACATATTCCAATGAAGTTTCCACATTTAATGCCAAGTTTGAAACATGATCGAATGTTCAATACACATACCACATCCCAAGTGATAAGTGAAATCATCCAGCATCTACGTTCTAACTCATACATTCCCCATGCCATGAACATCTACAAAACCACTACATACCCCAAGACTAATGCCATCCACTTCATGAAATATGCCCGTAAGGCATTAAAAACCATGAGTTCATGTTAGTTGAATATGTGAAAATAATACCCACTTACCAATGTGGGATAAAGGATTAACACTAACCACCAAAAATGATGAAGAGGGGATTCAAACCGAGCCTACTTGGGGTAAAAAGATAAATCCCAATCGCTTGGCTACAAGACTAAATGGCTATATAAAGCTGAGACATTGTATTTGTAAAGAATTAAACAAGCTAAGTAGCCATAGTTAAAGGCTATATCAAATAAGATTGTGCTACTTACAGAGGGAGTTAGAGGCAAAATTGGGAAAAATTCTGAAAGAATACTTATGTTATTATTCCCAAGGAACAACTTTGTAGTGATGAGATTTCATTTTGGATATGTTTGTAAGTATTTTTCAAGTGTTTTCTTAATATATCGACCAATAAAGGACCCAGAGATGTAGGCCATTATGCCAACTTTGTTATCAATTATATGGTTGAATTTATTGATTTCTTCTAATAAAATTATTACTAAAATTAAATTTGTAAGTCAAATTATAAATTATTTCCATAAAATTATTATTGTAAAGCAAAAATTAAATATGTAAGTGTATTATTATTTATTAAGCTTATGGATCACCTAAACACTAAAACATGACACTAAACCCAAAACCCTAAATCACAATATGTAATCCCCAAACCCTGAATAATAAACCATAAATTAAAAACCTATGCCCTACACCCCAAATAATAATCTCTAGAGCCTAAACCCAAAACCCCAATAATTAATCCCTAAACCTTTAACCCATAACCTAAATGCAAAAACATGATCCCTAAACTCTAAATCCTAAACTCCAAATCTAAACCTTAAACCATTTCACGTAATCCCTAAACTATTAACCCCAAGTCTAAAACCATAAACAATAAGTCATAAACCCTAAACATTAACTCCAATTCTAAAGCCAAACACAAAACCCAAAAACTTAAACACTAAGCCTAAATATATACACCCTAAACTTAAAACCATAAACCCTAAATTTTAAAATCTAAACCATAAAAACTAAACCCCAAATCCTAATCCCTAATCTCCAAACACTAAATCCCAAACCCTAAATACTAATTACTAAGTCCCAAACCCCAAACCCTCAACCAAATCCCCCAAGACCAAAACCCTAAACCCCAAACCTTAAGTGTGAAACCATCAACCCCAAACTCCAAACCCCAAACCTTAAAAGTTAAACCCTTGGTCCCTTGAGCCACAAACCATAAATCCCAGGCCTTTAAGAAAAAAATATAAATTATAAGCCCTAAATCCTAATACCTAAGCCATAACACTAAAACTTGAACCTTAAATGCTAATCCCTATACCCTAAACTCTAAACTAAAAATATTGAACCATCAACCATAACCCTTCAACCCTAAATTTCTAAATCCTAAAGATCTAAACATAAACCATAATATTGAGCTATAAGCTATATATGAAAGGAGAGGGGGTATTTTAAGCCATATCTTGAAAAGATATGGGTCATTCTCACCTATATAGAGAAAGGAGTGACTAATTACATTAATGTAAAAGGATTGAAGGTGGATTTAGAATGAATTCCTAAATAATTTTTGGGTTTTTAATCAATGGGTCTATCAATATGCATAAATGACTAGCATATAGCAGGAAACCTATAGCATACATATAGTAATGATACATTCATTTATGTTGGTGTAGGTTTTTCTCTACACATTTGTATTTAACCTTGATTAGGTTTATTAGGTTATTTAGAATTGGTTATTGAATATTTGTGACATCAACCTAATGTAATCATGCACGCATGAGTGCATGAGGACACTTATTGGGTGGATGGGGTCTCCATTCCACTTGGTATCCTTAGTGATTGCACCACTAAGGCCTCCAACCCACTAGTGTTCCCTTAGTGCCTTCTCCACTCATAGTGTTGAGAGGCCCACACACTTAGGGTATCTAGTGAGTCACCACTCCACTCAACCATTCTATAAATGGTTACTTCTCCTACGTATTTGGTGTGTAATGAGAGATATTTCTCTTATGTGGAGTGGAATGGAAGTTTATTTTTTATCTCCAATTTATTTGTGAAATATTCTCACTTGTCAATTTCATTTGCTAACAACTTCATTATGGTGTGCACTTTTTTAACTCATGTGATCACACAACCATGTACACTCATTGATTTAGAGATCCTATCAAAAATTTGACATAGTATTAGAGCCACCCCAATAATCATGTGTCTAGTTATTTGTTGTAAGTTTTTTTGTTGAAATCTTAAAATTGTTTGGTATGTGGCTTATTTATCCACAAAACCATAGTTGTCTTGGTTTTTTTTGGTGTATAATCTATTTCTTGAAGATGTATTAAAATTTACATGTAAGCTACCCTTGCTAACATATAAGCTAAATATTAGAGAGGAGACATCAGTTCTTGGTAAAACCACCATGCCACCCAACCAAAACTGCCTATATTTGAGCAAGGGTTTTCCTTTTAAAACAAACTTGTAGGTTTTGAGGTATTTAAATGTGGGTTTAAAAACTCTTATTTTGTTGTTTCTTCCTCCCATTTAGATCCTCTTTGGTATGAAATACCAAGTTTTAACTGGTCATATGGTATTTTTAAATGTTATTTTGGCACTTAAATGGTGGTTTCAAGATTGTTTTTAAGGTTTAACAGGTTTTAAAGTGTATGAATATTTTTCCAACAAAGAATAAAATTATTCAAATATATTATCAATCCATATTATGTTACTACATGTGCTTCCAGTTCCTTCCACAAAGTCAAAAACACAATCAATGTCCTCCCATGCATCCTTCAAGGCATTCTAAGTCAAAAAGCTAGTTTTTAAATGCTTTAAATATTATTTTATAATTCTAAACATTTTAAGTGATTTATAGGGGAGTTGGTGGATTAAATTTGTAAGAAAACATTATGGTGGGAGGTCCAAGGTTCAACCCCAACCCACACCATCTTTTTTTTCAAATTTGTTTGTCTTTTATTGAAGAATAAACTAAGTGGGGGACATCACTTTCAACATGTGATTGGATAGAAGCCTTATTTAATGCTCATTATCATCTCAGATGTCATTAGTTCAATTATAATTTTAATGAGTGGTTATAAGGCTAGGTCCACTCTTGCCATAGGGCTTTTTTAAACTTTTAGTTCAAGTTTTTATTAAATAGCCTTAATTTATAGGAAATTGATTATGTAATAACTTTTGATCAGTAACTCAAAATTGAGTGCCATATTTTTTGAAAGTTCATATTTTTTAATTTCCCATGCATTTGACCTATTTTCATTTTAAAATTCACTAAAATATAAAGTGCCAAAATTTGGGAGGGTCGAGCATAATCTCAAAGGGGTGTACAAATTATTGTGATTCTATATTTATACACTTATTTATTTTATTGAAAATAAACTTGCATTATAATCAATGCATTCTAATTCAATTAATTGTCTCACACCCTTCAACTATCATGAATGGAAGGCTTTCATGTCACTCTTTTTGTGAAATACTAAGCTCTACAAGATAACTATGGATTTGTAAGCTAAACCAACTCCTATTATAGAGAAATAAAAATGGTTTAACAAGTGTGATAAAGCTTTTGGTTATTTATGCCTTTCTATGTCACTGGATCTGCACTTTCACAATGAATTAGTCAAAACACCCAAGGAAGTATGGGATACCCTAGAGAAAATTTTTGGGAAACTAGATGAGATGAGAGGGCATGAACTATAAAATGAGCTTATAATATTAGCCCTATCAATTTTGACACACTTCAAGACTACTTCAAAAAGTTTAAATCATTGAGATTAGAAATAAAATAATGTAAAATTGATAAGAAGGATTTTTAGCTTATCTTTTCCATCCTTGTAAAACTAGGTCCTAATTATTTTGTTTTCATCTCCACTTTCAATGCAACCAAGAGACCATTCGGTACTTCATGGACTATGTCCTCCTTTGATGAGTTTTTTATTGACTTAAATCAAAAACACGATAAAATAATTCATATGGGTGCACTAAAGTCTACTAAAACACATACTCTACTCATAATACATGGCATCAAAAAGGATTCAAAAGGGAAGAAATAGAACCACAAATATCATGAGAGAAAGAAGGATCAATCCACCACCAAACAAAACTTCAACACTTCTATTATTGTAAATCCAAAAGAGAGAGGATAAAATGTGGGTATTACATGGGAAACCATGATGAAAGCAAGTGTTTTAATAAGTAGACTGATCACCTCATGAGTCTTCTTGAGAATAATAACATAGGTGTTCCTTAGTATATCAAATCATCTTCATCAACCCATGAATCCAAGGAAAATGAAAATGGTAAATGGAAAGGGGAAGAATCAAGAAAGGATGAAACAAAGGGGATATCTCTATTTATAATGGTACCTCCATCTCCTACATGGGTTATTAATTTTGGTACATCACATCATATGGCCTCTTCACACATGAAGTTCACTTCCTTGGAGCTATGTGACATATCTTCTATTTGACAAGGTGATGATACTTCTACACAGGTTTTTGGGAGAGGGTCTATTGAAGTGAGTGGTGGAACATTTAAAAATGTTATAAGTATTACCTCATTGTCAACTAATATCCTATCATTCTATCAGATTACTCATCTCAGTCAAGGCATGCAAGTTGAGTTCACTCTAGATTCAGTGTATGTCAAAGAGTTACACAATGAAAATATCATTATAGTGGGCTTAGTTGATCATGAGAGTTGGTTATATTCTTTCTCCCACTTTGTCTTTATTTTAAATTATTCATTAAATTCACCTATAGTTGATGGCATTTTAGACCCTAGGTATATTTATGGTGTTAATGACTTCTCTTCTATCATAGATGACTATAATAGTGATGGGGACCCACTTACTCCATCACCTTGTCACCTTCTATGTATTGAGGAGTTATTTCTTAATCCACATACTTTTGTTCCACCATATAATTTTTAGGGAGTAAGATCTTTGATTCAAGACACATCATACATTGGATAGTATTTTGAATAGTTGTAGGGCCTTCCACACTCCTTTTTTGCTTCTACTCCAGATGCACCATCCCCTCATGGAGAAGTTTTCATTTTTACTTTGCATGAGAAGCATAGTTCCTTATATGGGAACCATTCCTTCATTGGATATCCATCAGATACTTGGTGAATTTATTCACTTTTTCATGGTGATCTACTCTTCATTACATCTACTTCTGACCCACAATCATTCTAGAGTGCTTATTTACAGGATACATGGTGGCTACAAGTAGTTGTAGATTCAAGTAAGGATTTCTAATCCTACTTTATCTTCTTTGTCTCTCCTTTTTTTTGGGGGGGTGATTTTTTTCCTATGGGTTTTTTGCCTTTTTTCACTTTGTGAAAGATTGTTTTATACTTGGGTAGTTAATCAAGGCTAGTTGTCATGACCTAATTCTACTACCCACTTAAGCTACATTTATGGGGCAGACTACACATTTTTATTTAATATTGATTAGGTTTATTAGGTTATTTAAAATTATTTATTTCATATTTATGACATCATCCTGATGTTATCTTGCACACATGAGTGCATGAGGTCTCTTAGTGGGTGGATGGGGTATCCAGTCCACTTGGCCTCTTTAGTGCTTGCACCATTAAAGCCTTCAACCCACTAGTGCTCCATAGTACCTTTTTAACTCATATTGGTAGGGCCCACACTCTCAAGTTGTCTGGTGAATCACTAGTCCACTCAACCAACCTATAAATGGCTTATTATTCTTTGTATTTGGTATGGAGTGAGAGTTATTGATCTTTTGTGGAGTGTAATGTAAGTTTGTCTTCTAGCTCCAATATCTTTATCTAATATTCTCTCTTGTCAATTTATTTTTCTTTCAAATTCATTTTTGTTTATATTTTCTTGAATCATGTGATCGCATAAGCATGTGCATTTATTGATTCAGATATCTTGGCAAAACGTTGACAATTCATACATTACATATACCCCATACCTAGTACAACATATAGGTATGTTGTTACTTATATATGACATATTCTTATAGTCATGATAAAATCACTCATACTAGACACGAATATAACTCATCACCCTAGTACACTCCATTTCCACCTAAACCATTAACCCTAAACCCCAAACATGAAACACTAAACACTAAACCTTAAATGTTGAATATCAAACCCTAAACCCCAAACCCTAATCCATAAACCTTAAACCATGAACACTAAATCATATAATTAAACCCTAAATTCCATAAACCTTGAATTTTTAAGCCTAATACATTGGCTTAAACCCAAAATAATAATAATAATAAAATAAAACCTAGACCCCAAACATAGAACCTTAAACCCTAGACTTTATACCCTAAGCCCTAAAACCTATACTTTAATCCCTTAACCCTGAAGCCCCAACCATAAGCCTAAAATCCTAGATCTTAAACACTAAAACATAAGACCTTAACCCTATACCCTAAATATTAAACACTAAACCCTAAATACAAAATTTAAAATCATGAACCTTAAACCCTAAACACTAAACCCTAAACCTTAAACCCAAAACCTTGACCCCAAAACTCTTAACATTAATCCCTAATCCTAAAACCCTAAGAATTAAACCCTAAACCTTGAATGGTTAACCTAAACACAAATATAATTAAACCCTAAACCTTAAAAGGTTGACCTAAACACAAACCCAAAACTATAAAACCTCAAACTCAAAACCATAGATCATAAATCCTAAAACTAGATAAACCCTAAACCATAATGCTTAAATGTTAGAACCCAAAAAGTTAACACCAAACATTGAACTATAACCTTTGAACCCTAAACCCTTGACCTATAAATATAAAAAGGAAACCTAAATTACAAACACTAAACCAAAATGACAAACACTAAAAATACTTTGTGGAGACCACACCATAGAGGAATGATGCAAACATTGGTAATTCTACTCAACCCCTTCCCCACTTTCCTATCTTAATTCCTTCATAAGTACAAAGATTTCAATGCAAGGATAAAACATTTCATATCAAATTTAGTGTCTTAAATTTTAATAATTTACACTCATGACCCATATCATTCTTTGAGAATAAATTATAAACATGAGAAGATGTAAATTGTTATGGCTCTTTTGCTCAACATTTGTAGACTAAATAAAAAATAAATAACTATGTCTAAAAGAAGGATTTCATTCCTCATCAAAATATGAATACCAATGAGGAATTGACACAAGAACTACACTCGTCAACATCTATGATAAGGGGGTGAGATCAAATAGTTATAAGGGTCAAATCTATGAAACCATTAGGAAATGCCAAAACACATGTCATCAAGTCTATTACTAGTTGGGTGAGTTGGGAATAGGTTATCAACAACCTTTATATTTTCCCAAAGCCAAAGCTCAAATTGACTCAAAAGACCCAAACATCAACCTACCACTCTTTTTAAAGTAAAAATAGATCCAAGATGGAATAAATTGTGATACACAAATCCAAGACAAAAATAAATTTCAAGCCAACATCTGATATTGCATTAAAGATGAAACATATTTTTTTCCATACATTTACTATTTATTTCTAAACTCGATTATATGTATCATTAAAACATTGATTTCATATTAAGGGGAATCATAAAGTTTCCTTTGTTGTAATTTGTTTTCCCACATAGGAATTCAAATACCATCCTCCCCCCATAGTAGTTATAAGTTAAAATCCATATCATGATTATCATAGAGATCCCATGATAATCATGCTTATTTTTAAAAATGAATCATTATCAATGAAACTTGTGATCTTAATGAAACTTGGGCTCCCAATACAGCTTGAGCTGGAAATGTAACTTGGGCACGTAATGCAACTCACACTCATAATGTAACTTAGGATGGTGATACAACTCAAGATCCTAATCTAACTCAGGATCTCAATAGAACTTGTGATGGAAATGTAACTTGGGTTCCCAATACAACTTAAGTTCAAAATTCAACTTGGGTTTTAAATGTAACTCAAGATTGTAATGCAACTCAAGCATGAAATTTAACTCGGGCTCACAATTTAACCCATTTTCACTTACCATCATCATATTAATTTAACAATGATGAGGAATATATTTTGCATCATATTAAATCTTTTTCTAAGCCACATATACATCCACACATCTAAAGAGCATACCAACATCATTTTTTTGCACTAAGAGGAAACATAGTTTCCTTTTTTATAACTCATTTTCCAAATCAGAGTATATGAAGCAAACACAAAGAGGCAATTTTTGATTTGTCATCATCCCTTATTGTTCAAAATGAATTTCCACCATGCAATTACAAAGAGGATATTATATTATTTACACCATCATTAAATAATCTCCCTCAAGTAATCCATCATGGATAACATGTGAAACCCACAAATGAATATAAATTTCATTTGGGAGGAAGATATAATATAAAATTAGTAAGTGGATGTGAGGTAGATGATTAAATTAGAAGAAATCAGATCATGGAAGATAATGGGATTAGAGGTGGATTATTAAATTGGAGGAAATTAGATCATGAAAGACAATGGGATTAGAGGTGGATTTTTAAATTAGATCATGAAGGACAATAGCATTATTAAATTAAAATTGTGGGGGACATGTGGAGCCTTAGGCTATGTGAGGATAATTTAAATTTTTGGATTTATAAAAATTATGAATTTTTAAAATCCATGAAATTTTTAATTAGAAATATTATTTAATTAACTTAAGGATAATAAAAAGTAAATAGTGAATAGTGAACATTAATGATGAATAATGATAATTAATAGTGATGAGGAATACTAATGATGAATTAAGATTAGGAAAAACTAGAGATGATTAGAGATTATTAGGGATGATTAGGGATTTAGTGCAAAGAAGGTTTAAATCAATACAAAATGTTTGATTTTAAGTGTCTACATTTTGCCCCTCTTTTAGCAGTTGTTGCAAGACATAGACAGAGTAATGACTTTTAAAAGAATGAAAATTTTCTTAAAAATGTGAAATAATAAATTAGATGAAGAAATAACGCATGTTATGATTTCATAATTCCCAACTGATAGGTGTAGGAGTTTGGACAAAAGAATAAGATAAGGATTTGAATGAAATGAGTGACCCATGACTCCTCCTCAAGTGTTCATGTGGGAAAAAAGATGAATGCTCAAAATGATTTAAGAGGGAAAATGTTGAAGTGGGGATAATGAAGGCCATCAAGAAAGTGAAGTTATAGAAATTCATATCATACTTGTAAGATCAAAATTTGTATAAAATTAGTTTCCCATAGCTAAAAACTAAGGAAGAGATCAAAAAGAGAATATTTATTACTCGTACATAAACTACATGCTTGGATGGTTCTCAAGAATCAGGGGCACATGAGCAGATGTGGGGATGATATATCCTGACAAGGGTAAGCTATGAGTCAAAAAATGCAAAATATAAATTTTATAAATTGACATAAATATTTTAAAAAATCTATAGTATCAAGTAGTTGTTAAATATTTATATCATTTTGATTAATTTTAGCCTAGAATTTGTATAAGAATGGTTGTAAAATATGAAAATGATGGGTTTGAAGGGAAAATATTTGAATGGGGTGGCTAGGATATAAATAGAGGGAGGATGAATTGGAAATTCATTTGGGTAAATTGATCTCATAGATAGATATTGTATGAATGGTTAGATAACTGACTTACTTTTTTTTTTGCATTGCATTGTAATTCTAACATGAATAGGTGATTAATATTTGAGTAACCTAATTTTTACTTTATCAAAAAATAATAATCACCATTGATATGAAATAATCATGATGAATATTGTTGTTTTATGCATAAAGACTGAAAAGATTTTAATTTGTGAAAAATAGAGTGCATCATGATATGTAAAAATAATAATCACACTATAGTGTAATACATAAAATAATCTTGACTCAAAAAATGATAAAAATAAAGAAAAACAAACAATTGAAAAGAAGATGAATGTAAACAAAAATGAAAAAAGTGTACATAAACAAAAAGGATGAGAGTATGAGAAAATAATAAAATGACAAGACTAAGACACATGATAATAAAATCAAGATTTTAAAATCTTAATGAAGATAATTTAAACACAATGATGACAAAACATAGGCAAAAACAAAAACTAAAGTAACCAACACCTAAAAAGGAAGCAATGACTTGACTAACATCCTAGACTAGGGTGGATATTTTGAGTAGACTAGGGTGGAATCCTTGATATAACCACGCAATTTTGGATGTAAATGTGAGAAATTAAAACCACATTATGGATGAATGGAGATGATGGAGATAGTGGTCGAACTAACCCTAGGGGGGCCATATCCCTGAGCAGTGCCTATATAGTCTAAATAATCTTGCCATTAAAATGGTGTGAATGCCCATGATAACATGGATAGAACTTAGGCCATATGTAGTTATCTTAATAATGGGAGGGAAAAAATGAAGAACTAGATGATGTTAAAATATAAGGATGCAAAAAAAAATAAAGCATCCCTGATGTAGGACGCCCTAAGAAAGATGGTATTGTTAGCAATGGATAATCAATGGGAATAAATGATGAAGAATGGGGGTGGTAACTATTGACCATCTTTGGTCTACATACAAAATTTTTGCCTAGTCTAAGAATTCATTGAAAGTAAATAAAAGTCTAAATAGGCAATTTATAAAGGCCATATCTCGCACATGTAGATGAATCAGAGAAAATTAGTCATATGGGTTTCTTCCCTTTTGTGCTAAGATATTATGCACCAAATATCAAGTCCTTCACCAAAGCACATTGAAATATATTTAGGTCCAAATTTTCAACCTCGGTTATTTTTTGCATGTTTTCCACACTTAGCCATTTTCAAGAGAGTTCTAGTAAAGCTAAATAAGCATTTTTACAAAGTTATAACTCACATGTATAGCAATGATAGAAGAAAGTAATCATGTGGGTTTCTTCATCTAGTCCCTAGTTGCTATTCGTCAAGTTTTAGATCCTCTATTAAAACATGAATAAAGCTAGACACATGCAAATTTGGGCTCTCAGGCATTTTATCTAGGTTTTCCATACTTAGCCAAATAAGCTAGAACATCGTCAGGATGTCATGCGAACTAGATATGAACCAATCAACTTGAACATTTTATATCTTCACTCAAAAGGATTTTAACACCAGTTCATCAATTTAGTTTATTCCTTTTGACCTTAAGAACATCTCCAACAAATTTGGCCTCTCCATGATTCTATGTTTCAATATATAAATTGTCAAATTTGATCAAATAATGAATGATAGTCACATGAGAGTCAAAATAAAGACACTAAGGAAAACCATTTGAGGTTAAATTTGATGGTATACATAATGTCAAATACATCCATGCATATGTCAAATTACATTATCACAAACATCAATTTTAATCAAGATAAGTAATCATTTGGGTTAAAAATGTCCTTAAAAATCTTGAAGTTGGTCGAGATCTAACGATCGAGGGAACCCTCATATTGACATAAGATTTAATGATATGTGTTGGAGTCAACCAAGTCAAAAGATCCCTAAGTTAAACACTTTAAAGATATACAAATTAGACATAATCCAATGGTGTGGAATAATAAATCCAAGATCCAATGATACATGTTCACTAACAAAAGGATGGGTCCAAGCTAAATCAAGGGATTACATTCAATCTTACCAATGATCCAATAGAGCACAAGAACTAATAGGAAATTGGGACCAATAAATCAAGGAATCATGCTTAATCATTCATCAAGATCAGATGGATAAAATCAAAGTCAAATTGGTCATTAAATCCAAAGAGCTAATGAGTCAAGGACAAGTGGCACAAGCACATTCAATTGGCAAAAAATCAATGTCTTAGAAGCATCCATACATAGACAAATCAATGGAGTGAGGTAGATTCAATAAGTCAACATATCTATGGAACCAATGAACATAAATATAATTGAGCATGATGTAGATAGTTTGAGTTGGCAATCGACAACCAATAAGCAAGAGTAATCTTGGGACATTTTCAATGAAAGTCAAAGAAGTTTAAATAGACCAAGGAAAATAAAATGTCAAAGTGCTAAACTCAAAGTTGAACCAAGCCCATAATTTAGAGACCAATCATTGCCATTAATTATCCATATAATAGATATTTTGGGTCTAATACAAAAGGCAAAGATAAATTAGTGACCATGAACCAAAGTTAGTTAGTTTGCAGACTTTCATAGATATTGTGACTATGTGAAAATCGATAGCCTAAGATTGGTTTTCACATATAGTAGACCTATGTCTCACCTATCATCATGGATAATTTTTGATAATTTAAGTATAGTTGGCCACCTAATGCATATGTGGCACTTTTCATCTATTTCCAAGACATGATCCTTGTCAACAGATCAAGTGGAAGTAGCATGGAATCCTGAGATAATGATCGGGTTGATGATTAAGGATAGTAAGCATTTAATTATTTTGAAAGGCCTTTGAAATTTTGACTTCTTGATAAGATATTGACTCATCTTCATCCTTGAATTGGTGTTAATCTACCAAAATACATTAGGCCTTTTCTAATACACAAATCTCGCTCTATTTTATTTTTCTATAAATACAGGCTTCTAAGCCTTGAAAATAGCTTGATAATCCCTCTCTTAGGCGACTAGACTGTCTAATCTTTGTAACCTCTTGAGATAAATAAAGGACTCTTTTTTAGATTTCATGATTCTAGTATAGTCTATTAATGTCAAATTGATTTTTATATGTGTTATAAAGTTCTCCCTTGTCAGATCCTCAATATCACCTAATTACTAGATTAAATTGTTTTGTAGGTCATGTTTAGTGTTAAATGTCATTTGATTAAAGCTATCAAGTGGATACATTGATTGGTTAGTGTCTTGAATCAATCCTCTCCATCACTTCCCTTAGTTTTTGATCATTTGGTAAACCTTTGCATGAAATACTAATATATAGACAACATTTTGGAGTTGCAAATCCTATCTTATTAGTGTTTGTTAAAAATTTAGATAGAGTGGATGAACAATCACATTACTGGTGCATCACCTCATTTACATGTTTTCATGCATTGTCACCCATTTATCTCTCCATTTTCCTAGTTAGTTTTAGTGTAGGTGATATATCCATAAGGAAGCTAACCTTCTTCAGAGGTCTTATCTACTTTTAAGATACCTACAACCTAGGATCAGTCCCATGTTAGACTAGATTTGAGTAAGAAGATCTGAATAATCCCTCCTCAGCTAGGGTGCAAATCTAGAGCCCCAATAGTAACTAGTTGTTAGAGGTTGAGATAACCTTAGAAATTGAGTAGATTCTACATAGTTTGTGTACTTTAGGCCAATGTAGTTCAACCAATATGGGAAGTGATGAGAAAATGGGTTGATGGATGAAGTGTAAGATTAACCCATGGATGTTATCAACTCACTTAAGCTAATGATGGATTTATTTTCCCCCAATAAACAATATACATAAGGAGTGGATTAGGAATGATATATCCCAAGATAAAATACATGCTTTAAGGTGTTAGGTGAGTCATATTTCATAAGAGTGGATGTGGAAATGATATATCCCATTGGAAAAATGTGAGCTTGGATTAGGTGACAAATTTAATGACTAATTGAGTGAGTGAGTGATCTATTGATTAATAAAGGATGTACATTGTGATGTTTTCAGTCCCAATCAATAAGTGTATGAAATTGAGTGGAAAGAGTAAGGAATGATTGTGGATAATTGATGTGAAAGCATAAATAAATAAGTTAATTAACAGTATGGAATGATGATGATTGATCACAACATGTATTTGATATGTATGTATGGAAGAGGGAGTTAATTAATGGATGCGTGGTGAAACAAATTTGGTTTTCACTGTGGCACTTGCCTAAAGTGATAGTAAACTAGTTTTCACTTATGGATGAACTATTTTTCTCTTTTGTCTTTTTTTTTGGATTTTTTTATTTATATGATTGTTTATTTTTATTTTTTCAATTTTTTTTTAGATTTTTTACTCACATGGCCTCTATAAATGTGAATTTTAATAGAAACTTATTGTACAAACTCAACATTTATTATGATATATTGTGATGTTCTAATTTATTTTAGTGACTTTCCATTCATGTGGTATGGGTTTAATTTCCATGTATGTTTTTTAGTTTGTGCACTTTAAATGATCAAGAATTGATCATATACCATGTATCTTTATTTTTTTTTGATAATTCTATGGAAAATGTTTATATATGTGAGACCAAAAATGTATGAAAATGATGTAACATGATGGATATGCATGAAACTTTGTGAATGTACTAGCAGTTGTTTTGCAAGTGATGACCCATTTATTTTTTTTACTTAACATATGACTTTTGATTTACAGCAAAGGGATGAAATGGGGAATAGGATATCTATGAAATGGTGAAGATAAAAACCAAAGATCAAAATTTTGCATAGAAAAGGAATGTGACCTAATCCTTATAAGTAAAGGGGTAAAATGTACTTCTTCATAAACTCACAAAATACTAAGTTTACTGACTTCTTCTAGAGAGAACTAGCCCTTATATAATCGGTAAATGGGATAAAATTACACTTTTCAACATATACATATAGATAATATTTTTGAAGAACTTTTACTTTGTACCCATTTTGATTTAATATTTAATACTTTTTCTTTGTGACCCCCTACACTTGGCCTCTTATGACTAAGAATACATATGGGCTCATAACAAAAGTATAGATGTAGGTAAGTAAGGGCATTTATCCCCAATGATAACCCCACATAACTAGTGAGATGTGAGGGCTCAACATCAAAGATTAACAAAGGGTGAGAGATGTGAAATTTGAATTTGATGTTTCATAGGTTTTTGTAAGAGTGTATTTTTATTTTCAAGACTTTTACCCCCCAAGTCTTGGCCCCATGAAACTAATAAGATGCAAGGGATCATCATCAAATACCAAGGTAGATGAGTAAAGTTACCCCATTTTTTATAGCATGCTAGTGGTTTCTACTTAGAGGGAACCATAAGAGGATGCTCTGTCATAGATTCTAGATTAGGCTATAGGATAATATTTACTAAGTTTTTCAAAAAGATGTAGGAAAAAGGAAGTATTGTACTCATAATAACTAAGGAAAGAAACTATATAATGCTAATTTTTAGAATGTTTTGCATGGGATAATAGGGTGCTATGAAAAGTTAAATGATATGATAAACTACATTTTAAAATTTTATGTTTTTCAAACTGACAACTAAATAATCATCAAATATAACATATAATATGCAAGATAAAATGTAAATGATGAAAAATTCAATGCAATAAGGACAATGTGAAATGTAATTATTAAATATAGAAACGTTTAAGGTGCAAAGATTTCATAGGTTCACTTAACTCCTTTCCCTCTAAAGTGCATAACTAATAGGCTCCATCTTAGAAATATTCAATCATTGGGTAAGACAGTGGTAATGGATAGGAATTAATAAGATAACTTCCAAAGAACACATGACGTAAGAACTAAGTGTATAGTCATCAAATTATAATTACAAGGATACACAAACATACTTCAAATAACATGTCTTTATATGTTTCCACATCTTTATTAAGGTCAATCTAAGAATAAGGATGGTTTTATAATGGCAAAAATTAGATTGATAATGATGGGTTTTGATGGATTTGTGATTAAATGGATAAGGATTATTAAGGATGGATTTGAGATTAAATGGATAAGGAAGGGTTTGAATAGGTAAGCATAATTAAGGATGGGTTTGGAATAAAATAGATGAGTATGGTTTTGGAATAAAATGGATAAGGATGGTTTTGGAATAAAATGGATAATGATGGGTTTTGATATAGATTTATGATGGGTAAGGATAGTTTAGGATAGGTAAGGATGGAGGGACATTTTAAAATGATAGGATTTAAATGAAATGAGTGTGTCTCCAAGTGTAAAGTACTCATGGATAAATAACTATTTTAATCATGACATTAGAAATAATTTTCGTTATGATACTTGCCCAAGGTGCCATAGATATAGTTTTCACCTTTGGATGTATTTATTTCTCTTTTTTGTTTTTTTTTTGATGTTTTGTGATTTTTTTTGGCATACCAAGTATAAAAGGGTTCAATCTATATGATGTTAACCCATATTGATATTTCAATTATGTACACTAGAGATACCTTCAATAACTTCATTGATTTCTACATTAGCTTCTTCCAAATTTAATAGGATATTGTCATAACCCCTATAATAGAGGGCACTACCAAATATGATGAGTCAAAAAGTATGTTGGATGAAATATGTGTGTTTAGTACATAAAATATTTGGAGGGATGAAATTATAGTGGGGACAAGTATAGGTTTCATGATGTGAAAGGTGATTGGGACCAACAATCTCATGCATAGCAAGATGAGGAGTGTTTGCATGTGGAATAATTTGGGAATTCAATGTTACTTCAATAATGGCTTCAATATATGATGGGGATCCATAATATTATTTTGATTATGTAGGGATAAATTAATTATCTTATACATTAGTGCCTTAAAAAGGTTTTCATAAGGATTTTTCCTTGATTATTTTAATGGGGATGCAGATTTAGATTGTCCAATATCAACTCAAAGAGTTTTTCACTAAAGGACTCATATTTTTTATTTTATGTATTTAGTTTTGGATTTGGATTTCAATTTAGATTTTGATCATTCAATAGTGCCTCAAAGAGGTTTTCACTATGGCACATTGATTTTAGATTTGGATTGTATGATTCATCTTGATTGAATAACACTTGGTGTTCTTTAAAACATTCAAATGTTTATTGATGCTCTTATGACTGAAGACTAGCTAAGAACTTTGTAAATATTTGATCATCATAGAAGGAAATTGATGGTAGGTAAAATTATTGGTCCCAATAAATGGGTGTGGAAGATGGAATTGTAATATGGGAGAAAGAATTGGTGGTGTTGACAAAAGGAGTGATGGCAGCATGGTTTGTTCAGAGCCTATGAATGAATTCCATTTGGATTATGGATGAAACTTATTTAGAAATTGCCATAGTATCTCTAAAATATTTAGATTGATTTTTAAATGGTTTTTACTTGATGTTATGGGGTCTAGTGGTTACTTCTAAATGGATGAGTTTTATAATTCCTTATTCATTATTTACAGGTACCTTTGCCACTTGGAGTATATGTTTTAGGGTGATGGGGGATTCAACATGTGATAAGAGGTCAGGTGATTGGACAATATGTGATATGTTGTGTTGGTTAAAGGAAGATGGGTCCAATATGGTATCTTAGTCAAAAAAAGGGATCTTGAAAAAAGATAATATTTTAGACAAAGATAGGCTTTTTGTTGAAGATAGGATATTCAAAGATAGGTTCATCAAAAAATGGATGGAAGACCATGATTGTCAAAGATGGGTTGATCGACTATAGATTAGTTGAAAATGGTTGGTTGAAAACTTGTGGAAGGTTATGATCTTTTAGGTTTTTATTATTTAACAATGTTTTAGGCATTGAAGTGTATCCCTAACAAGCTATCAAATTATCCCTTCATGCAAGACTATGGTCTTACGTGCTCACCTAAAGCATGCAGATAGAGACTAGTTCCTATGGGTTATGTTGCATAGTAACATATTAGTCATATTATATAAGTTTAAACTTATATTTGATTAGAATTTACATATAAAAAGAGATACACTACTTTGATCCTCGTATCATTAATATTAGCAACTAATATTACGTAAATAAATACCATGAAGTCCAAAAATTGTTACTCAAAAAAAGTAAAATTTGGCATAGATCTTATATTAAGTTACAACTACATGTACTCAACACAAATATACCACAGATGTATAAATATCAATAAATTGGAACATGAACATTATAACTAATTATAATATCCATAACTATATATTATGTTTCAATAAAATGATATCCAAAATCAATCACCTTATAATGCTTTTATACAAGGGTATTTATACATGTTTTTCCATGACAAAGTAGCTATATAATTAATGATAGGAGTGATTGGCTAGTGGGATCTCCATGAACTAAGAGTTGTGGTAGTCTATTAACTAGTTTTTTCTAAGGACCCAAGCCTTTTCACCCCATCTATACTTATTATATGCTATACCCTTGCTACCATGTGTATATCACTTCATGGGTTGGTGAAAAACTCATGATGGATAAGGTTTGTGTGGCCTTTGAGAATCGCTCCTTAACCATATCCTACTTCCCATGCACTCCCCAAGTATTTTACTATTGCTCTAAGTCTTATTCTCTTAGGTTATTTGTGGTTAATTTTCTTCTTTGATTGGGTCTTCTCATATTGGTGCTTTTGTGCCCTTGTCCTTTTGTGCCTAACTAGTTTCACACCATAGTCCTACTTTGTCATTCTAGTTTCATGCCCTAGTATTTATGTGTTATACTCCTTTCACATCATGTTAGTTCTGCATCAAAATACAAAATTACTTATCCAAAATTTGGGATCCAACATCACCACACACTATTCTCTTAGTCCATCCCAGACTAAGTCTCAGTGGCAGCCCCTGCCAAACATTCAGGGCCCATTTTTTTAATCTACTTCTTGACATTGTCCCAATGTGACAATGTGTCAAGAAGATTTGTAGTTATTTATTCATTGGTTGTTTTATATTTATTCATTTCTTTAGGTTGGTCTAAATTCTCATTGGCCTTTTTGACCAATTCATCTGGGGATGTGCTAGTATCCTCCTAAACTTATTCCAATGTCAAGACTTTACCAACCACCTATCCTCGAAGGGTTGCAACATTATAATTCAAATGATATTGATACACATTTATTTTCTCTTCCATTATTTTGACATCTTTGAATGCCTTTGTGTGCGTGGAATTATCCCTTATTAAGAGGGAAATATCAACCATTTGTTGCCTCTGAGATTCTCTTGAATAGAGCCAAACTTCCAAATTTTATTTAGTCATGCTAATATTTCAAAAATCCTATCCAAGATGGGGATGACTTCCCCAACTCTTTTAATGGCACACTTGCAAACTTTTACTACTTCGATAAACTGATTCATTAATATGAGTGCCTCATTTCTTAGCATGATATGTTCTTTGTAGTGCTTTAAAAGGAGATTTATTAAGGTCTCTAGTTTATTTATGGCATCCCCATCGAGAGGTACTCCATCTACTAGTGTTGGCTCTTGGACCAAAATTGACTTACACAAATTCAAGGTTTTGACCTTAGCCTCCTTTATTTATTTATTTAAAATAGCCAGTTCTTCCTTTATTGCCTTCCAAGTGACAGCCTCTTTTTCATACATAGCTACCACTTGGCCATGTTTCATCTTTGCATTATGCACATCATAATTTAAAAGTATATTTTGGTGTGGGACTTCAAAATCCATCTTTAAAAATGTAGCACCAACTTGAAGAGGGGTGATATTTTTGAGATCAACCCATAGTGGGGTTGGAAATGCTATAGCTTGAGGACCTAAGAGGACGTTATCTTGAGGGAACTTAAAATGGCACTCCTCATTATACATGTCCAATAGGAAGGACATCTTTTGCCTTGTGTCAAGGGTTGAATCTTAGAGGAGGAAGTACCACCATAAGTATAACATCCTATTAGGGATTCCTATTTGATAATGAATGTGTAGAATGGTAGATGAATCAATGGAAGGTTCTTCCTTAGACCTAATAGGCTCTTTCCCTTTGTTCAGGTCATTCTCTAATATCTTGACCTCTATATTGGTAGCTAAATAAGTGCTAATAATATCCATTCTACTCATATGTTGATCTTCACCATTCTCCTCTTCACCATATGGACCCCTAATGTCTAATGGTGAGTCTTTAAAGGTTTCCTCCTCCTCTCATGCTAGGGAGGGTGTCTTCTCATAATCAGAGTCAGACTCTTCCTTCTAGATTATAGGTTCTTCCTATTTTATTTCTTTCTCTATTGTTCATTATGGTACCATCCCCAAAGGTGACACCTTTTGGGGTGATGCTTGTGAAGTTTTAGAAGGTGAAGATGTGGGTGGAGGAATGTGTGGGGGAGAATGTGGAGGTGGAGCAACCTAAGGAGGTGGAACTTTGGGTAGAGAAGGTATCAAAGGAGAAGGTTGAGGTGGAGAAGGTCGAGGTTGAGGTCTAGGTGGAGAAGGATGAAATTATATTTCTTGGGTAGTCCTCTACCATTTTGGAGGATCTTGATGTAAACTTTTGCTAGCATCGTGCCCAACCCACTTCTACTTTACTAGAGGAGGTACTGGTGGGAGATTTTCTCATTTATGTTCTATGCCCTTTGAACTCTTAATCCTGGACCATAGTATGTAGAATATATTATATACCTATTCTCATACAATTATTTATTTGAATTTAATGTTAGTTTGTTCAGTTTCCCACTTTTCCCTATATGTCATCTTTCTTGGATAGACATATATTTCAGAGTGTGAATCTCCAAGGATATCAGTTGTGCATCATATATGTGGTTCACTGAGTCGATGAAGTACCATATTGAAAAGGCATAAGGTAGATTTAGCCACATAAAGAGTTCTCTAAAAGGGACAATTTTGATGCATGCCAAAGAGAAATTATGCTTCATAGTGAATTGAGCTTGCTCACCAACCTAGGTGGGCAAGTCTCTTGGAATGTGCCATTCATTCTCGAATGCTTCCTTCATTCCATTGAACCAAGACTTAATTTTTATTTTGTATATGGGGGTGATGTACCTCAAGTACATGTATAGCTTTAACACTTAGTGGGGGACTTGTGCTTGAGTGGATGTGCCCATTTTAGTGCTCTTATGGTATAATCAGGTACATCAATCTCATAAAAACCATCAATAATAAAAATACTCCCCATAAAAACCTACGATTAGGTATCTGATGGGTCTTCTTGACAACCTCAATAATTTTGTGGGCAAAGTACACATCCCAATAACATTTTGGGTGATGTATAGGTGGGCCATATCTACCTCTTTCTAATGATTGGTACCACTAATCTTGGTCATTATGATGCACGTTACAACCTATAGGGCTTGATCTTGGAGGTTCTTGATGTGCATGGTATGGCCCTACTTTTGGTATATCAATGTCATGGTGGTCTTTCCAATCTCATCAGAGTCCCCTAAATCATAATCTATATCTAATCCAGAATACTATAGCCTTGACACCTTACTTATCCTCTCGGGCATAATTTTCATGTTACACCTGATGAATTAAATGTAGTTCTCATGGACACACAAGAGTAGGAACTTGATTGCCTCCATGGGTTTTCCAAAGTCAGTAATATTGAATAATTGGAACAACCTCATAGCATCCAAATCATTGAATATCTTGAGGTCATACACCAATTGGTTATTGGTGTTATGGCACTCAACCTAGTAGTCATTTTACAACTCAACCTCATTACTAAGTTGACAGTGGTTATAGTCAAAGATTGTACAAGTGGGTACTTTTGAGACCCACTTTTCTACATGTATCACCATCTCTAGGTATTACATTTTTTTTATCATCAATGGTAGGGGTGGAGATGATTATGTCTTCTTTACTTGGTGTACCATACTAACCTCTTCTCCTTCTATATGATGTGACTATTCTTCAGGTGTTTCTTTTTTAATGTATATTGCTCCCCCCAAGCACTTCATATTATTATGGTATTGTTGGCAATGAATCAGTCCTTAAGGCCTTCTTCTTAGGTCACATCACCCTCCAAATATCCCAAAGGTTGAGCTATGGTCATCCTGTTAGGTGAATATTTTATCAATCAGTGTACTAATAAACAAAATAGGTCTGATCAACCACAACAAGAAGATTGATCAGCCAAATGTGTAGGTTTACCACATCAAAAGGGGACTAATCTCTCCTCTCATCAAGGGGAGGTTCCCTATAGTTATGTAAGAGCTATATTATATATATATATATATATATATATATATATATATATATAAACATAAAATAACAATCAAGGTAGGATAAACCATCCATCTCTCTTATTTTAGAGATGATGTGCATGAATCAAAAGATAAATCCTAATGAAATGATAGAAGACACTCCTCTTCTTTCAAAAGTGTTGTTTAGTAGACAAAAGGAATCTTTCTGGTGATGATAAGTAACTGTAGCAAGATATAGGAACACAATAGGATGAAATGAGGCACAAAGTCTCCAACTCAACTGCCAAAGAGTGAAATATGAAGAATAATGAGGGCACAAAGTCATCCCAAGCTTCTTTACATAGAAATAAAAAATAAAAACACACTGAAGATAATCATGACAGCACAAAGTTTGAAAGTAACTGGTTTTAGGACACCTTCTTTGTCACCTCCACTAGCTCTGCTTGTTAAATTGCATAAACAAGGATACATTTATGAAATATACATAAGAATAATCTCCTAGAATGATACAAACTATAATAGCACAAATTTTGAAAGTAACTTGCTTTTTGATTTAAACAAAGAAATATGATGAACAATCTGAACTCAAAGTCTCAGTAATGCCTTTCAATTTGGATAGAGTTTTGTTTCTGGTAACTCAAAAAGAGATTTCCCTAAAACAATAAGAGAGATTCCAATATATAGCCCTCCAAGAAAGACTTGGGAGCAGTAACACATCATGTTGCATTAAATTCTATCAAGAAGATATGCTGGAATTGAGTGTATTTGCCCATTTGCTTTTCTCAATGCAGAGAAATAGGTCACACCATTGAATGTTTATATCTTCCAATGTCTAATTGGTGGTTCACTTCTAGAAACATATCTTATGTATGAGTGTTTTTAGTCATTCTTCATCTTTCCTCCTTTTTTGGCTGTTGAATCGGGTCTTTGATTCAATTCGATCCTCTATTCTTTGATCGCTTTCTGCTAGTTTCAACAATTGACATGTGGTAGGTTCTACTAAAAAATGGGTGAGGACACTTGGCAGCATCCATGGGATTTTGAGAGATGCTTATTTGAAAGAAGCTTTGAAACTTGTAATAAACTCAAGATGTGGATACAAACACTTGTCACGCTTCGTGGAGTTACAACAGGACATGTGGCAGCTTTTGCCTATCTTTTGAGAGTCTTGCAGAGGATGACACTTGGTGTGCTCCACTTACTTCAGTAGGTTACTAGGGGTCTACAACAATCCTTACTAAATAAATAAACCAAAGGGAGAAATTGTGGGTGTCGACACGTGGTGGCTTCTGTTGAGCTTTAGCTTCTCTTTTGAAAGTCTTCGAGACTCATATTAGTTTCCTAAAGAAGATGACACTTGGAGATATATGTAGAGTTTTGAAGATGACGTGTGGCACATTTCACTGCTTTGAAAATATGTCTCGGTAGACAAAATGTGTCAGCTTCTGCTACATTTTGATAAGCGACACGCAACTTGGTGGGTTTTATGTTTTAGGGGACTTTTTCCTTTGGACAAAAAGTCTGAAGGAATTATTTAAAACAATTTGTCTGAAGGAATTATTTCTTTACAACTTTGCCGCAGGAAATTTTTTGAAGGAATTATTTGTATCTTCTTTTGCTCATTCAGCCTTTGAATTGGTTTGTTTTCCCCTCACCTGCCCTCCACAAGGGCTATTTGGGCTCTAAAATTACCTTTCAAATTTTTGCAACAGTCCACTTTGGTTTCTAAGTGCCCTCCAAAAGGGTTATTTATCCTTTGGCTTTGCCTTTGTCAATTTTTTGCCGATCTCAACATGTGACATTTGGCAAAATCCAGTGTGAAATAGACGAGGACATGTGGCTCCATCCACTTAACTTGTAAAGGCTTTGGAGGCTTTTTGAGTGTCCCACAGAAGATGACACTTGGTGGCTTCCACTATGCTTTAGAAACATTGTAGATATACTTGGGACTCATTTTAGATTCGTGTGGATGCATACATTTGTCACGTTCCACTTCTCTTATAAGGGACAAGTGGTAACTTCCACAACTCTTAGAAACAAAGTAAAGTGGGACTCGACAGATGACACTTGGCAGCATCTGTTGGGCTCTATCAGGCTTTTGTTTTAGGCTTTTCTTGCCTTAGTCACTTTTGCCACAAAAATTCCCTTCATAAGGGCACTTGTCTCTTCAAATTTTGGGGCACTCCTTTATATCGGTCACTTGAACCAACCAATTAAACCAACTTTGGTTCAATGGTTCAACGGTCATTCCTTCATTTCTATTGACCGCTTGAAACAAGCTCTTTGAGACAAACCGTGTTGAACCTGTAGTCATTAAACCTGTTGAACCTTTGAACCCATTAAACCTATGAACCTATTGAACTTTTGAACCTGAGTGGTTCAATGGTTTAGGCCTTCTTCTTGTTGATAAGTGTCTTAAATCCATTGAACCTGAAGTGATTAAATTTTAAACCTTGACAAAAGCTCTTAATTCTTGAAACCTACTGACATCGTTGAACCTTTGAACCCATTGAACCTTTGAAATTGAAATGGTTCAATGGTTCAAACATTGCATAGAAGCTTGCCGATAGATTCTTTTAGTTGAACCAAGGTGTTGAACCAGTCTTGAAAATGATTAAGTGTTAGAAACTGGTTCTTTTGATTGAACTTGCCTATAGAAGCCTTTGAACCTATTGAACCTGTTAGTCCTTTGACTGAAAAAGATTGAATAATTCCTAATTTTGAAAGTTTAGAATAATTTTTTGAAATGAGAAGAGATAATTTTGTCTTGCAGGACCAAAATAGCTTAAATGTTGTCCCAAAAATGAATGACATTTTTTGGGTACAACAGCTGGCTCCAGTTGGGGAACTTCTATCAATTGTAAAAAGAATTGAAGGGAGTAGAATTTAGAATCTTTAGTGTCTTCATGTGTACCATTGGGCTATAGAGTCATGTTACTCAGAAATGTCTTCATGTGTACTATTGGGATATGGAGTCATGTTCTCTTTGTTAAAAATGAAAATAAAAAAAACAAAATGGAACTAAAAACTATACAAATATACATATGTACAGATGAAATAATCTGATACTTCAAGAATTGAAGTGTTTCAGATGTTGCCCACTGTGAGGCAAAGAAAAGAGTGTGTCATCTTGATACTTCAGTAGGAAGCTATTTCACCATTATGCCAATGGATAATAAATGGGCCTCTCCAAAGGGAGTCAAACTTTCCATGCATCCCTTTTGGTTTTCTCTTTTTGTCCCACAACAGGACTTGATCTCCAACTTGTAAATCATGGTTTTTTGCCTTCTAGTCAAAAATTTTCTTTACCAAGATTTGATGGGCAGTAATTTGGTCTACCACCATAGTTCTTTGTTCATCTAGCTTAGTCAGGCACATGATTCTCTTATCAAGGGAGCTTTCATATGTCTGATCTTCAATTGTCTTAGCCAATTTCAAGGCTGAAAATTCTAAGGTGATTGGTATCTCAGCATTGATACCATAAAAAAGTTGGAAAGGAGACATACCAATTGCCTTTCTTGGTGTGATTATGTCTACCCATAGAGCATTAACCAATGCTTTATGCCATGTCCTTTGGTTGTCATCTGTGAGCTCCTTGATGATAGTCACTAGGTTCTTATTGCTTGATTCAGCTTGTCCATTCCCTTGTGGAAAGTAATCAGAAGAATGGGAGAGTGTAATCCCATAATACAAATAGAATTATGTAATCTCCTGGGAAGTGAAACAAGATGCATGGTTAGTAATAATCTTGATTGGGACTCCAAACTTAGAAATGATATTCTCCTTGAGGAAATTGCACACAACTTCTGAAGTGGCATGTTTGGTTGGGATAACTTCTACCCACTTTGTGAAATAGTCAGTTGTTGTAAGGACATAATCATGTCTAGCACTTGAAGATGGGTTTATAGCTCCAATAAAATCAATTCCCCATTACTGGAATGGTTCCTCTATGATCATTGGTTTGAAAGGCAGGGCAGCTAACTTGGGTTTTCTAACAAATTACTTGCAAAGTTCACATTTTCTCACCCACTTATATGCATCTTGGAAAAGAGTTGGCCAGTAATAATTGGCTCATAGAATCTTGTGGGTAGTCACAGGAGTAGAAAAATGTCCTCCATAGGCTAGATTGTGGAAAGATTTCAAAAGTTGGATTTGTTGTTTTTTGTCTACACAGTGAAGGAATACTCCATCTAGGCTTCTTTTGTACAGGCTGTTGTCCCAAAAAAAAATTGGTAGCTTTCAACTTGATAGTCCTCCTTTTTTTATAAGATAAATGAGTAGGACATTCACCATAAGTAATAAAGTGAGCAATACCTAAATACCACTCATTTGTGGTGGAGACAAAAAGAACTGTAAGTGTGTCTTCCACCTCTACTTCTTTATGCTCTATTTCTTCTGGATTAATATTAGTAATTTTTGGCATAGGCCTTTTTCCTATACCAACTTTGTTGGCTTGATGTCTAGATCAAATTCCTAGATCTTTGCAATCTAATTACCTCTTTTTTACCCAAATACTTGCTGAGTTATTATGGATTTGACTGTAGTATCAGGAACCAAGGTAGTAGTGTGTGAATTCAGGATATACAAGCAAAAATGTTTGACTACTTTCACCACTGTATAAGCATGCTTCTCCATGTTCAAATACTTTAGTTCATGAGATTTGAGAGGACAACTCATGAAAGAAATGGGAGATTCTATACCTTCTTTATCTTGTTGAACCAGAATTGTTGAAAGCATGTGTTCAAAAGCATAACTATATATGATGAACTCTATGTTGTAGTTTGGACAAACCAGAGTTGGGGCATGAGCAATGGCAGTTTTGATGTCCTCAAATGTTGACTTGCCTTATTTAGTCTAGCTGAAGGTGGATTTATCTTTCATCATGTTTACAATGTGTCGAGTCTTTTCAACAAATTTAGGGATGAACCTTCATAAAAAATTCACCTTTCTGAAGAAAGAGTTAACAACACTTCTACATGTAGGTAAAGTAAGATCTTGAATAGACTTGACTCTGTTTGAGTCAATCTTTATGCCTTCTTTGGACACAATGTGTTCGATAAGCTTCCCCTCTATTACTCCAAAAATAGACTTCTTGGGGTTCAAAGAAATGTCATTCTAGCAGCAGCGCTCCATGTCATGTCCCCTTTTTAGGTGACATCGCTCAGAGTTGATGACTAGCCTATCATGCGACCCTCATAGGCTGATAGGATGGATAGAGGGTCTTGATGGAGCTTGGCTTGGCTTCGATTAGCAGAATTTCTACAAGTTGATTTTCATTCAAGCTCTTTCAGACACATTTAGCCTGAGCTCCTATTATTTAGGGATGTTTGACATGCAGTGGAGCACCCTTATTTAGGTATGGTCATGTGCGGAATCACTCCCTAATTCACCAGCTTCAGACGGATCGAGTATCTGACATGTATTGAGGGAGATATTAATATTTGATTGATTTAATCAAATATTAATTATTTGGCCTAATTTTAATTATGAAACCCTAATTCTAATTTAAGAAACCCTAATTAGGGCAAGCACATCTTTTTGAGGGTATAAAGGTTTCTCATGGGAGAGAATTTGATTATCCATTGAATATTGATATTGATTATTGCTAAGAATTCTTTTGTGAAGACTGAGCCAAGTGTTATAGGAATCCATTTGCATTAGAGAACATTCACTCTTCAGTGTGTGTGATTCAGAGGTTGTGAGATATCAGCCGATATATTGCCAAATTGAGAGATAGCTTCATACAAAATTTATCATAGAGATTTACAGGTTTGAGAGATAACTTCACCCAGAAGTTATCATAGATAATTCCAGGTATTTATTTCATTATGTTTTGCTTCAATAAATTATACAGATAGAGATCTCCAGATTAGGAATCTAGAATACAGGCCGTAGCATAGTATCTTGCTTCTATACAAAATCCATACCAATTTGTTTAATTCTGTAATGTTCTGCCACAGGTCGAATAGCATCATAGGGCATCTCAGTGACTGACATTGGCATCCCAATGACCGACATTGGCCGACTAAAGACCGATGTCAGTAGAAAAGTTGACCGACAGCGACCGATGTCGGTAGTATATCGACTGACGATGGTGACTGTGTTGTTGACACAGTAACTCGAGAGCCATTCTAGAGTTGCAAAAGGATCAGGTTTTGAGATGATATTTGTATTGCTTTACATGCATGTCAGAGATTCATTATTGTAGTCATTCTGAGTGAATAAATAAGAGACTATATTGTGATTTATTTATCTATTTGAATATATTTTGCAAAGATCTCAATTTGTTTTTATATTATATGAAAAATTAGAATATTTAGAAAAGCAATTCAGAGTTTTTTTGTTTGTCTAGATTCCCTATTGATTGGGGACATTATAGTGGTATCAGAGCTTTTTGTTTGTCTAGAGTCCCTATTGGTTGGAGACATTACAGTGGTATCAAAGCTTTTTGTTTGTCTAGAGTCCATATTGGTTGGGGACATTATAGTGGTATCAGAGCTTTTTGTTTGTCTAGAGTCCCTATTGGTTGGGGACATTACAGTGGTATCAGAGCTAATGTTCTGCCATCCTATTGGGTAGTTTGGGTAGATTGCATCAGTGAAGTATCCATGATGTCTTCAAGTACTCAGAAACAGTGGGACAAGGATATGGAGAAGCTAAAACAAAGTTTGAAGAGGTTAAATGATTTTTTTTAGACCCTACATTCAAAGATAAATTAACACAGAGTATTGCATCTGTTGTTAAAGGGTCCACAACACAAAGTAGGAAGCAAGGAGATAACAGGAGTGCTACTATTAATCAGAGACCACAACAGACCCATTTCAGAACTGATAGGCCTACACTTCCTACGAATGCTCTCATGGCTGCAAATGATGAGTGGGACTTATTAGCTCCTCAAGTTTGGGAGAGGTTGTCTTTTGATCACTTTGTTAATATGAGGAGAGAGCACTACAGATCAGTTAGATAGGGCAACAGCATGTCCCATGATTCTTATGAGATAGGAGATGGTGATGATGAGATAGTTTCAGTACTAGCGTCTTTAGAGTTAGATGAGGATGAGTCTGATGCTTGTATTCAGAGTGGGGAGGTATGCTCAGATGTTAGTACACTGAGTGTTGATGATCTCTTAGATATGGTAGAGATTGTAGAAGAGTCCCAGGATCTGATTATTATAGATGACACCCAGGAGAATGTAGTGGATAGTTTTGAGGACTTATTTTCTCTGACAGATTCTTTCAGTACAGAGGAGTTAGACAGTGATGCTAGAGTTTTTGATACTCCATATGTTGATATGAGCTTTGGAGTTGATTCACAGAGTATGGATGGTAGTACTATCGAGGTCAGTGATTTTGAGTCTACTCTTTTGGACCATGCATCAGAGGAGGATTGTAGGAGACAATCTAGCCAGTGCCATCATGTGTTTAGTCAGCTGAGAGTTAGTGAGCGAGACATTGCTATCACTTGCAGGCATTTTGATGCTGCTCGTCAATTATTATCAATTTATGGATGGGATTCTCCTACTATCATTGAGCAGGGAGGTAGTTATTTGTCCTTGACAGAGATCCACTCTTTATGGGAGGCTATCCAAATTTTGAGACAAGATTATATGCAGTTGGTAGCCGATAGAGATTATCTTATGGAGTGGGGCAGCACAACATATGATGCAATACTAGCCAAGGAAGATAAGGTGAGTGAGCTTACTCAGCATCTCATGGTGACTTCTAAGATTCTTGAGAGTACATACTTGGCTTTTAAGGAGTCACAATTTCATTTGGCTGAGGTGACCATGGAGTTAGAGTGACTTCAGTCTTTACCAGAGTCTGTACAGTCACAGGTTGTGGTATCTGGTGACCCAAGGATGTCCATAGTCGAGATCATTAGAGACAGTGGGGATGAGCATACATCTATCCTCAATGTTAGTATCAGCTTACCTAGTTTATTCTTACTGAAGTTAGATTCAGTTGAGTTGGGTGCTATAGTTGAGCATGGTAGTCAGCCTGATATAGTCATAAGTGTTGGAGTTGACAGTCTATCAGTGCATGACTTAGATCAGGAGTGGATGGCAAGCAGGTTTGGTTTGTGTTATTGCTATCTAACATGTGATGTATATTCATTATTAACGATGCATATGAGTTTGGGTGATGAGACCGTGGTTGGTGATCTACAGATATATGTTGATTACAGTAGAGGTACAGTGTGTGGATTGTCTGCACTTGGCATAGTTCCGTTTGGGAGTTGTTTCAAAATTGGAGTGTACTTTCCATATAGCATGGTGGAAAGTGTATATGGTATTTGGGATTTTGAATATTGGTTGAGTTGCATTTGCCAGTTTGATTGTGGATTCCTCTTGGTTGTATTTTAGAGGATATTACAGGGGCTTGTGTTGATTGTCATCAGTATAGATCATGACTACATTTGGGATCCAGGTGGATTGAGTGGTTCATTATTCTGCGATTGCTTGGGGACAAGAAATTTTAGGAGGGGCAGATTGTCATGTCCCATTTTTAGGTGACATCGCTTAGAGTTGATGATTAGCCTATCATGCGACCCTCGTAGGCTGATAGGATGGATAGAGGGTCTTGATGAAGCTTGGCTTGGCTTTGATTAGCAAAATTTCTACAGTTGATTTTCATTCAAGCTCTTTTAGACACATTTAGCCTGAGCTCCTATTATTTAGGGATGTTTGACATGTAGCGGAGCACCCTTATTTGGGTATGGTCATGTGCGGAATCACTCCTTGATTCACCAGCTTCAGACGGATCGAGGATCTAACATGTATTGAGGGAGATATTAATATTTGATTGATTTAATCAAATATCAATTATTTGGCCTAATTTTAATTATGAAACCCTAATTCTAATTTAAGAAACCCTAATTAGGGCAAGCACATATTTTTGAGGGAATAAGGGTTTCTCATGGGAGAGAATTTGATTATCCATTGAATATTGATATTGATTATTGCTAAGAATTCATCTGTGAAGACTGAGCCAAGGGTTCGAAGATTCCATTTGCATTGGAGAAAGTTCACTCTTTAGTGTGTGCGATTCAGAGGTTATGAGATATCAGTCGATCTATTGCCAAATTGAGAGATAGCTTCATACAGAAGTTATCACAGAGATTTATAGGTTTGAGAGATAACTTCACCCAGAAGTTATCACAGATAATTCTAGGTATTTATTTCATTATGTTTTGCTTCAATAAATTATACAGATAGAGATCTCAAGATTAGGAATCTAGAATACAGGCTGCAGCATAGTATCTTGCTTTTGTACGAAATCCATACCAATCTGTTCAATTATGTATTGTTCTGCCACGAGTCAAACAGTGCCGCAGGGCATCTCAGTGACTGACATTGGCATCCCAGTGACCGACATCAACCGACTAAAGACCGATGTCGATAGAAAAGCTAACTGACAGCGACTGACATTGACAGTATATCAACCAATGACAGCGATTGTGTTGTTGACATAGCAACCCAAGAGCCATTCCAGAGTTGCAAAAGGATCAGGTTTTGAGACGATATTTGTATTGCTTTACATGCATGTCAGAGATTCATTATTGTAATCATTTTGAGTGAATAAATAAGAGACTATATTGTGATTTATTTATCTATTTGAATATATTTTACAAAGATCACAATTTTTTTTATATCATACGAAAAATTAGAATTTTCAGAAAAGCAATTCAAAGTTTTTTTGTTTGTCTAGAGTCCTTATTGATTGGGGACATTACAGTGGTATCAGATCTTTTTGTTTGTCTAGAGTCCCTATTGGTTGGGGACATTACAGTGGTATCAGAGCTTTTAGTTTGTCTAGAGTCCCTATTGGTTGGGAACATTACAGTGGTATCAGAGCTTTTTGTTTGCCTAGAGTCCTTATTGGTTGGGGACATTACACTCCAGCACTTATTACAGGTGGTGTATATGATCAAAATGATGCTTTAAAAATATGGTTAAGTCATCAAAGTATACTATAATGAACATACCTATCTCATCCTTGAAATCAAGATCTATTACTCTCTGAAAAGTGGCACTAGCATTTATCAAGCCAAAAGGCATCCTTCTATATGCAAACGTGCCCCAAAGTGTGGTGAATGTAGTCTTGTGTTGGTATACTTCACCAACTTTAACTTGATTATATCTTAAGAAATCATCTAGCATTGATAACATCTCTAAATATGTCACTATTTAAAACACTTGATCCATGCTTGGCAAAGGATAGTTATCCTTTAAAGATGACTGATTTAGATTCTTGAAATCGACACAAATGCAAATTTCACCATTCTTCTTCTTTACAGGCACTATGTTTGCAATCCATGTGGAATGATGGATTGGAAAAATAATTTTAGCATTTAACATTTTTTGTATCTCAAATAGAATAGTACATGATATCTTTTGATTGTACTATCTCAATTTTTGTTTGTGAGGCACTGAACCAACCTTGAGAGGAATGTGATGGTAGATTTCATTAGGCCTGAGACACTTCATGTCATCATAGGAGTATGCTAAGACATTCATATATTGGCAGAGTAAAGTGGTGAACTTGAACTTTTCTTCCTGAGTGTAGCACTTACCAATGTTAACCATCTTGAGATTTTTTTTAGTAGTCAAATTTATTTGATCAAATCCCTGAGAGGAGTTTGAATCTATTTGCTACTGTTTGATGAATCTATCATGCTTGTCAAATAATTTTTCAAGAGAAACTAGGCCTTTAGGAATTTTATTCCCTTTGAGTTTTAGGAATTTTTCCTTTGCATCTGGACTTAAATCAAGGGCTAGTTCACACTTCTAGGGTTCACTACCTTCAAAATGTAGTTGTTCAAAGTTGTCTTTTCATTCTAGGAAGGCAATGATTTGGTGATCATCATTGAATACTTGCCAATGATCAGCATTGTCAAGAACACTTGGTCAAAAGACTAGTTCAGTGGTGTACTTGTTTCTTGTGAAGTCTGAGTGAGGAATTAAGAGAGTTACTGAAATAGCAAGTGCATTAGCTTGGTCATTAGATTCCCTAGGTATGGTAGAGATGTTGAAAGCATCAAAGCTTTCAATTTGGTCCCAGACTATGTTGTGATAGTGGCACAATCTTTCATTCTTGATTTGGTATAGGTTTCTCACTTGACAAACCACTAGTTCAGCATCTCTTTTGACATGAAGGAGTTTGATGCCTTTGTCTTGAGCAGCCTTCAATCCAAGTAATAGAGATTCATATTCAGCTGTGTTATTAGTGTTGCTAAATTGTAACTTATAAGATGAAGGAAAAATATCATTTTGAAGAGATATCAACACAATTCTAGCTCCTAACTCAATAGAGGAGCACCTGCCATCAAATTCTAGAGTCCATACCTCATCAGACACTGATCTTTCTTTAGATTTTCCTTCATTAGGGAGGGAAGATCCTTCTCCATCTATATTTCAACTTATCAATTCATCTATTGTTCTAGTTGAACTAATTTCAGGATTGACACTTTTAAAAACTTTATCAGATGCTTCATGGACTTCATCTGTAGATAAAAAATAGTTACCCATGCTTGAAGACTCATAGAATTTGAGCTTCAGGGGCTGATGTTTGAGTAACAATATATTTTGATTACTTTTCTGGAAGTATCCTCTGCATGATGCCTTTGATAGGGATTCTTGTTTCAGATAAGTCCATGCTCAATTCTCCACCAACATCTGTGCAAAACTTTTGCCCTAGTAGAATACCATAGGAGGCTGGAACATTGGCCACCAAAATTGTCATCTTGATTCTTTTGTCTAGAAAGGTTGCAAATGTGAATTGGGCATCTTTGATTTGTCCCAGCAGAGGTACTTATTTGTTTTCCATGGAGAAACATCTCCCAAATGTCTTGGTCAATGTGAGGTCAAGAGATTCTACTACTTTGGCAGGCATGACATTGTCAGATGTGCCTGAGTCTATAATGCAGTTATTTAGCTTGTGGCCATTTATCAATAGGAAAACATAAAAAGGTTCTATTTTTCTAAGGGTAGCTGGAGGAGTAATGACAAGATTGATTAGAATGGACATGTTCTTTAGGGAATCAGTAGTTACCTTATTAGCCTCTTGTCTTGTAGGGACAAATTTATTCTTTGCACACTCAACTAACCTATCCAATTACTCCGGATTAGATTGTAAATATTCAAACTCAGTCATTTGAATTTTGGTTTCTTTGACATGATCGATTATGTCAAATGACTGAATTGGACTAAGAACAGAGGAATGTAATTTAACTTTCTAATTGTAAAGGGGGGAGGACTAATTTGTAAAATTGAAGTTAAAGGTGAAGGTGAAATTGATGTACTTACCTTCTTGGTGATCACCAGATCCTTTGGATGGAAAGGTAGAGGGGTTCCACGTTTAGCAATTGAAATTGTTGGTTGAGGTTGCTCCTCTATTTTCCCTTTATCAGCTTGTTGGGTTGATCTTAGCCCTGGTAAACACTACGTATGATCCATCAAAAGCTTCTCTTTTACTTTTGGGTTCATCCTAGTAGTTCAAAAAACTAATGTTGGAGTCGCCAGTTGATTCTTCTTGGTTTTCTATGAGGAGATTAGCATCATTTTCTTGACTCAATTTAGGCTGAAAAGAGAAATCCATTTCTGCTTCAAGATATCCCATTACTAAATTAGTTGGGGGTGCTTCAATAGCAAGTTTCTCTTGTGAGAAAGGAAGATGATTTAGCTACCCTTGATTCTTGGTAGCATTGCCCTAGTATGACTGATTTGAAAATGTATATCTTTGTATGAAGGATCAGAAGACATTCCTTGCACCATTTGCTTTATGAGAGCAAGCAACTCATTTGCCAACTTCTACACAATTGGATCAGTGGTGCCTGTAGATGGATATTAAAAAAATTATGAGGGTCTATTTCTATTAGGATCTCTTCTTATCTTCCCTACCAAGATGAGATCATCTTCTACATCAGTGGCCAAATCTTGAGCTACAGTAAGGTCTATTTGACTAACACGTGTCAAAAGGAAACTCACTCCAGGTAACTAAGAATTAATGAAGAAACATTTGAGATTCTCAGTTGTAGGTCGAGCAATTACAAGAATCCTATTTCTTAGTTTGTCAAAATTGGCTATGAAGTCCCTCATTGGTTCATGAGGCTCTTTCTTCATTTGTGTAGGCTAAGCTAAAAGGGTATATGCATATTCTGCAGGCTTGAATTTGGCTTCAAACTTAGCTTTGAGGGTGTTTTAGTCAGTTACTAATCGAGTCTGTAGATGGTAAAACTAATCTGTAGTAACATCTTGTAATGTTTCTAAAAATAGCCTGACTACCATGTCCTTAAATTTAAATCCAATTACACCACAGGATATGCTAAATGTTGTAATGTGTTCATTAGGATGAAATCTCTCATCACCATAGAATTTGGGAAAATTATTTTTTGAGCTTCATGGGAGCTCATGTAGAGGTGGAGTAAGATTGAGAGGGCCAAAATAATTATCCCAGGGGGCTTGAACTGCCATTGTATGACTATGAAAATGAGGAATAACAAATCTCAGAGGGGTAATTATTAGCAAAGCTTTATTAATAGTAGAAGTAGATGGTTCACTTGGTAATGGAGACCTAGCTTTAGTAGGTGGAAAGCTCTTAGTTCGTTGGAGATGAGATGGTGAAGGAGACAAATCAAAATTACTTTGTTGTACCAACTCGAATACAGGGTTAATAATACTTTTAGCCCTTGGCTTCATGTATACCTTGAATCTACCAGGTTCTAAAACAAAAATGGAAAAGAATTGACCTTGCTTTAGCTTAAAGCTTGAGGCTTTAAACTGAACTTTCTTTCCCAGTTGGTGTGAAGGTGGAGGGAGATGGTAAGGTCATAATGATAATGAGTAAGACACAAAAATAGAGTGGTGTCACTAGAGTCTATAATGGATAAGGGTAGGGACTGTTTCAATCTAAAACTTGAGGCTTCAGAATGCATATAACATCCCCAGTGGAGTCTCTATAAATTGTTGGGTGAATCTTTTGTCTATCAGCGTACTGATAAACAAAATAGGTCTGATCAACCACAGTAGGAAGATTGGTTGGCTAAATGTGTAGGTTTACCACATCAAAAGGGGACTAATCTCTCCTCTCATCAAGGGGAGGTTCCCTGTAGATATGCAAGAACTATATATATATATATATATATATATATATATATATATAATAGCAATCAAAGGTAGGATAAACCATCCATCTCTCTTTTTTCAGAGATGATGTGCATGAATCAAAAGAGAAATCTTGATGAAATGACAGAAGACAATCCTATTCTGTTAGAAGTGTTGTTCAGCAGACAAAAGGAATCTTTTTGGTGATAATAAGTAACTATAGCAAGGTATAGTAACACAGCAAGACAAAATGAGGCACAAAGTCTCCACCTCAACTGCCAAAGAGTGAAATACGAATAATGATGAGGGCACAAATTCATCCCAGGGTTCTTTACATAGAAATAAAAAATAAACACACACTGAAGACAATCATGGCAGTGCAAAGTCTGAAAGTAACTGGCTTCAGGACACCTTTGTCACCTCCACTAGCTCTACTTGTTAAATTGCATAAACAAGAATACATTTAAGATATAGACATAAGAACAATATCCTAGAATGATACAAGCTATAACAGTACAAAGTCTAAAAGTAACTTGCTTTCTGATTCAAATAAAGAAATATGATGAACAATCTGAACTCAAAGTCTCAGTAATGCCTTTCAATTTAGACAGAGTTTTGTTTCTGGTAACTGAAAAAGAGATCTACCTAAAACAATAAGAGAGATTGTAATATATAGCCCTCTAAGAAATAATTGGGAGCATTAACACATCATGTTGCATTAAATTATGTCAAGAAGATATGCTAGAATCAAGCGTATTTACCCATTTTCTTTTCTCAATGCAAAGAAACGGGTCACACTATTGAATGTTTATATCTTCCAATGTCTACCTAGTGATCTGCTTCTAGAAACATATCTTATGCATGAGTGTTTTTGGTCCTTCTTTATCATTCCTCTTTTTTTGTCTATTGAATCGGGTCTTTGATTCAATTCGATCATATGTTCTTTGATCACTTTCCACTAGTTTCAACAATTAACATGTGGCGGGTTCTACTGTGAAATAGGCGAGGACACTGTAGAGTAATTTTACTCTACGTCGTATTTAATTTTTTAGTCAAGCACTACAATTTTGGTTCCTATATACCTGAGACATAGCGATAAGGTTTTGGAGTAGAGGGCGGGATCAATTTTGCCTAAGTGTTGAAGTGCAGTGGAAACTACCAAGTATTACCCTCCAGTCACAGGTCCTTTTCCCCTTTTCTATTTCTTTCGTTCCTTTCTTGACCTAAGTATCAAATTTTAGTCAGAAGTTGCCAAGTGTCACTTTTTGAAACATGGAACTGACCAGCTGGCATCTTCCAAGGCCCCTTTTGTGACTTTCAGGAAGACCGCAGAGTGTGCCACATATCTAGTAGCAGCTGAGCAGAATGCACCACGAGTCAGCATCTGTGTTTCATAGAGGCACCCGCATTTCATTCTACTTTTTTGACAAAGACTTTTAATGAGCTAAGCAATAAAGCAATGGAAGGTGCCAGGTGGCAATCACGAAAGGCCCTGGATTACCTTTTTGAAGAAGTAGCAAAAGTCACCACGTGTCGGCATCCGGGAGACTTTAGTTTAACACCTTGGTTCAATGCTTTAGTTCAACACAGAAAGGCACCATTTAATTTTGCTTGAGTGCCAAAGAGCAACAAAGGCTGCCAAGTGTCACCCTCTAAGCCCCTCTCTACTCCATCCCCAAAATTAGCGGAGGATGCCACATACCCCTAAAATAAGAAGTATAATATGCCACATATCTCCTCATGAGCGGCAAAAGCTGCCACGTGTCAACTTCTAAGGGACCACCTTCGAGCTTAATTGATGAATAAAGACTGTGGTGGGTCCCAAATGTTATTTCAAAGGACTATGGAAGCACCGAGTGTCAACATGCAAAGACTACCATGTGCATCCATTCCTTCTTAAAAAGTTGCTCGAGCAAGGAATGCGGTGAGTTTTATTTTGTTAAAATTGTGAAGTATCGAGGAAGCGAATTGCGATAGGTGTCAAAGGTAGAGCGTTCTTAAGCAAAATATAGAGAAATTAGAAGGTGCCAAGTGTCATTCTCTGATGCCTTCTAGGCAAAATGAGAATTGTCATGGATTGACTAAGTGTCTTCTTTCGTTTCAACAGAACAAAGTGTTCGTTTATCTATTACAGCAAAGATGGAGGGGAACTCGATGGGATTTATTCCTGGTAGATAGAACAGTGCATCGAGTAGATTTTTGGGGCTTATAAGCATTGAAAGCACCATCTATTTTTCCCATGTAAGTAGAGGTAGAATAGATAGTTGAGCGGCCAAACAGGTGATGGAACAAGTAATTTAGGTGTGAAGGAAAGTACTAGACATGAATCGCCATGCCGCGATCAAAAAGCCATCTCACTTCAGCATGGCCCTTCCTGATAAGACCGAGATGCATCCAAAGCATTGAAAGCACCATCTATTTATCCCCTAAAAATGAAGGATGGAGTAGAATTGCATGGGAAAGGGAGTGATCGAAAGGGACATCTGAGGCTATAAAAGAAGAATTGTAAAAGAAAAAGGGGGAATTTTTGCATAGTTTTAGATTGATAAAGTTTTTGACCAGTAATATCATTTGCTCTTGTCTCAATTTTTTTGAGTTGTAAAGTTGATATAACTGTGCATGTTTCTGTGCCTCTTATGTGGTTGAATAAATTAAGAAGATTTGAGCTCCATGCTTTGGTTGGTGTTATCTGTGTCATTTGTAAAGTAGTCTATGTTATAGATTTTTTAGAGCTGTAATTAGGAATGTCATTTGATTTTGTCTCATTTTTCTTGAATTGGAAGGTTTACATAACTGTACGTGACTTTTTCACCTCTTATGTGATTGAAATATTCTATTAAGAAGATTGAACACTATGCCTTTGTTGACATTCTCTGTATCTCAGCAAAAAAATTCCCTGTTGTGAGCCTTTATTTCTGTTATTTCAAATCTCTTACATTGATCATGCACTTGTCTAATGTTAAATGTAATTGAGTCCTATAATAGTCTCACTGTGCTCAAGTTAGGATTAGGATTACACTCAGGTGCATCACCATAGTTAGGTTTCAATTCCTGCATTTGCATTTTTGTTTAATCTCCTATCCCTTTTCCCCAAACACTGATACAAAAGAAGAGACCAGCTTCTCTAAAATCTAGAGGTTGTTTCAAGCTGCATTATCCCATAGCTTGAAACTTCCCATTGTTGATTGATTAAGATCAAGCATAATTTTAAATCATCAATAGTTTTTGGCACACCTGGTGGGACCGATCTTTCAAGGAGTTGAAGAATTTTGGTGTGTTCTTCAGCCAATTAGCCTTTGGAGGTTTTTAGTAATACCAACAACGACTCTGAGTCATCAGCCAATCAAGCAATATCATTAAGAAATCATTTTTTGGTATGTATAATTCTGTTACTCATAGCTACAGGTCTTATTCTCCTTCATATATTTTTAATCAAAAACAAGCTTCTCCTGAAATTATGTCAAGTAACAAGGAGGTGGATGATCATGAGCTATACCAATCTTATGCCCAGTCTCCCCAATATGCCACATCCCATGCTCAACCTAACCTTATTTTCACCTTCAAGAAAGCATTTTTGGGATTTAAAAAATATGTGTTAGAGCTTGACAGCAAAAGGGGATATGGCCAAGAAATTTCTTTTCATATCATCCATCAAGTAAGGGATGAAATAGATCTAATTAAAAGTGAATGGTGTTAGGTTGTGAAGCTAAAAGCTTCACTGATGCAAACAGGGAAGGAGGTTGCTGAGGGTTGTTGAGTTGTAGAGCAACTGGCATCGGTCTGATCAGCCGACGTCAATAGGATTGTGAAGAGAAGCAATCGATGTCGGTCAGAGATCAGCTGACGTCGGTCACCTCCAGACAGACAGGGACTGACGTCGATCGCTTGTGTGGTTCGACTGCGAGTTTATTATGGGCAGTTGGTTGATGAACCAAGTGTTTGCATGATGAGTGCTAATTATAGACTCATAGCTACGGATCTAATTATTGTAATTGGATGTCTAATTATTGTTTGGATGAGATCTATATAATAGACTCATGGTTGTATTGGAAACTCATGTTAGGGAGTAAGAGAGCAAATAGCTCCTTCAGAGAGAGGTAGAGCAATGGTGCGTTTCTCCTAGTGCCGCAGTACCAGGTGTGTTGGTGCTGGATTGGAGAGTCAGCTGGATTCTTCAAGTATGTATGATCTTGGTCATCAGGTGAACATGGCTAAGATAGGAGATCTACTTGGTAAGTAAGATTGTTGATCTACAGGTGTGTGTGTGTGTGTGTGCAAGGTCAAGGTTCACAGGTGTGCAGAACCAAGTATTGATCTATAGGTTGGAGATCAGATAGGACAGCAACACAACAAGGAGCAGGATCAGGCATGATCTACTTGGAGTACGGTGTGTACTCATTGGTATGTACGTGGAGTACATGAAGAGCTAAGAGGAAGGCAAGGTAGTTCCTTCCATAAGTAAGGTCTATTGAGGTGCAGGTTGTTGCAGGTTCAGAAGAGATCTACTTGAAGTATGTTTGTGTACTTGTGGAGTGCGTGGAGCACTTGTGGTGTGCATGGAGCACAGGTGTAAGGTGAACACCAACTCTGTGTTTGAGTTGAGTGTTGGGACCTAGGAGAGAGAGCTTTGAGGAGAGAATTATTGTTCACTTGAGGTGTGGGAAACCTCTGAAGAGGTGGTGGAGAAGAGGTGGCATCTTCTTTATTGTATTCTTTTCTATAAGAGTTATTAATACAAGTTATGTATTGTCTCTCATATTCTGTGTTATTCTGAATTCTAGTTACTTGTTGATTCTGGTTATTTTCGCATATTAAGTTGCTTGGTTTGGTAATCAATTATGTTCTTTCAGTGTTTCACATCCCTGACAAGTGGTATCAGAGCTAAGGTTAGAGGAAGCAGGTTTTGTGTTTGGTTACAGGTCACTCTCAGGGGTTTCTGATTGAGTGGGAGTAGAGCAATGGCAGATCAAAGTAAGCTAAGAATGGAGGAGTTGAAAAGCACAGATGGTCACTTAAGGTCCCATGGAAAGAAAGAGCAGGTAAAAGAACATTATTGGTTGGTAGCAGATCAGCATGAAGAAACTGAAGAAGCAGATGTTGCAGGTGTTATTGCATAGAATGCTCTGGGAGGTTTCTTGGATAAAGTTGAATTTTGGATAATATATTCGGTTGCCTCTTTCCATGTAGCCCCAGGTAGAGGAGCTGGTGAGCCTTGCCAAATAATTGGCAAAGGGGAAGTGAAGCTGAAATTGCAGGCGGCCAACACACAGGTGTTGATGAGGGTCATGCAAGTCCCAGGTTTGGAGATATGGCTAATTTATTCAGAAAGATTGGGTGATGAGAGATGCACAAGAACTCTCACAGTGGATGTACTTGAATTAGCTGGTGGTAAGAAAATAGGTACTCTTTAGCTACTTGTTTATATTACTGATTCTTCTTCTGTTGCAGAGACGTGGCTTCGTAGGCTTGGTCACATGAGCAGGGAGGAGATGCATATTCTTAAGTGGAAGACGGATATATTTGATAGGCTTAAGAATTGGAAAGCCTTGGTGTTCTTGGAGGAGATGGCAGACAAAAATCAGTGGATGGTGTTGGATACTTTTGAGTAGAGTAGCTTGGACATGGAGATTGATTCAAAGGAGCTCGCAGGTAAAAAGTCATCACTCACAGGCGAACACAGATACCGGCATCAGTCAGGAGGAACTGGTGTCAAACAGACAGGTGCTGATGTTGGTCATGTGCAGATTGAAGCCGGCAGTGTCAGGTAGAGTAAGACCGACGTCGGTCAGGGGGACCGACATCGGCAGTAGGTAAGACCGATGTCGATCATGATGACCGATGTCGATAGAAGAAGGACACCGATGACGATAGGTTGGTAGTCAGGGACAGACGCATGGGAATTGATGTTGGTCAAATGCAGACTGTGGAGTGGCCGAGGTCGGTCACTGTAACAGATTTTGGGTGGACAGCAAGTCAAGGAGTCTCAAACGCCCATATGGAGGACTGAAGACGTAAGTAGGCCCTTAAATTCATTGTTCCTCTTCTTTATACTCATTGCTAATTGTAGAGCAGGAAGGATCTAAAAAATAGGTGGGAGCATGGCAGGGATATGATACAGAACTAAGTAAGAGATTTGGTAGGTTTGCCAGCTGGATGAAAGCACAGAGATGAATGGATTCCTTAGTTGAAGAATAGAGTGAACGGATACGTGAGATGGAAGACCAGGTCTTATGGTCTTGAGGAAGCTACAGGACAGTGGTACAGGTTTTGACAGGTGGAGGATGAAGCATGACTTTAGTCAATGCCAGGTTAACTACTGTGGTTTGACTTACTAGGGGGATGGTGATTACAACATCATTATGTTGCTGTATGTAGATAGTATGCTAGCTAGTAGGGGTGTACATACAGGGTTTAGCTGAGCTAAGGGTAAGATTAGTTCAGTGGCATGTCATGAGGAGTTTGGAGCAGTGGAATTCTTTGGCATGGGAGGCATGGAGATCACAGGTTGATTTTGTCTCCAGTGGGAGCTAATGTGAATTAGGTGTTGGCAAGGTTCAGGATGCGGAGCCGGAGCACACTAAAGGCTGGACAGGTACAGTGTCTGAAATCACATGAGGTCTAGTATAGACCTGAGTATTCCCATGCAGTGGGAGCTATCAGAGAGTAAGGAGCCAATTCGAGGAAGTGGGTTCTCAGGTATTTGAGAGGGACCAGTAGCAGGGATTCATGCTATGCAGGGTCAGGACTTCACTACATGGGTTTGTAGGTTCGGATGTGGCAGGGTACTCGGATGACAGGAGGTGCACCACGGGATGTGTGGTGGGATGTCTTTAGGGTTGAGCTTGAAGAGGGATACAAACCAAGAAATAAATTAGATGGAGTATAGGTATAGGTATAGTGTAGCTGTTTATCTCCAAGTGGGAGATTGTTAGGTTGTGGAGCTAAAAGCTTCATTGATGCAAACAGGGGAGGAGGTCGCTGAGGGTTGCTGAGTTGCAGAGCAATCAGCGTCGATTTGATCAGCCGATGTCGGCAAGATTGTGAAGAAAAGCAACTGACGTCGATTAGGAATCAGCTGACATCAGTCACCTCCAGGAAGACAGGGACCGACGTCGGTCACCTATGTGGTTTGACTGCGAGTTTATTACGGGCAGTTGGTTGACGAACCAAGTGTTTGCATGATGAGTGCTAATTATAGACTCATAACTGCGGATCTAATTATTGTAATTGGATGTCTAATTATTGTTTGGATGAGATCTATATAAGACTCATGGTTGTATTAGAAACTCGTGCTAGGGAGTAAGAGAGCAAATAACTCCTTCAGAGAGAGGTAGAGCAATGGTGCGTTCCTCCTAGTGCCACAGTACCAGGTGTGTTGGTACTAGATTGGAGAGTCAGCTGGATTCTTCAAGTATGTATGATCTTGGTCATCAGGTGAGCATGGCTACGATAGGAGATCTACATGGTAAGTAAGATCGTTGATCTGCAGGTGTGTGTGTGTGCAAGGTCAAGGTTCACAAGTGTGCAGAACCAAGTATTGATCTATAGGTTGGAGATCAGATAGGACAGCAACACAATAGGGAGCAAGATCAGGCAGGATCTACTTGGAGTACAGTGTGTACTCATTGGTATGTACGTGGAGTACATGAAGAGCTAAGAGGAAGGCAAGGCAGTTCCTTCCATAAGTAAGGTCTATTGAGGTGCAGGTTGTTGCAAGTTCAGGAGAGATCTACTTGAAGTATGTTTGTGTACTTGTAGAGTGTGTGGAGCACTTGTGGTGTGCGTGGAGCACAGGTGTAAGGTGAACACCAACTCTGTGTTTGAGTTGGGTGTTGGGACCTAGGAGAGAGAGCTTTGAGGAGAGAATTACTATTCACTTGAGGTGTGGGAAACCTCTAAAGAGGTGGTGGAGAAGAGGTGGCATCTTCTTTATTGTATTCTTTTCTGTAAGAGTTATTAATACAAGTTGTGTATTGTCTCTCATATTTTGTGTTATTCTAAATTCTAGTTACTTGTTGATTCTGGTTATTTCCGCATATTAAGTTGCTTGGTTTGGTAATCAATTGTGTGCTTCCAGTGTTTTGCATCCCTGACAAATTGGATCCCATTGAAAGGGCAAATTGGCAAGAGCTTACATATGAGATGCTAGATGTGTGTAGATTGATTTCATTTCTAGAAGAGAGGTTAAGCGTTCATGAGAACCAGCCTTACCAAGTCTACCAACCTCCATATTCACCACCACAAATTCCAGATCAGACATACGCCACCCCTGTTCATGAGCAAGGTCGAACCTGTCAAGGTCACTTCCCCAATAAGGAAGAGTCTATGATAGCAGCAAGGGAAGAGGACCCCAAACCCTCACTCTCCCCTCAGGTCCCTTCTACTCTTCCTCAAAAAGCTTCTTGTTTTTCATCACATCCTTCTTCTTTATCCCTTTCCAAAGAAGAATAATTTTGAAAGAAGCAAATGAGTATGTAGAGGAGTACGCTCAATTTATGGCTAGTCAAGAGGATTCCATAAGTGCATATAAGGAAGAAATCACCATAGATATCCCCTTTAATGAACAAGAGGACAAGTCACAAGCTTTTGTCTTAACCTCTAATGAGGAAGAGATCATTTCTGACTTTTTCCTCACTTTGCAAAAGGATATGGAGCAGCATGGACAATCTCTCAATCAAATCATTGAGATAGATGACACTAGCCTTCAAGAAAGCCATGAACTGGCCAAATATGGAGAAGACAATAGTGATATTCAACTGAGTATGAAGAAGGGATGCCAGATTTCAGATTTATCCTTTCAAGAGGATGAAGTCATCAAGGAGCATGATGATGAAATGAAGCTGGAATCTAAAGAAGATAAGCCGAAAGATAATGGCTATCAAAAGGCACAGAGTGAAGAACCAACAGACAATGATTTCTTGATGACACACAACAGCATGAAGAACCAGTATTTGATAGTCTTTCAAGGACAAGAACAGCTTATGGATGTCAAAAGCATGTTCAACTTAGACTCACTCAAATGCAGATGGATCTGTGTGGCTAGTGCAGAGGACATTTCATCAAAGGTATATCTGTTTCAATCACTTGCATGGCAACATAAGTTGGCTTGTCATATAGAAGACATTGGAAAGTTCATTTTTGATCCCAAAAGGGAATAAGGATGTTTAATTAATGTAGTTAGGTAGTTTCCCATTTTTGCATTGCTTTGTTTTCTGTTGTTGTTTTCTCACTTTTCTTTCTAAATAAGCATTTTAAATGCAGAGTCAATGTCTTAGAAGTTTTAACTCTTTAAAATTTTGCCACATTAAATGCTTCCCCAAATCTTTTAAGATCTCTAAAGTACCTTGCACCGCATAGCGTGTCCACCTCGCTATTTCTCAAAGATTGAGTAGGATTTGCTAATAGTCATCCGAATTTAATGTTATTTAGGACTTGATAGGCCCATAAATATCCCTTAGCAAATTTTAAAGTTTATAAACTCTCAATCATTCCTACACCTACAAAAATATCTTGCTCATTGCAATTTTTAGTGCCTAGTAAAGTTTGTTTCAGCAAGCGTGTTTCCATCTTGTACAAGCATTCAAACAAGTTTTTATACAAGAGATATAGAGATGGTGAGAACATCAGCTTCACAACAAGGAACAGGGACACCTAGATACCTTGATAGGTTACTGGCTAGCAAATCATGTGCTGTAGCTCTTGTGCAACTGCCAAGAAGCTACCCGAGAACAAAAGCCCTAGGAGTCGATCAAACTAGTGACCCTTCAAAGGTAACAAATTATGCAGATGGAATCGTGGACCCAATTCTGCAAAGAGCCAGTAGCAAGAACCTTAGAGAAGGGGCACACCAAAAGTGTCTACAAAGAGCCAGTGAAAGGCAATATGAAACATTTGAAATGAGGATATGGACCTCACAACTGGCTTAGTTCATTGTCCCAGCTGTGCACCCATGCCCGAATATAATTGAATTATGTGCAAACTTGTTCCACACACAATCTTGCACCATTAAACAAGGTCCCTTCATGTTGCAAATCACTCCACTGGCTATTAGAGACATGCTTGCCCTGTAATACGATGGTACCGCCACCTTCCCCACTATTGATAAGATGCAAAGGACGTGGCTGAATGTCAACACTCAGACCAAGTTTTTGAGGTCTAAGTTGTAAATGACTGATGGGGATACAACAGTGCCCATGGTCCCTATACCAAGAACTCAGTTCGTGCCCACTATCCAAGACATGTTGTCAATGATGGCTCTCATCTTTGGCATGAAAGATGATATGGTGGTATATACTAAGCAAATGTCCATCCTATTTAGGCTAAAGACAATCGACAAAATGCAGGAGTATCGACTCAACTTCTTAGAACACATCGCTTTTTCAATCATGGATTACCTAACCCAGTTCAGGGCAAAAGGGATATTTAGGTCTTCCTCCTTTTTATTCCATCTAATACTGCATTAGAACCCTGACCTTTTCACCTAATTCATGAATCTAAACTTGTATGACCCAGATTTTGACCCCCAAAGAACTATTCTTGTGTCTACATGGACACATGTTTTATCTAGAACTAGTGACCCATATGATTTTTTGAAACTATTCATTACCCCTATTCTTCATTGCCTTAGCCCTGATCCTGTCATAAATAGGTTATTCCCAAGTGTCATGAACCTCTTGGTCAATTGCCTAATCCCATGTGACTTCTATTTTGGGTCCCATCACACGATTATAAGGGTCCATGGATTTTGTGGAGAACCAGTGCTGCTACCAAAGACCTTAACTCTTAGGTTAGCATTCTTGGAAGTCACCCGGTAGGTGTTGATAGTTGATAATGAATATGGTTCCAGGAAGAAGAAGAGAAAAATGTATAATCTTTTGTGGATGGCAGGCAACATAAGCTTGGAGGCCAGAGAAGCTAAAACTATGCTGCTAAGGAAGTTGGCCTTCCTGGGGTTCCTGTTAGTCAAGGAGAAATGGGTTTATGACTCAGTGGATTACATAGCTTTCGTGGTAAGGAAAAATAGGTTTGGAGCTAAGATTGTGCATGAAAGCTGCCCTTTTTGGGAGACTAGGAAAAACCCTGAAGAAGATGCCCCTGATCTCTATGTTGAACTAATATATTTGACCCTACCACAAAATAGGCCATAGGAGACATTCTATGACAAATAGAGGGATTATGATCCCAAAGTCAGAATGACTTCTGGTTTGAGAAGGACATTAAGGAACAAGGGTTGGGATGCAAAGAAAATTGAGGCCTATTGGAAATATAGGCAGAAAATTTCCCAAACCACCCACACTTTTGGAGGCATGGACTTAGATGAGAGATAGGAAGAACTCTGGGATGAGTGCCATCCCTCCCCTACATCTAGCCCAAAAAAAGCCAAATGTAGACACTTGGGGCAGAGCAAGAAGGTGCAGCGGGACCAAGCTAATAGTCACAAACTTCAGAGCAAGCTGCAGCTATCGTAGAATAACAAAGAAGTGTGGTGTCATCACCACCATAGGCTTCCCCATCATAAAGAGTGATTTAAGTCCCCAATTCTCCACATGTGCCACTAACAATAGTAGAGGTAGAAGGGAAACAAATGTAGCTAGAGACACCTAGGAAGAGAAGGAGGGTGCAGTTTCATTTAGATTCAGAGGGGGAAGTAGTGCCGTCACAGTGCCCAGTGTAGAGCACTACGACTTCCCCTGAGGTAAGTATTACTCCCCCTCCTCCCTCTCAATCTATTCCTCACCCTGCTGGCATGATGCCTCCACCCAGCCAGATGACACCTACTACCACTGCTGCCATTCCCATTTCACAAGTCACCCCATCATTGGCACCTCAGGCCCTAACATTACCCCATTTCTCCCCCTTTGTTCCCAAAAAGATGCCCCTACAACTCACCCCTAGCCAACCAATGGCTATCCAATATGGCTTGCCACAAAGGTATCTTTTCATAGGGGGACATATTGCATCCCCTTCCACCTTCTAGATGTACGCTGATGCTGCTAGAAGGGCAAGAGAGGCCCGATTGGAGAAGAAGAGGATTAAAGAGAATAAGGCACTGGATGTCCCACATTTGTGGTCACAATTTGACCCCATCCAATAGCAACTGATGATGACCCATTTATCACCTAACATTGCCAAGATGAGCGAGTAAATGCAGCCAGAGGACTACACGATGAACACAGTAGCCATTGACATGTCCCTGTTCAGGCCCCAAGATAGAGTTGAGCTACTGACCGAATCCAATTTTATGGTCACAAAAGATTATTTGAAGAAATCAAAAAGACTGCAAAAGATGGAGGCCAATTTGCCCATAGAAAAGGCAAACTATAGTAGTTTGGCCAAAGAAATAAATAAGAAAGATAATGAAATAGCTAGTTTGCATAAATAGTTGCAAGATATTGTTTCCCTCCAGACTCAATGGGCAGTCCAAGCCCAGAATGATTCATTAAAGGCAGAGCTCATGCTTGAAAAAGATGTAGTAAAAGCCCTAAGGTAGGATAATGCAACATTGCAGGGAAGAGTTAAAGGACTTCAACTACAAGCAACCTAATCACATAAAAGGCTATTGGAGGAGCAGAACAAGGTTATAACTTTTCAAGCCCAGTTCTAGGCAGAGTAATAGAGGACATCGTAACTAGCAACTGAGCTGGCTAATAGGCCAACAGGTGTCAAAGTAGTGTAATTGGTGAGGGATCTCTATGAGTTAGCGTGGGAGAGAATCTCTTTAGAGATTATCCAGCTCAAGCCATTTCTCACCTTCCTGCTCAACGCACAGCAACTGTGCGAGAGGGTGGAGAATTTACTACAGAATACTCTGGCCACAATCTCCAAAAGAGTCATGGACTCCCATTCATTGCTGCAAAAGCTCTATGACATGATGGATGCGACATTGGCAGCTATAGGGATCCCTGATAGAATGGTCATCGTGAAATGGGTTAATGAGGAACTCAATCGTAATGTCATGGCCAACAATTATAGAGAACGTCTGGAAGTTGTGAAAGAAGGCATTAGCAAAATGAGATAGCATATTGAATATATGGTGCGACTGGGCCTTCCTTCCTTATTTCTAGATGCAAAGATGGTGCTAATGGTAGATCAAATTGAACCATTACTGTTGGCCAAACAAAGGGATCAAATAGTTTTTTAGAGCTTGCAAGATGATTCCTTAGCCTCAGAGGTTGAAACTATTTTGGTTCCTATTTTTTTATTGGAATTCAAGCTAAAAGCTACAGTCCAAATCTTGCACACCTTTTTGCACAAGGATATAATTAACCTTGATCTCGCTTTCATCAAATTGCAAAGCAAGCAAGGGTTATCTGACCATGAGCAGTCTATCTACCAGACAGCTCTTTTGAAGCTATATTTTCCACAATTTTGATTTAGCGAGAGTCAAGTTCTTTTGAGCAGGCTCAAAATTCTTAGGAGGTCACCAGTAATTGTAGAGTAATTTTACTTTACATCCTATTTAATTTTTTGGTCGAGCACTACAATTTTGGTTCTTGTATACCTGAGACGTAGCGATAGAGTTTTAGAGTAGAGGGTAGGTTCAATTTTGCCTAAGTGTTGAAGTGCAGTGGAAGCTGCTAAGTGTCACCCTCCGGTCATGATTCCTTTTCCCCTTTTCTATTTCTTTCATTCCTTTTTTTACCTAAGTATCAAATTTTGGTCAAAAGCTACCAAGTGTCACTTTTCAAAACATGAAACTGACTTTCATGACTTTCAAGAAGACCGTGGAGTGTGCCACGTATCTAATAGAAGCTGAGTAGAATGCACCATGTGTCATCATCTACGTTTCATAGAGGCACCCACATTTCATTCTACTTTTTCGACAAAGACTTCCAATGAGCTAAGCAGCAGAGTGGCGAAAGGTGCTAGGTGGCAGTTGTAGAAGGCCTTGGACTACCTTTATAAAGAAGCAGCTAAAGTCACCATGTGTCAACATCTGGGAGACTTCAGTTCAACACTTGGGTCTAATGCTTTAGTTCAACATAGAAAGGCACTGTTTCATTTTGCTTAAGTGCCAAAGTGCAGCGAAGGCTACCAAGTGTCACCCTCTGAGTCCCTCTCTACTCCATCCCTAAAATAATAGAGGATGCCACATACCCCTAGAAGAAGAAGTGGAATATGCCATGTATCTCCCCAGGAGTGGCGGAAGCCACCACGTGTCAACTTTGGAGGGACCACCTTTGAGCCTAATTGATGAATGAAGACTGTGGTGGGTCTCAGATGTTATTTCAAAGGACTATGGAAGTGTTGAGTGTCAACATGCAAAGACTACCACATGCATCCATCCCTTCTTAAAAAGTTGCTCAAGCAAGGAATGCGGTGAGTTTTATTTTGTTAAAATTGTGAAGTATCGAGGAAGAAGATTGCAATAGGTGTCAAAGGTAGAGCATTCTTGAGCAAAATATAGAGAAAGCAGAAGGTGCCAAGTGTCATTCTCTAGTGCCTTCTAGGCAAAAGGAGAATTGTCATGGATTGACTAAGTGTCCTCTTGCATTTCAACAGAACAAAGTGTCTATTTATCTATTATATCAAAGATGGAGGGGAACTCGGTGGGAGTTATTCTTTGTAGATAGAATAGTGCACTAAGTAGATTTTTGGGGCTTACAAGCATTGAAAGCACTGTCTATTTGTCCCCTATAAGTAGAGTTAGAATAGACAGTTGAGTGGTCAAACAAGTGACGAAACAAGAAATTTAGGTGTGAAAGAAAGTACTAGACATGGATTGCCATGCCGCGATCAAAAAGCCATCTCACTTTAGCATGGCCCTTCCTAATAAGACCGAGATGCATCCAAAGAATTGAAAGCACCGTCTATTTGCCCCTAAAAATGAAGGACAAAGTAGAATTGTGCGAGAAAGGGAGTGATCGAAAGGGATATCTGATGCTATAAAAGAAGAAGAATTCTAAAAGAAAAAGGGGGATTTTTGCATAGTTTTACATTGATAGAGTTTTTGACTAGTAATATCATTTTCTCTTGTCTCAATTTTCTTGAGTTGTAAAGTTGATATAACTGTGCATGTTTCTGTGCCTATTATGTGGCTAAATGAATTAAGAAGATTTGAGCTCCATGCCTTGGTTGGTGTAATCTGTGTCATTTTCAAAGTAGTCTATATTGTAGATTTTTTGGAGTTGTAATTAGGAATGTCATTTGATTTTGTCTCATTTTTCTTGAATTAGAAGGTTTACATAACTGTACGTGACTTTTGTGCCTCTTATGTGATTGGAAGATTCTATTAAGAATATTAAACACTATTCCTTTGTTGACATTCTCTGTATCTCAGCAAAAGAATCCCCTGTTGTGAGCCTCTATTTTTATTATTTCAAATCTCTTACATTGATCATGCACTTATCTTCTCTTAAATGTAATTAAGTCCTATAATAGTCTCACTATGCTTAGGTTAGGATTAGGATTACACTTAGGCTCATAGCCATAGTTAGGTTTCAATTCCTACATTTGCATTTTTGTTTAATCTCCTATCCCTTTTCCCCAAACACTTGATACAAAAGAAGAGACCAGCTTCTCTAAAATCTGGAGGTTGTTTCAAGCCGCATTATCCCACAGCTTGAAACTTCCCATTATTGATTGATTAATATCAAGTGCAATTTTAAATCATCAACAGACACATGGCAGCATTTTTTGAATCTTGAGAGATGCTTATTTAAAATAAGATTTGAAACCTATAAGAAACTCAAGATGTGGATACAAACACTTGTCACACTCCATGGAGTTACAATGAGACATGTGATAACTTTCACTTGTCTTTTTAGAGTCCTACAAAGGATGACACTTGGTGCACTCTACTTTCTTCAACAGCTTACTACAGGTCTACCATAATCCTTACTAAATAAAAAAACCAAAGGGAGAAACTATGGGTGTTGACACGTGGAGGCTTCCACTGAGCTTTAGCTTCTCTTTTAAAAGTCTTCGGGACTCATATTAGTTTCCTGTGGAAGATGACACTTGGTAATCTCTGCAGAGTTTTGAAGATGACGCATGGCATTTTTTACTAATTTGAATCTATGTCTCAACAAATGACACATGTTAGCTTCTGTTGCATTTTGATAAGGGACACGTGGCAACTTGGTGGGTTTTATGTTTTAGGATACTTTTTCTTTCAGACAAAAAGTCTGAAGGAATTCTTTTAGACAATTTGTCTAAAGGAATTATTTATTTACAACTTTGTCATGGGAACTTTTTCAAAGGAATTCTTTGTATCTGCCTTTACTCATTTAGCCTTTGAATCGATTCATTTGCCCCTCGCCTACCCTCTATAAGGGATATTTGGGCTCTAAAATGACCTTTCTAATTTTTGCAATGGTCCACTTTGGTTTCTAAGTGCCCTTCAAAAGGGTTATTTGTCCTTTGGCTTTACCTTAGTCAATTTTCTATCGATCTCAACATGTGACATGTGGTAGCATCTGATGTGAAACAGACGTGGACATGCGGTTGCATCCACTTAACTTGCAGAGGCTTTGGAGACCTTTTGAGTGTCCCAAAGAAGATGACACTTGGTGGCTTCCACTATGATTTAGAAACATTATAAATATACTTGGGACTCATTTTAGATTCATGCAGATGCAAAAATTTGTCATGTTTTGCTTCTCTTACAAGGGACAGGTGGCAACTTCCATAGCTCTTAAAAACAAAGTAAAGTGGGACTCGGCAGATAACACTTGGCAGCATCCACTGGGCTATGTCAGGCTTTTGTTTTGAGCTTTTCTTGCCTTTGTAACATTTGCCATAGAAATTCCATCCATAAGGGCACTTGTCTCTTCAATTTTTGGGGCACTCCTTTGAACTAGTTGCTTGAACCAACTGATTCAACCAACTTTGGTTCAATGGTTCAATGGTTCATTCCTTCATTTCTATTGACCACTTGAAACAAGCTCTTTGAGACAAATCATGTTGAACCTGTTGAACCTATGAACCCATTGAACCTTTGAACCTAAGTGGTTCAATGGTTCAATGGTTTAGGCCATCTTCTCTTTGAAAAGTGTCTTGAAGTCGCTCAACCTGAAGTGATTGAACTTTGAACCTTGACAAAAGCTCTTAATTCTTGAAACCTGTTGATGTCATTGAACCTTTGAACCCATTGAACCTTTGAACTTGAAATGGTTCAATGGTTCAAAAATTACATAGAATCTTGTCAATAGATTATTTTGGTTGAACCAAGGTGTTGAACCAATCCTGAAATTGATTAAGTGTTAGAAACTAGTTATTTTGATTGAACTCACCTGTAGAACCCTTTAAACCTATTGAACCTATTAGTCCTTTGACTAAAAAAGCTTGAATAATTATTGATTTTGAAAGTTTAGAACAATTTTTTGAAATGGAAAGAGATAATTTTGTCTTGTAGGACCAAAATAACTTAAATGTTGTCCCAAAAATAAATGACATTTTTTAGGTACAACAGTTGGCTCCAGTTGGGGAACTTTTATCAATTGTAAAAAGAATTGAAGGGAGTAGAATTCAAAATCTTCAGTGTCTTCATGTCTACCATTGGGATATGGAGTCATGTTAACCAAAAATGTCTTCATGTAAGCTATTGGGCTACAGAGTCATGTTCTCTTTGTCAAAAATGAAAACAAACAAAACAAAATGAAACTAAGAACTATAAAAATATACATATGTATAGATGAAATGATCTGATACTTCAAGAATTGAAGTGTTTCAGATGTTGCCCACTATGAGGCAGAGAAAAGAGTGTGCCATCTTGATACTTTAGCAGGAAGCTATTTTCACCATTGTGCTGATGGATAATAAATGGGCCTCTCTAAAGAGAGTCAAACTTTCCATGCATCCCTTTTGGTTCTCTCCTTTTGTCCCATAACAGGACTTGATCTCCAACTTATAAATCATGGTTTTTTGCCTTCTGGTCAAAGAGTTTATTTACCAAGCTTTGATGGGCATCAATTCGATCTACCACCATAATTCTCTGTTCATCTAGCTCAGTCAGGCACATGATTCTCTTATCAAGGGGCTTTCATATGTCTGATCTTCAATTGCCTTAGCCAATTTCAAGGCTGGCAATTCTAAGGTGATTGGTATCTCAGCATTGATACCATAAAGAAGTTGGAAATGAGACATACCAATTGCCCTTTTTAGTGTGATTCTATCTACCCATAGAGTATCAACCAATGTTTTATGCCATGTCCTTTGGTTGTCATTTGTGAGCTTCTTGATGATAGTCACCAGGTTCTTATTGCTTGATTCAGCTTGTCCATTCCCTTGTAGAAAGTAATCAAAAGAATGAGAGAGTGTAATCCCATAATACAAATATAATTGTGTAATTTCCTGAGAAGTGAAACAAGCTACATTGTCAGTAACAATCTTGATTGGGACTCCAAACCTGGAAATGATATTCTTCTTGAGGAAATTGCACACTACTTCTGAAGTGGCATGTTTGGTTGGGATAGCTTCTACCCACTTGGTGAAATAGTAAGTTGTTGTAAAGACATAATCATGTCCAGCACTTGAAAATGGGTTTAAAGCTCCAATAAAATCAATTCCCCATTGTTGGAATGGTTCCTCTATGATCACTGGTTTGAGAGGCAGGGCAGCTAACTTAGATTTTTCAACAAATTGCTGAAAAAGTTCACATTTTCTCACCCACTTATATGTATCTTGGAAAAGAGTGGGCTAGTAATACTTGGCTCACAGAATCTTATGGGTAGTCACAGGAGCAAAAAAATGTCCTCCATAGGCTATATTGTGGAAAGATTTCAAAAATTGGCTTTATTGTTCTTTATCTACACAGCGAAAGAATACTCCATTTAGGCTTCTCTTGTACAGGTTGTTGTCCCAAAGGACAAAATTGGCAGCTTTCAACTTGATATTCCTCCTTTCTTTGTAAGATATATGAGCAAGACATTCACCATAAGTAAAAAAATGAGCAATACCTGAATACCACTCATTTGTGGTGGAGACAAAGAGAACTGTAGGTGTGTCTTCCACCTCTACTTCTTCATGCTCTATTTCTTTTCGCTTATTATTAGAAATTAATTGGCATAGGCCTTTTCCCTGTACCAACTTTGTTGGCTTAATGTCTAGATCAAATTCTTGGATCTTTGTAATCCAATTACCTTTTTTGTTCCAAACTCTTGCTGAGTTAATATGGATTTGACTGTAGTTTCAGGAACCAAGGCAGTAGTGTGTGAATTTAAGATATAGAAGCAAAAATATTTGACTGCTTTCACCACTGCATAAGCGTGCTTCTCCATGTTTGAATGTTTCAGTTTACGAGCTTTGAGAGGACAACTCATGAAAGAAATGAGAGATTCCATACCTTCTTTATCTTGTTGATCTAGAATTGTTGAAAGTATGTGTTCATAAGCATAACTATATATGATGAACTCTTTGTTGTAGTCTAGACAAACGAGAGTTAGGGCGTGAGCAAAGGCAATTTTGATGTCCTCAAATGCTGACTTGCCTTCTTTAGTCCAGCTAAAGGTGGATTTCTCTTTCATCATGTTTACAATGTGTCGAGTCTTTTCAGCAAATTTGGGGATGAACCTTCGTAAGAAATTCACTTTTTTGAAGAAAGAGTGAACAACACTTTTACTTATAGGTAAGGTAAGATCTTGAATAGACTTGACTCTGTCTAAGTCAATCTTTATGCCTTCTTTGGACACAATATTTTTGAGAAGCTTCCCCTCTGTTACTCTAAAAATAGACTTCTTAGAGTTTAAGGAAATGACATTCTGGCGGCAGTGTTGTAGCACTTGTTGCAGGTGGTGTATATGATCAGAATGATGCTTTGAAAAGATGGTTAAGTCATCAAGGTATACTACAATGAACTTAAGTATTTCATCCTTGAAAGCAAGATCTATTGCTCTCTGAAAAGTGGCACCAGCATTTATCAAGCCAAAAGGCATCCTTCTATATACAAATGTGTCCCAAGGTGTGGTGAATGCAGTCTTCCATTGGTTTACTTCACCAACTTCAACTTGATTGTATCTTGAGAAGCCATCTAGCATTGATAACATCTCTGAACCTATCACTATTTAAAGCCCTTGATCCATGCTTGGCAAAGGATAGTTATCATTTAAGGATGACTGATTTAGAATTTTAAAATTGACACAAATGTGAATTTCACCATTCTTCTTCCTTATAAGCACTATGTTTGCAATCCATGTGGACTAATGGATTGAGAAAATGATTCTAGCATTTAACATTTTTTGTATTTGACACATAATAGTACCTGATATCTTTGGATTGTATTGTCTAGATTTTTGCTTGTGAGGCACTGAATTAGCCTTGAGAGGAATGTGATGGTGGATTTCATCAGGCCTGAGAGACATTAGGTCATCATAAGAGTATGTTAAGACATCCATGTATTGGTAGAGTAGAGTGGTTAACTTGAACTTTTCTTCCTGAGTGCAGCACTTACCAATGTTAACCATCTTGGAATTTTCTTTAGTAGTCAGATTTATTTGATCAAATCCCTAAGAGGAGTTTGAATCTATTTGCTGTTATTTGATGAATCTGTCATGCTTGTCAAATAGTTTCTCAAAGGAAACTAGTGATTTGGGAATTTTATTCCCTTGGAGTTGTAATGATTCTCACTTTGCATTTGGACTTAAATCAAAGGTTGGTTCACACTTTTGGGGTTTACTGCCTTCAAAATGTCATTGTTTAAAGCTGTCTTTTCATTCTAGGAAGGCAATGATTTGGTGATCATCATTGAATACTTTCCATTGATCAGCATTGTCAGAAACACTTGGTCTAAAGACTAGCTCAATAGTGTACTTTTTTCCTATGAAGTCTGAGTGAGGAATTAAGAAAGTTGCTGAAACAACAAGTGCATCAGCTCAATCATTAGATTTTCTGGGTATGGCAGAGATGTTGAAAGCATCAAAGCTTTCAATTTGGTCCCAAACTAAGTTGTGGTAGTGGCACAATCTTTTATTCTTGTTTTGGTATAGGTTTCTCACCTAACAAACCAATAGTTCAGCATCTCCTTTGGCATAAAAGAGTTTGATGCCTTTGTCTCGAGCAGCCTTCAATCCAAGCATTAGAGATTTATATTCAGCTATGTTATTAGTGTTGTTGAATTGTAACTTATAAGATGAAGAAAGAATATCTCTTTGAGGAGATATCAACACAATTCCAGCTCCTAACTTGGTAGAGGAGCAGCTTCCATCGAATTTCAGAGTCCATACCTCATCAGACACTGATCTTTTTTTAAATTTTCCTTCATTAGGGAGGGAAGATCCTTCTCTATCTATATTGAAACTTACCAATTCTTTTATTGTTCTAGCTGAGCTAATTTTAAGATTGACACTTTCAAAAACTTTATCAGATGCTTCATGGACTTCATCTGTAGATAGAAAATAGTTACCCATGCCTGAAGACTTAAATAGAATTTTAGCTTCAGGGGCTGATGTTTGAGTAACAATATATTTTGATTCCTTTTCTAGAAGTAGCCTCTGCATGATGCCTTTGATAGGGATTCTTGTTTCAGATAAGTCCATGCTCAATTATCCATCAACATATTTGTAGAAATTTTGCCTTAGTAGAATACCATAGGAGACTAGAACATCAGCCACCAGAACTGTCATCTTGATTTTTTTGTCTGGAAAGGATGAAAATGCAAATTGGGCATCTTTGATTTGTCCTAGCAGAGGTACTTGTTTGTTTTTCATAGAAAAACATCTCCCAAATGTCTTGGTCAATGTGAGGTCAAGAGACTCTACTACTTTGGTAGTCATGACATTGTCAGATGCGCCTGAGTCTATAATGTAATTATTTATCTTGTGGCCATTTATCAACAGGGAAACATAGGAAGGTTATATTTTCCCACGAGAAGCTGGAGGAGTAATGACAAGAATGTTTGGAATGTGCATGTTCTTTGAGGAATCAAGGGTTACCTTCTTAGCCTCTTGTCCTATAGGGATGGATTTATTCTTCACACACTCAACTAACCTATCCAACTACTCAAGATTATACTGTAAATATTCAAACTCAGTCATTTGAATTTTGGTTTTCTTGACATGATCAATTATGTCAAATGATTGAATTGGACTAGAAACAGAGGAAGGTAATTCAACTTTCTAGTTTGTAAAGGGGAAAAGATTGATTTGCAAAATTGAAGTTAAAGGTGAAGGTGAAATTGATGTACTTACCTTCTTGGTAATCACCAGATCCTTAGGCTAGAAAGGTAGAGAGGTTCCACATTTAGCAATTGAAATTACTGGTTAAAGTTACTCCTCTATTTTCCCTTTATCAACTTGTTGGGCTGATTGGTTCCTAGACCTAGTAACCACTGTGTATGATCCATCAAAAGCTTCTCCTTTACTTTTGGGTTCATCCTGGTAGTTTAAGAAACCAATGTTGGAGTCACCAACTGATTCTTCTTGGTTTTCTACGAGGAGATCAACATCATTTTCTTGACTCAATTTAGACTGGAAAGAGAAAATTGATTATACTTCAAGATATTCCATTGCTGAATTGGCTGGGGGTACTTCAATAACAAGTTTCCCTTGTGGGGGAGGAAGATGATTTAGGTATCCTTGATTCCTAGCAGCATTACCCTAGTATGACTGATTTGAAAATGTCCTCCTTGGCATATCTCTGTATAAAGGAGCAAAAGACATTCCTTGCGCCATTTGCTTTTTGAGAGCAATCAACTCATTTGTCAAAATTTTCACCATTGGATCAGTGGTGCCTGTAGATGGATATTCAAAAGATGATGAGGGTTTATTTCTATTAGGATCTCTTCTTATCTTCCCTACCTCGATGAGATCATTTTCTACTTCAATGGCTAAATCTTGAGCTGTAGCAAGTTCTATTTGACCAACACGTCTCAAAAGGAAAATCACTTCAAGTAACTGAGAATTAATGAAAAAACATTTGAGATTCTCAGTTGTAGGCTGATCAATTATAGGAATCCTATTTTTTAGCTTTTCAAACTTGGCTATGAAGTTCCTCATTGGTTCATGAGGCTCTTTCTTCATCTATGTAAGCTGAGCCAGAAGGGCATGTGCATCTTCTAAAGCTTGAATCTGACTTCAAACTTAGCTTTGAGGGTGTTACAATCAATTACTGATTGAGCCTATAGATGGTAAAACCAATCTTCAGTAGCATCTTGTAATGTTTCTATAAATACCCTGACTGCCACGTCCTCAAATTCAACTCTAATTACACCACAGGCTATGTTAAAGGCTGTAATGTGCTCATCAGGATGAATTCTCCCATCACCATAGAATTTGGAGAAATTCTTTCTTGAGCTTCGTGGGAGCTCATGTAGAGGTGGAGTAAGATTGAGAGGGCCAAAAGAATTATCCCAGGGGGCTTGAACTACCATTGTATGACTATGAAAATGAGGAATAACAAATCTCAGAGGGGTAATTATTGGCAAATCTTTATTAATAGCAGAAGTAGATGGTTCACTTGGTAATGGAGACTTGGCTTTAGTAGGAGGAAAGCTCTTAATTCATTGGAGATGAGATGGTGAAGGAGACAAATCAAAATTAATTTGATGTACCAACTCGAATACAGAGTCAACAATATCTTTAGCCCTTGGCTTCATGTATACCTTGAATCTGCCAGGTTGTGAAACAAAAATGGAAAAGAATTGACCTTGCTTTAGCTTAAAGCTTGAGGCTTTAAACTGGACTTTCTTTCCCAATTGGTGTGAAGGTGGAGGGAGATGGTAAGGCTATAATGATAATGAGTAAGACACAAAAATGGAGTGGAGTCGCTAGAGTCTATAATGGATAAGGGTAGGGACTATTTTAATCTAAAACTTGAGGCTTAAGAATGCACATAACATCCCCAGTGGAGTCACCATAAACTATTGGGTGAATATTTTGTCAATCAGCATATTGATAAAGAAAATAGGTTTGATCAACCAGAATAGGAAGATTGGTCGACCAAATGTGTAAGTTTACCACATCAAAAAGGGACTAATCTCTCCTCTCATCAAGGGGGGGTTCCCTATAGATATGCAAGAACTATATATATATATATATATATATATATATATATATATATATATATATAGACATAAAATAACAATCAAGGGTAGGATAAACCATCTATCTCTCTTTTTTTAGAGATGATGTGTATGAATCAAAGGAGAAATCATGTTGAAATGATAGAAGACACTCCTCTTCTTTTAGAAGTGTTGTTCAGCAGACAAAAAGAATCTTTCTAGTGATGATAAGTAACTATAGCAAGGTATAGTAACACAGCAGGATGAAATGAGGCACAAAGTCTCCACCTCAACTGCCAAAGAGTGAAATATGAAGAACAATGAGGGCACAAACTCATCCAAAGGTTCTTTACATAGAAACAAAAAATAAACAGACACTGAAGACAATCATGATAGTGCAAAGTCTAAAAGTAACTAGCTTCAAGACACCTTCTTTGTCACCTCCACTAGCTCTACTTGTTAAATTTCATAAACAAGAATACATTTAGGAAATAAACATAAGAACAATCTCTTAGAATGATACAAGCTATAACAGCACAAAGTCTGAAAGTAACTTGCTTTCTGATTCAAACAAAGAAATATGATGAACAATCTGAACTCAAAGTCTCAATAATGCCTTTCAATTTAGATTAAAAAAATTCTGGTAACTGAGAAAGAGATCTCCCTAAAACAATATGAGAGCATCCAATATATTTCCCTCTAAGAAAGAATTGGGAGCAGTAACACATCATGTTGCATTAAATTCTGTCAAGAAGATATGTTGGAATCGAGCGTATTTGCCCATTTGTTTTTTTTAATGCAGATAAATGGGTCACGCCATTGAATATTTGTTTCTTCCAATGTCTACTTGGGGGTCTACTTCTAGAAACATATCTTATGTGTGAGTGTTTTTGGTCCTTCTTCATCGTTCCTCCTTTTTTGGCTGTTGAATTGGGTCTTTGATTCAATTCAATCCTATGTTCTTTGATCACTTTCTATTGGTTTCAATAATTGACATGTGGCAGGTTCCTCTATGAAATGGGTGAGGACACTTGGCAGCATCCATGGGATCCTGAGAGATGCTTACTTGAAAGAATCTTTAAAACCTATAAGAAACTCAAGATGTGGATAAAGACACTTATCACACTCTGTGGAGTTACAACGCGACATGTGGCAGCTTTTCCTTGTCTTTTGAGAGTCTTGCAGAGGATGACACTTGGTGCGCTCCACTTACATTAGTATCTTACTAGGGCTGTGCCACAATCCTTACTAAATAAATAAACCAAAGGGAGAAACTACGAGTGTCAACATGTGGTGGCTTCCGCTGAGCTTTAGCTTCTCTTTTGAAAGTCTTCGAGACTCATATTAGTTTCTTGCAAAAGACGACACTTGGCGATCTTCACAAAGTTTTGAAGATGACATGTGGCACATTCTGCTACTTTGAAATTGTGTCTCGATAGATGACATGTGTCGAATTCTGCTGCATTTTGATAAGGGACATGTGGTAACTTGGTGGGTTTTATGTTTTGGGAGACTTTTTCTTTCAGACAAAAAGTTTGAAGGAATTCTTTCGAACAATTTGTCTGAAGGAATTATTTCTTTACAACTTTGCCATGAGAACTTTTCTAAAGGAATTTTTTATATCTGCCTTTGCTCGTTCGGCCTTTGAATTAGTTCGTTTACCCCTCGCCTACCCTTTGTTAGGGTTTTTTGGGCTCTAAAATGATCTTTTGGATTTTTTCAATGGTGCACTTTGGTTTCTAAGTGCCCTTCGAAAGGGTTGTTTGTCCTTTGGCTTTGCCTTAGTCGATTTTTTTTCAATCTCAACATGTGACACGTGGCAGCATCTGGTGTGAAATAGACAAGGACACGTGGCTACATCTGCTTAACTTGTAGAGGCTTTGGAGGCCTTTTGAGTGTCCCATAGAAGATGACACTTGGTGGATTCTATTATGCTTTAAAAACATTGTAGATATACTTGGGACTCATTTTAGATTCATGTAGATGCAGACATTTATCATGTTTTGCTTCTCTTACAAGGGATAGGTGGAAACTTTCACAGCTCTTAGAAACAAAGTAAAGTGGGACTCGGCAAACAACACTTGGTAACATTCGCTGGGCTCTGTTGGGATTTTGTTTCAATATTTTCTTACCTTAGTCACTTTTGACATGGAAATTCCCTCCATAAGGGCACTTGTCTCTTTGACTTTTTGGGCACTCCTTTAAACTAGTCGCTTGAACCAACCGATTAAACCAACTTTAGTTCAATGGTTCAATGGTTCATTCCTTCATTTCTATTGACTGCTTGAAACAAGCTCTTTGAGATAACCCGTGTTGAACCTGTTGTTGTTGAATTTTTTGAACCTTTGAACCTGAGTGGTTCAATGGTTCATTGGTTCAATGGTTCAGGCCTTCTTCTCTTTGATAAGTGTCTTGAAGTCGTTGAACTTAAAGCGATTGAACTTTGAACCTTGACAAAAGCTCTTAATTCTTGAAACCTGTTGACGTCGTTAAACCTTTGAACCCATTGAACCTTTGAACTTGAAATGGTTTAATGGTTCAATGGTTCAAACATTGCATAGAAGCTTGTCGATAGATTTTTTTGGTTGAACCAAGGTGTTGAACCAATCCTGAAAATGATTAAGTGTTAGAAACTAGTTCTTTTGATTGAACTCGCCTATAGAATCCTTTGAACCTATTTAACCTGTTAGTCCTTTGACTAAAAAAGCTTGAATAATTCCCGATTTTGAAAGTTTAGAACAATTTTTTGAAATGGGAAGAGATAATTTTGTCTTACAGGACCAAAATAACTTAAATGTTGTCCCAAAAATGAATGACATTTTTCTAGTACAACACATTCAATGTTCCCAAAGGAATACGTGATTGTAATGTTAGACTTTAACTTTTCTTGCTTCACTTCCCTCTAATGGAAAACATCTTCCTCTGTAACTTACAACTACAAGTTCTCCCTATTGTGGTTATAGAGTTTGCCTTGTGTTTTGATTATGTAGCTTGATGCTCATCTCAATACCTATTTATAGACTCATGATGTTCATTTACTCACTCTAGAATCACTATGGCTTAAATCATTCTTTGGCTCTATAATCACAAATGGAAGTAAAGCTAAAATGTAAAAATGAGCTTACTTGTCTTTTTATAGGCTCAAGGGGGTTAACCTACATTTACTACCCCATCTCCTTTCATCCATGACTTCTCATCATTAATGCATTTTTAATGGCCTCCATTCTTTGACTGTCACTTCTCACCATAAATACATTTAATGGTATTATCTTGTCATGACATTGGCACATTTCTCATAAACACTATTTTTTTTGCATTATTGACATGTTATGTCCCACACCTTCCTTGAAGTGGAAGATATCTATGTCTTGTGCTTTTATTTGGAGTGCAATACAGTTATTCTATTTATTTTTAATTTTCAAACTATTTGGTGGGAATACCATATCCTAGGGATATGTGATTTGTGTGCCTTAAATAATTTGTGTGCCTTAAGTAACTTGCATGCCTTAAGTAGCTTGCACGTACATTTTTAACCATGAAAACATATACCTTTTACCCCAAACTAAAATTACATCATGTTCCTCCATAAAAACACAAGTAAAAAACTTATCTATTCTATATTAAAGAAATGTCATGTGCAACAAAGAAAACCCTTTTATTGAAAATAAGAAATCCTAGACTAATAGCATAAGCCTTATTATTATAAAATCTAAATTATTCAGAGGTGAAATACAACTATAACTAGCTTCCATTGTAATGCCTATGAAGAAATTGGAAATCAAACCTTTCTTATAGACAAGTGTCGGTAGGTAGAATGCTATGAATTAAAAAAGGGGCCATCCCATTGAATTTAAATTTTTCCAAGATGATGCATGAACTTGGAGTTGTAAAGCAAAACTTTCATTCTAAGGGTGAATGTTTTATGCTTGATGTGTTGATCATGACATGATTTTTGTTTATGCTTCTCCACATCCTAACTCTAATGAGCAAAGAAATGGGATTCATCTAGCTGTAAAAAAGCATCTAGGCATGACTTCAAGGATTGCTCCTCATCTAACTATCCAACACATGTAATAAAAAGAGATGGTACCAAAAACTTGGCTAGTAGGACTACCTCTTTGCCATTTACTAAATTAAATAGTTTTTTCTTGTTCAAGCACTTATAGGTTATTCAGTAAGCCCATAATACCTTAGATACTCTATCATCCCAATTACTTGGGCCAATATTACAAATTTTCATCAGGGTGGTGTATAATATTTTATTGAATGCCTCGATAGTCTCATTAGTTTGAGGGTGATACGGTGTTTTTTTTTGGTGAGTAATCATAAACTCAGCAAGTAAGATGTGAATAGTTTTATTTAGGAAATGGGTGCCATGATCACTAGTAAAACTTAGTGGACATCCAAACCAAGTTATGATATGTTCCCAAATGAAGCACATAGTAGTAAAAGTAGTACAATCCCTTATTATCACAATTTCAGCCCATCATGTGATGTAATCAATTATTGTGATGATATACCAAAAATCTATTCATCTTCCACCTAGATTGATGGGGCAAAAAAAATCAATGGCCCACTTCTCAAATGGTTCTTGAGATATAAGTGGACATAAAGGCATGACATCATAATGATTTGGTTTGCCTACATAATAATAAATGTCACTCTTCATAACATATATCCTGGCATCTTGGAAAAGGGTAGGCCACCATAATCTGGCTAGTAGAACCTTATGCATGGTAGCCTCTCCAACATAATGTGTACCTAAAATACCATCATAACTTCTTGGAGTACCTCAGAATATTTATGTTTCATGATATAATTCTAAATAATTTTATCTTGGCCAAGCTTGTAAAGGTCCTCTTTTATGAATTCAAAGGGTGTGGCATAGACCGTGATTTGTTTTTTGACCTATGAATTTAGATAGTCAAGCACTGAGCCAATAATTAGAAAAGATGTAATATCTTCCAACTCCTGAGGTGCACGATTAATCCAAAAGAGTTGAACATCAAGCAAGTCATCTTAGGTGATCTTCAATGGGACATTATGGATATATCTTAAACCTTCTTTTGGGACATTATGGATATAAGTTATGTAGTTGGTTCACTAAAGATAATTAAACCTTCTTTTGGGACATTATGGATATATCTTAGGTGATCTTCAATGGGACTAGGGTCACCAATAGATGCTTCACACATGGCCTAGAGAGTGAGGTGAAAATCCATCCTTGGAGAGGAATAAGATAGTGTTGATTTCATGTTTTCCTTCAACATATGCCAAAATTGGGTACCCATATGTCACTCTTCATGAACATACCATGATCTCACTTAGGTTCATAAAGTTATATAAAATTCATGTACCTATAAGCACTTTGATAATTAATACTCTTTATCTCTCCACATTGACTCACAAACCTCTATATGGGGTTCAGGTGCTTGTATAATGCTATAGTTGATGGTTCCCTTAACTTAGTTATCATGATAGAATTATTGATGTAAATTAGAGCATACTTGATCCCACTAGAGAAGTCGCTCATTATGGTCTCACCACCATCTTGTAGTTATGTCATCAAAGAGGTAAACTAAGGAACATATTCGATCATTGTTAGAGTGATAAAATTCTTCAAGGTGTTGGACAAATTCATAGACTTCTATTTATCTATGAAATTGAGGGGCTACATTGAGTCTTTCTAAATGTGAATATATCATTGGTACCCTCATGACTTGATTGGTAATAAGGTGAATGAACCTATGGCATTAATGATATCGGTGTAAAATGTTCTCCTAACTACCAATGGCACTATACACTCTTCCAGTGAGGTCATAGTCACCGTGTACCTAATAATTACAAGAATTACTTGTAGTATTAGAAAAGGATTGTGTGTTCATTCATCAGAGGATGTCATCAGGAGTAAGATCATGTTACTCACCATATCTATCAATTACATTATATATGTGGTTAATATATTCTTCCACATTAACAAGTTCTATGTATTGGGGCCCATGTGTTTGATCTAGGAGAATAACAATGTGTTGATCAACATTCTCAAAAACTGATGTAACACTTTTTGAAACTTAAGTCTTCATTGTTTTCATAACACTAGGGTTGCCCCAATAGAGATTGGAATTCGTTGGCCTCTTCTAACTTGAGAAATTCAAAGTCAACTTTTAAATGTACTCTAAGGATATCCATTAATGCATTCTTAAGGATGCCAATCAGTAAATCATGAGTTTTATTAGCCATAAACAATATGTGTGGTGAAGGTTGTAATGTTGGACTAGTCATTTTACATCATGCATCCTTAATGAGGAGGTTTACTTCAATGCATTAGCCAACCATCGATGACAGCATTCTCTAGTATTTTTTTGTCCTTTGGAGGGGTAGGAATAATAGGGGTATCTTGTCATCGATCATGATTTAAATGAAAATCCTCAATCTATCGAGTCATTTGTGGTTAAGCATTATTTGGTGTTGATTCCTGATTTTCAAGCCAAATAATTAGTTTTATGACAATGTCTTTATCCAACATATGCTTACAAATCTCTTTAAAATTATCTCATGCTACCTTTTGAGGCTCTGTTGTCTTTCACATATCAGCATGTTGCATCACTTCTTGGTCCTTGAGAAATTTAATGTCTCTTTGTAGTTCTCATACCAAAATCATAGTGTCCTCAAGCACATCCTTTTATTATTGGGTATCAAGATACTTCCTTTCTCAAGGATCTTCACACAGTACCTTCTCAATAGGAGTAAATGTAGACTGAGATTGTCCTCCACTATGCATAGTAATATTCACATGTTGAATTGTTGGGGTGATTGAATTCCCATGATAGTATGGTTTATCAATGCGAATCATACTTACACCTTTTCCATTTCTCTCCTTAGTGATGGTTGTGTACAAGTCAGAACATTCTTCCAATTGGTGGTCTTTCTTACAAAAATCACATGTAGGATAAATTGGTCAATCCCTTTGATATTGGTTCAGGGATCCACACTTATAACATGTTCTTGGTGGTAAATGAACACCTCCTCATCCTCATCCTCTACCTTGACCATGATAGCCATCATTATCTTAATTACTAAACATTGTGGTTTGGCATGTATCACACTTGTGTACTTCATGGATATCACTAATTAGTCTATAATAATTTGTGTCATGGGTGTAGGCATCATATATTTTACAATATTTAGATACCTTAGAATGTATGGTTTACTATAAAAGAGGATAAGAGTGTACATCATGTTCTTCATGGAAGATTTAATATAACTACTTCAGTATAGTGTAGATGTTTTTATGTTGGCAGTTGCTTTAGTTATGTCCTTCAAACTCGTAACCAATGCACCAAAGACCATTACAAGTATCATATGTATTATTTACAATTATTTTTTCAAGATAAAATTCCATTGAAGCTATTTGGATTCCATAAAGGGACTAATCTCAGTGTCAATACTACCAACAACTTCAATATGGAGGGTCGCTTTCTTGAAATCATGGGCTAGTGAAGGTCTTCCAAGATAGTGTTCATTGAAAGGGAAGTAATAAACCTCCCAAAAACCATCATGTATGCTAAGCAGCATTGATTTCAAATGACAACTTTGACATAAGTGCTTTAAACCATACATCATATTCCCATATACTTTTATTGAGCTCTTATTTTATATCTTTCAGCATGACAATACTTTGTTGCTCAAATTCAGGAATGTCAAATTTTGAAAGGAATGTTGTTTTGAGATGATCATAGTCAATGATTGCTCGTTAAGGGTCAAACTTTCTATACTACTTATGCACTCTTTCCAAAAGTGTAGTTATGAATTATGTGGCCTTTCACTTAGAAGAAGTGATGCCTTGTACCCTCTAAATAAGTTTAAAATTATGGACATGTTCTATAGCATTCTCTACACTTCAATATTCAGGTAGGTGAAACATCATTTCATAATACACTATTGGAAACTAAGGTGATTACATTGGTGGTTGTTTATAAATCTAAGATCTTCTCCCTTGAGGGGAAAGTCCACCACTTCTTCCCATGCCACCTCTTAGTCCACCTCTAGTACCTCCATTAGCAATACCCATATCATGGGGCATGATAGCTGGCTGATTAATAAGATTTGGGCTCATACTCTGTCAACTTTGAGTACCAAGTCCTCCAAGCATCCCAAATTGTGCTATGAAATTCCCTTGAAGAGGGAAAGAAATTATTGATTATGTATGGGTTTCAATTGGCTCATTTACAGTATCCCTTATAGGATCAATAAGCTATTTGTACCCAATTATGTATACATAATTCATTTGATTCAAAAGTATGAGCACATACTATGGTTGGGGAGCCTAATTGGTTCAAACTTGGTTCTTTAGTTTTTTTTTATTTGACTAGTTTCTCCTTCATATGATAAAAGCAACAAGGGGCACGGTTTGAAAGTGATGAGGTCATCTTTGTGTGTTTTCACTTCCCTACAGATCCTAATAGCACTTCCTGAGTTCTTCCAGTCCCTTCTTGTACTGCTCACTCCTATGATCATCTACTGAGCTTCATAATATGTTTGCTTTCATAATGCCCATTGATTGGCTACCATTCTGAACCTAAAATCCTTTACAAAATATTATCTATTACTTTTCCAAATGTGAAACTCATGCAAAGATGGATTTATCTCTCTATTAGCATTGTTTCAAATATGTAGTCAATGAATAGCTTATTTATTTCTAATGGTAAATGTTTAATATAATGGCCACATGGTTCTCTAAGGAACTGGAACTTGGATTCTTTAGGATAAGAATAAGTGGTTACATCATACTCCAAAATGTATCTAGTCAACACTCTTCTCCACCAAATTTTAACATCTTGTGTCCATAGTGTTCCTATTTGTGCTAAATCTCTTTGTCATTCTAACATCCAAAACTATCTTATTCCAAAGTTTTGTGGTCAACCCTGAGCATAAGCAGAAACCCAAGTATGGAAATGAACTAGGATTTTAACAAATAAAGTTTCATATAATTCATTATAGATGTTTTTTTTACCCACTAACGTGCAACACAATCCTGGTTCAAGGCAATGAACTACAAAATTATCCTCATCCCTAGTAATCCATTGCTCAATACTTTTAAGGGTGATACATTAAAGCATCTTCCATTACTGTGTAAAAATTATTACAGGTCCCATAAATGAAACCAAAACGTTGGGTTTTTATTCTTTAACAATATTTTAGGTGCTAAATTGTAGCCCCAATGAGCTAGCATGTTGGCCCTTCATCTAAGACTATGGTCTTGCACATTCACCCAAAATACATAGCTAGAGACTAGTTCTCATGGGTTATGTTACAAATAAAAAGAGATACACTACTTTGATCCTTGTATCATTAATCTTAACAACTAATACTGCACATATAAATGCCATGAAGTCTAGAAATTATTACTTAGAAAAATAAAAGTTGGCATAGATCTCATATTAAGTTACAACTATAATTACTCAATGAAAATCTACCATAGATGTATAACTATCAATAAAAAATAACATGAACATTAGAACTAATTATAATATCTATAACTTTGTATTGTGTTTCAGCAGAATAATATCCAAAATTAGTCACCTTACAATGCTTTCATACAGGGGTATTTATACTTATTTTTCCCTGACTAATTAGTTACATAATTAACAATAGGAGTAATCAACCAACATGTTCACCATGAACTAAGAGTTATGTTAGTCTATTAACTAGTTTTTCTTAAGGACTTGGGCCTTTGAACCCCTATATACTCATTTTATGCTAGATCCTTACTACCATGTGTCTATCTCTTTATAGGTCAGTGAAAAATGTGTGATGGATAAGCTCTAGATGGCCCTTGATAATCACTCCTTAACTGTCTCCTACTTTCGATAAATTCCTCAAGTCTTTCACTATTATTATGAGTCCTATGATCTTGGGTTCCTCATGGTTAATTCTCCTTTTTTACTGGGTCTTCTCATGTTGGTGCTTCCATGCCCTTGTCCTTTCATGCCTTGTTTGTTCTTCACCATGGTCCTATTATGTCAGTCTATTTTTTCACCCAAGTATTTATGTGTTGTACTCATTTTGTGTCATGTCAATTTCATGCCAAAATACAAAAATACTTATCCAAAATTTATGGTCCAACATGATCTTGACTTAGAAGTGGAATAGCTTGATTATGCTTAGAAAAAACATGTTGGCATACCCCCAAACTATGATTTTAAGACATGGATACACTTAGATCTACCAATATTTTATAGAATGACCTCAGATTATGTGGTACTCACAATATTCGGTATCTCTATACCACTCAAATTTTGGAACATTTTCATAAAAGTATTGGGAAATATGACCATGTTCGTAGTGACCAAATTTTAAAAGAATACATCGTAATGTTACCACAAAGGATTAAATTTACACTTAATAGGGATTAAAATGTTGTTGATAGGTTGTGAATTTTTTATTTCTTATGTTTTGGGGGTGGAATGATACTATATGGTAGCTGTGCTAGAATGAGATTTCCTTTGCTAGTACAATGAGAGATGTTGGGATCAAGGCTATAACTAATAGAAGGGAGAATTGGTTAATCGTGGATAATATGGTTTCTAATGTTAGGTTGATATGGAATGGTTTGGGGATCTCTACTAATGGTTTTGTTATTTCCTAAGGAGTTGCTAGAGGTCCCTTGATCTTGGATGAGGGGTGTATTCTTTTTTAGAGAATAAATGATGTAAAACTTTAGGGTCAATATCAAGGGGAATCTTGGATCCTAAATTTAAATATTATATTAATACCTATTTTTTGTTCTCCACGTTGTATTTAATAACTTTGGAATGTAGACTATTAGACAAGACGACCCTATGACTCAATTTTTCATCTTCAACATTGTCTTTGATCTCAAAATGGTGCCCTTGATTTCCAAAGTGAAAAATGTCATTACAAAAGGTTTTTTCCTAATTGGATTGTTTATTAAAGGAATTTTACTTGTAATGGGATACATTTCTAAGGTAATGACTTGACCCTAAACTACTAATGGACCAATGCGACCAAAAACTTGACTAAAAACTAAATGCCTTTGAGTTTTGCTTTATATATTTTGATTTCAATGATTTTATGGATAATAAACTCAAAATTATTTGTGTTTACACTCAAAATTTTCATCATGTGGTATAACACAAGGAAATAATTACAAAATATTAATGTTAAACACTCATGCAATCACAAAAAGGTGAAAAATCTATGCTTTGGATGTTGAACAACTCTTAGGCCTTCCATTGTCACTAACTTGTTCATACCCTTAGTTGTAACCTAATATTTCAAGGCACTAGCCATGGAGAATCCTACCATTCCCATGATCTACTAAGTCCAATTTCAAGGGTGTGTGGAATGTAACTTCTTAGCGCTAATCACTAACTGATGCACCAAATTCGAATAATAAAAATAGCTTACATAGGGTTAAGATTTTTACAAGTTCAGCTAGGGAATTCCTTGAGATACCTTCAGTATAGTGAGGCATAAATATAAATAGGGTGGTGTATAATGTTTGGGTCAAAGAGTTAACTACTCACATTCATGAGATCTTTTATGGGGTTTTTCTCTTGGCCTAACCATAACTGATCCTACTATTTATACTTTGTTAGTATAGAGAGTTTGTCTTACTATGTGGTGATGAAAACCATCGTTGATATATCCCATATGAAAATAAAAATAAAAAGAGCAACACTAGCTTCTAATTCTCAAGTATTGTCAGCAATGTGATACCGAGAAAAGAGCATATGCACAAGTGTTGTATTGGGTAACATAAAAATTGTAAATTTATTTTTGATTCATGAGTATCATCACCAATGTGATTCCAAGGTAATAGCATACACAACCTTACAACGCCCACAAACAAAAATACTTGTAATGAAAGATTGATCAATACTAAAATAAAATTATGAGTTAATTACTATGGAAAATAAAATGCTAGAATGAAAACTACTTATTGCAAGAAATCAAAA